>JARYHS010013630.1:261422002-261793951 GCA_031002005.1 Vandiemenella viatica | reverse complement strand
AAATTACCAGGATCTTTAAAATTTTCAGTATTTACAACAGTGACGTGAAGCAACCTATTCCCGTAAGCACTTGAACTGATAGTTGGCTTTAAGCGCGTAGCATCAGGCTTACCTGTTTTTTCCCCACCCTCATTAACGCCGGACCCGGTCGCTTGAGTGTTGGGCAGCCACTGGAGGATGGTTCGTCTGTCGCCCAGAGAGCTTCAATCGGCGACAGAGTAGCAAGCAGCTCATCCTCCAATGGTTCTGCCCACGCGCTGGTGCTTGGCTGCGGCACCTCTGCGACGGTAGGAATGCCCCACACTACGCTTCCAGGTCCGGTGGCGACATATATACATCTGCAACAAAAAAAAATAGTCAGATTTCATGGTTAAAAGTCTAAGAGATAAAATAATAAAAAAAAGTAGAAGAAGTACCTTACCTGCCATTTTAATCCTTTTAGATGACCCTTCATCATCATTATCATTCATCCTTTTTTTGAGAGGTCCCGAGGAACCATGTTGACCTATAACAAAATAAATTTTAGTTAGACAAGGAAAAGAAACTGAGCATTAACAACTGAATAAAAATAAATCTACAGAGCGAAAATTATCTAAACACTTACCAACAAAGATGTCCCCAGGCTGATTTGAATCATGTTCAGGGCAACTGTGGAAAAAAAAATCATCTTTTACTGCACAGCCAAAATGTTTAAAGTAATTCAGTTAAGAAATTTTTTTTTTAACTTACAATTGGCAAAAT
The DNA here is from genome assembly GCA_031002005.1 of Vandiemenella viatica. NCBI lineage: Eukaryota > Metazoa > Arthropoda > Insecta > Orthoptera > Morabidae > Vandiemenella > Vandiemenella viatica. The sequence continues at coordinate 261,793,210 of JARYHS010013630.1, read as the reverse complement.
ACCTCGCCAGCTCAGATGATGCATTAACACAGCTAGCTGAAGCATTTACAGGCTCTACAACAAACAAAAAATTAAAATTTTAGTTGGTTACAGAAAAAAATCAAACAAGAATATTATCTACAGCATGAAATATATAGTACTACTTACCCCTTGCAAAATCATTGCCAGAAACATCACTAGCATTCACGGGCTCTGCAACAAAAAAAAAAATTAAAATTTTAGTGGTTACAGAAAAAAATAATCAAACAAGAATATATATATATAATATATATATATAGTACTTACCCCCTGCAAAATCATTGCCAGAAACATCACTAGCATTCACAGGCTCTGCAACAAAAAAAAATTTTAGTTGGTTACAGAAAATAATCAAACAAGAATTTTATCCACAGCAAGAAATATATATATATATATATAGTACTTACCCCTTGCAAAATCATTACCAGCAACATCAGTAGCATTCACAGGCTCTGCAACAGAACAAATTAATTTTCTTTTAGTATCAACACACGCACGAGAAATTAAAAAAAATTAATTACAGTCAAATACATACCTCCAGAAAAAGTGTATAGCAACAGCAGCTCCGGAGTTGAGACAACTCGTGGTTCTACAATAGAAAATAAATTATAGTATGCAACAAGTAAACATCTACAGCAAAAATATTCCAGTTTAGATACAAAAACTTACCATTATCTAAATCATCGCTAAACAGCGGTGAGATCTGTTGTAGATCTGAAACAGGGAAAAAGAAAAATTAGTCTTAATAATAATAATTTAAACTAATACTACTAACAATAAGGAAATTAGCTTACTGTTTGCGAGGTACTCTTCTACATCTGCAGCAGATAGAACTGGGAGCTCTGTAAAAGAAAATTCATCTTTAGTATCACTGATACACACACACAAACACACACATATAATAATTATTATTATAACTTATTACCTTCATAAGACTGAGACATTGTGTTGAACACTGCGAGAAACACACACTGCGGTAACTGCTAGAAGCGCACACGGCAAGGTTCGCAACGGTACAGAGCCAGAGCTGGCCACGGGCGCTCCTTTTATAGCGTCGCGTGGAGCATTTCACTCCGCGCTTACACAAGAGATACCGCTTGCACAACTGGTAGAGTACACATTTCGCAACGCTTAATGCAAACAGTCGAGTGGGAATTTCCGTAGGTGTGTTGAAACAGTGTACACATTTCACAACGCACGCATTCCAGAACAGAAATAGCCATTGCCTCAGGGCTTGGGTGGGCGGTGTGGAATATCTGCGCCCAAAGATATTAAGCCCTTGGGAGATGGTGCCATCTGGGCGGCCGATCGGCGAACTAACATATGCGCAAGCCCGACAGCTACCGCCATCTGTGCGACAGGTTGAGGAACTAACGTGTGACGTCATACGACCTTGGCCGCCATTGGCTGATTCAAAAAGCCCGCCGGAGGGGAGGGGAGGGAGGTCCCCCCCACCACTTCGTGACGTCATGCAATCCCTGAACGCTGATTGGCTGTTCCCAGAAAACAGGTCCTCCTCCTACTGAAGGAAACTTTCAGGATTTACTTTTGTTTAGAGTAAGTGCGGGGGACAAAGTGTTGGCGGATCATATGCAAAACTATTGTGGAAAAGCGAAATATACATCACAAGAGCGCAAAACGATTTAATAAGTACATGTGGCTCCGTGGATCAAAACGAGATTATTGATGAGGTAAACAGATCATCAGCATTACTGGCAGATGAAACGTCTGACATTAGTGGAAAAGAGCAACTGTCTGTGGGAGTACGATTTGTAGACGAGAAAGATAACTTTACAGTAAAGAAGAATTTTTAGGGTTTACGGAGCTTATTACATTGGATGCTGAAGGAATTTCTTCGTCTATTTTAAATTTTGTTGAAAAATTAGGGCTTAATATGAATAAGCTGATTGGCCTTGGCTTTGATGGCTGTTCGACAATGGCAGGCCATGAAACTGGAGTAAAGGCCAGGATCAGAGAGAAGTATTCTTCAGCTGTCTATTTTCATTGTGCATCGCACAGACTGAACTTAGTTGTCAATGATCTTAACAGTGTCCAGGAAATTCGTAACACAATCGGAACGATAAAAGAAGTTTTTTTTTTAATTTAATTTTAATTGCAATGGAGCACAGGCTCCGGTGGCAATATCCCTACACACCCATCTTCCCCCTATCCTGCACCCACATACATTTTGCCCTCTAAAAATTTTATCTTTAAATTCCTTCAAAGTTTTCGGTAAATTATTCATCATTTCTCTTGGTAACTCATTCCAATCCCTGACACCTTTACCTAAAAAAGAGAATCTTCCCACACCCTTGTGCCTGAAATCGAGTGCCAGCTTGTGGTCATGGTCATCTTTTCCCTTCCATGCACTGCTTTTCATACCTATTATTAGGTTCTATAGAGAAAGTCTATTGCGTAGGAAAACAATACCTAACATTCCACTGTTTTGTGAAACTAGATGGTCCCATAAATATAAATCAATCAGGATATTCAAAGAAAACTTCTTGGTAATAAAGTATAGTCTGAATCACCTGGCATATAACAGTGAATACAATCAAGACACTCGATCACGTGCCAGCCAACTTGATTGTGCAACATCATCAACTACATTTATCGTTTGTCTACACATTATATCGAGGTATTCTTCATATCTGGAACCAATAGTGAACAAACTCCAGAGTACTGATATGGATCTCCACACAGTTTACAGATTCGTCAACACCGACTTGATAGCCAATTTTCAAAAGCAGAGAGAAAGTGATGACGAATTCAGAAACATTTTGGAGGCAGTGAAAGAAGATTGTAAGGAACTTGACATAGATGTAAAAATCCCAAGATTGACTGGAAGGCAGACCCTCAGATGCAATGTGAATGTCCATTACTCATCACCCCAAGACTATTTCAAGGTGGCAATTTACAATCCGTACATGGATTCCATAATCACGTCACTTATCACAAGTCACAAGATTTGAAAAAGACAAAGACATACCATTCAAAGGTGGGATTCTTCACCCACATTTAATGAAAAAGGAGAAGAAAGAAGATTTCATGAGAGATATAAAAAGTTTGGAAAGGTTTTACCAAATATACAGCTTGGAAGCAGAAGCCAGATTATGGTTTGACGTTTGGACAAATAAGGAGTGTTTGGAAAAAACAAAGCTCAATGATATACTTGCAGAAACTATGGTTTACCCAGCTGTAAGGAGATTGCTTGTATTCTACCAGACCATACCCCCCACAACTTGCACCATAGAACGTTCTTTCAGCACACTGCGTAGAGTGAAGACATGGCTGAGAAGTACTACTGGCGAGGGCCGTCTGTCCAGCTTGTGCCTTCTTAGTGTTCACAGGAAAAGAGCGGAAAACCCTGGTTTCCAGGACAAAGTGATTGACATGTTCGGCAAGAAGAAAAGAAATTTACAGTTTGCTTTTTCACATAAATATTAGTGTTAAATCCATAAACCAACCAATGTATAATAATTTATTTCAGTTTGCTTTTTAAATCACTACTAGTGTAAAATCGTCTGAGGTGTGTATTTTGAGTTTGCATTCTGTATTAAAGTTGCTTCTGCATTTATGTTGCTAAATATTAAATGGTTTCAGTATAGTACTTAACGTGTTATTGTTTTGTTATAAAAGGGCCAGTATAAAGCCGCGGCCGAGGTCGGCCACGTGGTCTCCCCATTCAACAAAAATAGTAGAAACAAAAGGTAGAGAGAAAGAAATCATTTTATTTAGCTTTCTCAACTAGTAAAATTTGTACAAAACTTTTTGTTTTGGACAAGGTGCGTTTAAACGGCAGAGCAATATGATTGCTCTGTTGTGTAACTCTCCCTGTCCGATTTCCTGCGTATTCCACCCGATCGCACATTTCTGGAGTTATTATTCCGCGTACCATTTTAAAAATAAATATTAAAATATATCGCTTTATTCGCTCGTTAATAGAAAAATAATTTAAAACGTTACGCATATCCCGCGTTGGTGTATATATATCGCAATGCAATATAGTTCGCATTGCCCTGTTTGTAACTTCTCAATTTGCTCCTGGTTGGCGTAAAGGAGCACTTTTGAGCAATACTTCACATGAGGCGCAGTCATGGTGTTTTAAATTAGGTTTCTCGTATAGGCTCTAACTAAAGTGCCTACCCTATTCAGAGAGAGAGGGAGAGACATAGGATAGCGCGGCGCGCTCTAATTCAGCAATTCTTGATGATAAACATGTAAGTGAGAAAATGTTTGAAACATTACTGAAATTGTGCTTAAAGTTTGTTGGAAGTGCTCTCATAATGAAACACTGGATGAATATTTGAGGGGTAATTTTCGCTCCATTTTTAGGAAAAACACGTCTTTGGCGCATATCATTATTTATGACATCATCTATCCTCAACTATTTACTGTACAGCGATATAATTGTGCAGGTGCATGCACGTATACATTGACATATGCCATATGTAAAATAAGTTTTGAATATCTTTTAGTAGCAAAAAAGTGATAAATTAAAACGTCAGACATGATGTTGTGTTTACTGCATTCCAATGTAAACAAAAGATAGTTTTTGAAGCGTGTATGTATCTATCACGTCCTAATTCCTGCACTATGTGTCGCGGGGTGATGTAATTTTGTTGAAGCATTCAGTAGTATATGTAGATACTCTCTGCAGTGTGTCAATAGTTAAAAAGTAATAAGTTAAAACGTCATGGCATATGCTGAAGTTTGACCGCATGAACAGCGAAAATTTAGTAAGCAATAATTTTTTAATTAATTTTTTTTTCGCGGGGGGGGGGGGGGGGGGGAGTGGGAAGGGAGGGGGGGAATCAGCAAAACAAATTTCAGTATAGGTATGATATTAAAAATACCCCAATCGATCAGGTCTTGGCCCCCCCCTACAAAGTATCATATGGGCGCCCATGCCAACAATGGACCAAGAGCGTTGAAATGCAAGGGGACTATGATGAAAAATGATGTACATGTAAGTTTCCTATTTGTATTGTAATAAAATATATAACTACATTGCGGATAATAATTGACTTAGTCTCATATTATAGTACGGTTGGCAACCCTACTCACATTACCTTCCTATGACGTAAGTATGGATTGCAATCCAGCAAAGCGGGATCCCGCAATCCCGCGGGATCCCGCACAAAATTAAGCGGATCCGCAATCCGCAAAATCCGGCGGAAACGTGTGTCAGTCTGCGTGACTCGCTGCCCCACTCGGTCTCTGTCTGATATTTTGCACTGTTTGCCTGTACCCTTCCAGTTGGCCTTTGACTCATGTGAATAAGCGTTTGTTTTTGTCAACCTTCGTCATTACGAGTAGTATGCAAATAAATACACTTTTACGTATTCATCAAAACTTACGTTTGTTTCGAGTACACATTTCTGTAATGGTGCGTATTTAGTACGATTTTCTAACCATATAATAATTTTTTAAGTGTCGCACACGTTATCTGAACTACACAGTTACAGCTTTTTATTCGCCGTTTCATTAATCCCATTTTATGTATTTGCAGATAAAGTAATTGTGACAATTTCCTAATTTGCGGCTGAAAATTTGATTATTCGTTGATATGAAACTAATGTTATCGTAATTTTAACGATCGCGTACCTATTTATTTAACAGATATCAAAAGGAAATTGTATGTCCTTTGACTTATTGTTGTTTTGGCCGCTGCCTCAATGCGTTTCTTTGACGAAAGTCACCTGCTTTCACGTGCCGCTCAGGCTATCGATTAATCCCTCTTCTCCTTGTTATTATTTCGAGTAAAGGTAAAAAAAATGTATAATGAAATTTTCACGGGTGTATCGACGAATTGTGTTGTAGGAACACCATACTTCGACGGCTGCCACCGCCGTCTTCCTCACGTGTGTAATTTCTTGTGTTTGCAATCAAATCCGGAGATACAACCTATGAGAACTTCACTGCAATCATTCGCCGAGAAAGTCTCCTTTCTTACTAAAAAAATAATAATTTCCACGCTAAAAACGTCGTTACGCCACATAAGTAAATCTGAAATACTTGACAGTTTACGTGTTGGTGAGTAGTTTCTTTTAATAACATTGAATCAACTGTAATATCAATCAAGGAGATATAATAATGAATCACGCAAAAAAAAGGCCAAGTCTCGTGCTTGTGCAGTGAGGTGTATAATATTCAAACTTCTGTGGTTCTGAGCCAAGACTACATTTTACAGAGTATATTCACTTCACTTTGTGAAATGGAATGCTTTTCTCGGTGTTATGGAACGTTTATATAGATTTAAAAAAAAAAAAAAAAAAAAAAAAAAAAAAAAAACCTCTGGTAACTTGGCCATTACGCAAACCATATTTTTAAACTTAAGTGATGTATTGTAAGGCACATAATATGACCTAAGACACAATATTTTCCATTTTTATTATTTATTTAAAAATTGGTTTAGATTAAAAGACAAAAATGTAAAACCTCGAAATACACTTAAGACACGCTAAGAAATTTTAATGTCATTTTGCCAATCAAAGTATTGTTAAGTGTTAGTTTTTATCATTAACATTAAAAATTATTTATTAATTTAATTATTATTTAATTTATTAACGTTTTAAGTAACTATGTTTTAAACATATGCCTTAAAAACTGTTTGTACTAATCCCGCACGGATCCGCGGGATTGGTGCAAATCCCGCTCGGATCCCGCAGGATTGAAAACACTGCGGGATTGCAATCATTAGACGTAAGCTTACGTCTCATTGTCAAATGACTAAATACGCCGCGCATCTCCGTATGGCTAAGGTGCTGCACAAAAAACGTATCAAGAAACTTTTACTCTGCTCTGACTCGCCCAAGAAGTAACCAGGGACGGTTCAGACAACACTTGCATAGTCTAAACTCGGTTCCTCCCCGTTCTGAGTGCGGAGATATTGACAAAGGAAACAACCAACAGACACCTCCCGTTTAGACACACACTGGGTCTCACGTTCCCGTGGGAAATGCGTCCACCCAGATCCCAGTTCTACTTTCTGAAATCTTGCGGGTGCTGGCGCATTCATGTATGCAGATAAGCTGGTTTATTGTTCAACCGACAGATAATCCGGTGAAACAATGAGAGGGCGTTGTGGGTTGGAGACAATGCCTTGACAGAGCGTCACATTAACAAGGAACAAAGAATAAAAACCGGCGAGCATTGTTCGGTACCTGTTACATTTTCATCACGTAAAATGAGGTCAGGTAGTCCTCAAAAACTGTTAGCTCTTACTTGTAAATTGCATATTACGTGGAGTGGTTGTAGTTATTTAGTCCTTTATTTACTAACCCGGTTTTAACAGCAGCTTCACCTGCGAGGATCTAGTTAGGTGTATGAATTTAAATTGTGTCTGATACGGTCCAAATTTACCGAGGAGAAATCGGAATGTAGACAAGCAAATGAAATATCGGATATAGTTAAACAAATGAAATAATCATTCATCAAAATTTCGTAGTGTGAAAAATAAATTATTTTTAGGTGAACATGGGATGACGACAAATGCAAAGAAGACACAGCTTTAGATACACGGATAACAAACTAAAGGTTGATTATGACTATGAACTGGTGAAAGATTTGCTTGAGGAAGACTTGAAAAGTAAATACCATAACATTAGATAACAAGCTCAACTGGGCAACACACATTGGAAAGGTAGTAAGTAGTAAAAGGTTTCAAAATCTTTCATTGTTGGAGAGAGTTATGAGGAGATGTGCGAGAGAAGTAGAGGATTTGGGTTACAAAACTTTGTTCACACCATTGCTTGAATATGGTTGTGTAGTTTTGGGATACCCATATTGGGTATCAAATACAGGAGTTGGAGAGGGTGCATTGAAGGGTTGCTGGATTGTCTCTGGAAATTACCGTAAAACACAATCAGTAACAGATATGATAAAAGAGCTGTAATAGGATTCATTGGAAGACAGGAGGAAGGTGAAGAGAGTCATGGGAGTATACAAGGCGTATACTGGTGATGAAGCGTGGAAAGATATTGGAGTAAGAATTAAAAGTAATGCATGGAAGGGAAGAGATCATGACAACAAGCTGGCACTCGATTTCAGGCACAAGGGTGTAGGAAGATTTTCTTTCGTAGGTAAGGGGATCAGGGATTGGAATAATTTACCAAGAGAAATGATGAATAATTTACCAAAAATGCTGAAACAATTTTTAAAGCTGAAATTTGTAGAAAGAAAAAGTTGGTGGGAAAAATGGGTGTGTAGAGAAATTTCTACCGCAATTAAATTGAATTATGCCAGCCTCGGTAGTATAGAGGCGTGCCGAAGGTCGCCGGATCGAGTGCGGCCGCGGGCATACGTGTATATGTCTCGTGTCTGTGAATGTCATGTCCGTCCTGTGGTGTGTCTAATTAGATGGAGAAAATTCATCGAGGAGGCTGTATGAACTAAGATGCCGAAAGTAATTTTAAAAAAAATTGAATTAATTATTTGTAAAAGTAAATTTTTAATGCTACAAACTGCAAATAGTAGCGGAAAAGAAAGCACTAAAAAATCTTCCTTGCTGGGGATCGAATTTTAGATCCCAAAGACAGGAAGACGACGCCTCAAATAAGGATTGCAATCCCGCAGCGTTTTCAATCCCGCGGGATCCGCGCGGGATTTGCGCCAATCCCGCGGGATCCGTGCGGGATTGGTACAAACTTTTTTAACGCATATATTTAAAACATAGTTACTTAAAACGTTAATAAATTTAATAATAATTAAATTAATAAATCAATTTTTAATGTTAAATGATAAAAATTAACAGTTAACAATATTTTGAATGACAAAATGACATTAACACTTTTTAGCGTGTCTTAAGTGTAATTCGAGGTTTTACATTTTTGTTTTTTAATCTAAACCCATTTTTAAATAAATAATAAAAATGGAAAATATTGAGTCTTAGGTCATTTTATGTGCCTTACAATACATCACATAAGTTTTAAAATATAGTTTGCTTAATGGCCAAGTAACCAGACTATTTTTATTTTTAAAAAAAATAAACGTTCCATAACACCGAGAAAAGCATTCCATTTCACAAAGTGAGGTGAATATACTCTGTAAAGTGTAGACTTGGCTCAGAACAAGATCTCATAACTTTTTGTCAATGCACAAGCACGAGACTTGGCCTTTTTTATGCGTGATTAATTATTATATCTCCTGATTCCTCGATTGATATTACAGTTGATTCAATGTTATTAAAAGAAACTACTCACCAACACTTAAACTGTCAAGTATTTCAGATTTACTTATGTGGCGTAACGACGTTTTTAGAGTGGAAATTATTATTTTTTAGTAAGAAAGGAGACTTTCTCGGCGAATGATTGCAGTGAAGTCCTCATAGGTTGTATCTCCGGATTTCATTGCAAACACACGATATTACACACGTGAGGAAGACGGCGGAGGCAGCCGTCGAAATATGGTGTTCCTACAACACAATTCGTCGATACACCCGTGAAAATTTCATTATAATTTTTTTTTTACCTTTAGTCGAAATAATAACAAGGAGAAGAGGGATTAATCGAAAGCCTGAGTGGCACATGTAAGCAGGTGGCTTTCGTCAAAGAAACGCATGGAGACAGCGGCCAAAACAACAATAAGTCAAAGGATATACAATTTCCTTTTGATAGCTGTTAAATAAATAGGTACGCGATCGTCAAAATTACGATAACATTAGTTTCATATCAACGAATAATCAGATTTTCAGCCGCAAATTATGAAATTGTCACAATTTCTTTATCTGCAAATACAGAAAATGGGGTTAATGAAACCGCGAATAAAAAGCTGTAACCGTCTAGTTCAGATAACGTGTGCGACACTTAAAAAATAATTATATGGTTAGAAAATCGTACTAAATACGCACCATAACTCAAATTACAGAAATGTGTACTGTAAACAAACGTAAGTTTTGATGAATACGTAAAAGTGTATTTATTTATTTACGAATGCCGAAGGTTGACAAAAACAAACCCTTATTCACATGAGTCAAATGCCAACTGGAAGGGTACAGGCAAACAGTGCAAAATATCCGACAGAGACCGAGTGGGGCAGCGAGTCACGCAGTCTGACACACGTTTCCGCCGGATTTTGCGGATTGCGGATCCGCTTAATTTTGTGCGGGATCCCGCGGGATTGCGGGATCCCGCTTTGCTGGATTGCAATCCCTAGCCTCAAAATGCGGAGCTGTGCAGACTTACTGAAATACGATAAGCTTTCTATTGGTCTGGTGGCTCAGTGGTTAAGATGTCTGACTGGAGATCATAGGTCCTCTATTCGAATTTCCAAAGCTCTTTAATCCGATCTTCACCTCTGTCATAGCTTTCTGTGTAATGTGAAGTATGCCAGAACGCTTCCGTGGTTCTGATATCATATATGATGGCCGAGTTAGGCTAGGCGGCTAAGATTGGGGTGGGGGGGGGGGGGGTGGAGGAGGAATTGGATTGTCGATTAGAAACTCTGACACCAGGTCATTACTAAAACATGAGATAATTTTCACTAGTTTAGATTTATCATAAACGAAACTTCACCGTGACGAATGACAACAGCGAAAGATACCCAAGGTGTTACACTGTCCCCATGGTGGTAATGAAGAACTCTCCTTGCGAACTTACGGACATAATTCAAATATGGCGCTAAAAATATTAACTTTAGGAACAGGTATTCATTTCTTCCTGCGGCGCAAGTCATGTAGAGTCCTGAGATATCGCAGATTTTAAGTTAGATCATAAACGTTCATACTTTGAAAACCCCATCAAAATCTTTTCGGTAGATTTTGCGTGATGTCGTTTCAAACAGACATATAAAGCCCACTAAAATTTTTTATGCAGGAACAATATCATCCCAAGAATTATGCAATAACACTATCATTGCTAAATGTGTACGTAACAAATTTTGACCGCATTTTATTCGAAGACATCAATCGGACATTGAGACGTATGATGATCAGTAGTAGAAACCTTTGTCATAAAATTTTCAGGGTTTTTGAATACTATAATCGAAACTAGTGCAGTAGACTAACTTAGTCCACAACCCTAAGTTTGGTTGTATTCTTCCGAAGGAGGCATACTAAGCCATTGTATCGAAGGAAGGACGGGGACCTACAGTTTAACGCGGAATCCGAACCACGGAACGTTCTAGCATAGTTCACATGATCAAACACGATTCAAAAAAAAATACCTTTGCCCACCGGGATTTGAACCCGTGACCGCACAATGAACTTTTAAAAGCAAGCACCTTAATCACTTTTTTTCCACTCAGCTATGAGACCGCTCAGTTGTATACTGCGGCTAAAAGTTAGTTCATGTTTGAACTTATGCAAAATAAAGCTTAGTAAATTCGTATAATTTCACCAGTTAATGGTTGGGTTTTTTTCCGTACAGTTCTGACTATCATTAGTGACAATTCAGATATGATGATCAAAAATTTTAGGTTGGTCTGCACGATATGATTGCCTGAGGGCTCGAAGACGCACGACTCAGCTACGAGGGACGTGAAAGACACAGTACACTCATCGCTTCGAAATTGCTGTCCTCTCGGAAGCCGTCAGCAATAACCATAAACATGCCAGCCCACACCGCGCTTAAAATACAAATTCAATAAACTTTATCTTCCTCGAAAATCACCCACCAGGCAGACCTCTATTTAAATTTTACGACTGCCAGTATTGAAATACGGAAACTGCTTTCCCACCGACGAGGGTGAAACTGGTAGGAAAAAGTCTGTAACCTGTCACCGCCTCGTAAAGCTTGGGGTAAGGACACTCCCGAGGGCCGTCGCCAACCAGGCGAGACGTATACAGGATAATTTTGCCATTAAAATTCGTGTTAACTAAGACAGCGTGTTTGAGCAAGCGATTGCAGGCGACAGGCAGTGTATCAGCGAGCGAGATGAGCTGCAGGCTGTTTATTGTGGCTCGGGGCGTCAAGTTGGTCAGAACGTCTCGACTGGGATTACTGCCACATCAATCAGACCAGACCAGGTGCTACAGGCGGTTGACAACACAGACTCGAGTCATGTGTCCCTGAGATTCCTTGCTTCATCACTGTGATATACAGGGTGTTACAAAAAGGTACGACCAAACTTTCAGGAAACATTCCTCACACACAAACAAAGAAAATATGTTATGTGGACATGTGTCCGGAAACGCTTACTTTCCATGTTAGAGCTCATTTTATTACTTCTCTTCAAATCACATTAAACATGGAATGGAAACACACAGCAACAGAACGTACCAGCGTGACTTCAAACACTTTGTTACAGGAAATGTTCAATATGTCCTCCGTTAGCGAGGATACATGCATCCACCCTCCGTCGCATGGAATCCCTGATGCGCTGATGCAGCCCTGGAGAATGGCTTATTGTATCACAGCCGTCCACAATACGAGCACGAAGAGTCTCTACATTTGGTACCGGGGTTGCATAGACAAGGGCTTTCAAATGCCCCCATAAATGGAAGTCAAGAGGGTTGAGGTCAGGAGAGCGTGGGGGCCATGGGAACGAAACTAAAATGAGCTCTAACATGGAAAGTAAGCGTTTACGGACACATGTCCACATAACATATTTTCTTTGTTTGTGTGTGAGGAATGTTTCCTGAAAGTTTGGCCGTACCTTTTTGTAACACCCTGTATAAGCAATACAGTATTACGCCGCTATGAAGCGTCCATTTTATTTATTTATTTATTTTACTTATGGCTTTACGCCTCGTCGACGTCGAAACCATGTAGAGGTGGGAAGGGACTGGATGCATGGAACGGGAAGGAATTCGGCCATGGTCTTTTGGAGAAAGCATCCCGGCATTCGCCTGGAGTGATTTGAGGAAACCAAGGAAAGCCCAAATGAGGATGCCCGGACGGGGATTCGAACTGCCGTCCTCCCGAATGCGAGGCCAGAACGTTAATCGCGTCCATAAACTACGTGGCTCTGACTGGGGGGGGGGGAAGCTACGCTGAGCTACGCAGAGGGAGGGGGGGGTAAGGTTCCGAGCCAGGCCACGTAGCTTTCCACAGCTAAAATGAGGTACAGAACACACAACACCATGTGATTATTTATTTCCGTCATTTAATTATCTCCGTATCTAACTAACGATAGTCTGACAAGAGAAAACGATACAAAATACCTTCTCGAAGCGATAGGGGAAATAAATCTACGTGCCACGCGGGGGAGGGTGGAATAGAGGCAAAGGCCACGTCGGGCTGGGTGGGGAGGGAGTGGGGGTTGTGCACAGAAGGCCAAAATGGAGCTACGTAGTTTATGGACGCTCCCCTAGTGTGCTGAGGGGCCGCACATATGATCGGGGAAGCACAATGGGGCCGGGCAGGTGCGCAGGTCCCCAAGTACCGGCTGTCCTGTTTGTAGTTTTTAATCGCTTTTGCACAATCATCTAGCTGAATACTGGGTTACCATACGCCTCATAAATTATATATTTCACAAATAAAAAAATACTCTTTTCATCAGAAGAAAGGGAGATATACTCCTTCACAGACAGATAACAGCACAAGACTTTCCTCCAATATACAGGGTGAGTCAAAAAGGGTTTCACAACTTTGGAATGATATAAAAATTTACTGAGATAACTTACAGAATGCGTAGATATGTCATTTTGTTGCAAATAACCTCAAGTTTCACATAACAGTGTCATGTGTTATTTTGATTAGATGCAACCACCATTTGTCATGCGGCAAACTTCCCACCGGTAATCAACTTCTTCCCACACTTGTTGCAGCAAAACGGGCAAAGCTTGTGCAACGGCAGCGTAGATTTGATTTTTCATTTAGGCCAAATTGTTTGGTGGGGGAGGAACACGATCTTTAGTGAAACTCCAGAGAAGAATTCCATTGTCTGAGGAGCGAAGTGGCCATGTGATTGTCACTTCACGGCCAATCCACCGAGCTGGGAAGCGACTATCGAGGAAACTTCGAATACCTGTTAGGAAATGAGGTGGTTCACCGTCTTTCTGGTTGTAAACCATCACATCTCGGCCATCTGAGGGATGAAAAAATTTTCAAGTGTATCCAGATACACAATACCAGAGACAGTTTTCTCCATGAAGAAGAAAGGGCCGTACACTTTCAATTTACTAAGGACACAACACATTAACTTTGGGGCTGTCACGAACGTGTTCCAGGATGGTTTGTGGATTTTCGCTGCCCCGTATTCTGCAGTTGTGGGTGTTTACCATGCCACTGATATGAAATGATGACTCATCGCTGGAGATTATTGTGTGTTCAGGGAAGTCTCGTCGTCCTGTACCCAATTCAACATTTCCGCACAGAATTCCCCACTAGCAACCTTATCTGAATCACTGATAAGCTGTTCCATTGTAAATCTGTATGGTTTTAAATGTGAACGTCTACGCTGTACTCTCCAAACTGTTTTGTGGATTGCCAGTCTCGCGAGACGCACGTGGACTGCGGGCAAGCTCTCCCTAACCTGTTCGACATTATCATCAACACGCGGGCGACCTGGCGATTTAGTATCATGTCGCAGTGAACAACCAGTCTCTACAAAGTTCTTGTGCCGAGAGTAAATTGTAGGCCTGCTTGGAAGTTCTTTAGCGCAGCGGTTACCAACCTTTATTGGTAAGCGACCCACTTTTAAGTAAAAAATTTTTTCGCGACCCACCCAATATGAGAGTTTATCTAATATCAGAATGGGAACTGTTCTATGACCTCGATACGCTATCGACTATCCTATCCTACGAAAAGGCAAATTTTCGTACAAAGGATATACTATCAACAAAAACAAGAACTGCTAATACATACAACAACAAACATATCATAGACCGGAAGGCAACTGCACAGACCATCACCTCATCAAGTTGACTGCTGAAATTACACGATTAGAATTAACTCGAGCAGCATACTAAAATGCAAATGGTCTGCCAAGTCGCTTTTTAGTGAAAACCACCTGCAGACCCGACTTTAGTGGTTAATTGGTAAGTTTATCATTGTGTTTTATTTCACCCAAATGTATGACAATATGGAAGACTGGGAGCCTGAAAATACAATGGTAAACTTACCAGTCAACCACTAAAATGGGATTTGTAGGCGTAGATATGACTTGGCACATCAGTCGCATTTTCCTGCTTTGCTAGTAACAAGGATAATTTGGAAGATCATATGGTAGACTGTTTGTTGACCTCACACTGACTTTTCCATTGTAGATTTGGTCGAAATATAAAGTTTTTTTTATTATTATTTCAAAAGAATTCAAGAGGCTGTACTGTGTACTCATGATACTTGGTTAACAAATGCCTTGCAAGTTTTGATGGCTTTATATTTTCATTGGAAAATTTTTACAACAAATCATCCACTGAGTTATTGGCTCCTCTTCAGTATCCGAAAACACAAATCTGTATTTCAAATAATCCGGATTATACTTTGGCAGATATGTATTTTGCTTTTTCTTGCTGCCTGCATTGTAATTACAAGTACTTGGTTGGATACTCTCTTTTACGGCACGATCCAGTCCTCAACAAAGTTTACATAATCACATTAAATCTACTCTCAATCAAAACAAAACGGAAACAGAAACTCACTTTCACAAGCAGAGAGACTGTTTGCATCAAAGACTTTGGTTTCGATTCAAGCATAAACAAGGAAATGACAATCAGAGAAGTAAAACTGCCGGTGGTATGCGCGCACATCTCCACCTTAGAGCGGGGCGGGAGAGGAGGTGTTCAGGGGTTGCCATAAGGATTGCGCGATTACTGCCGCTGCTATATCTCACAACGTGGTTATTGCGTAATACCGCCTGACTGTTTAAGAAAACTTTTTTGTTCTCACAAAGTTTTAATTTAAGCTAATAGCTTTCATGATTACTGCACTTGTGAAATATCGTGTTATATTTTTTAAATATATGAAATAAAAGACTTATTTTTGGTGCAGAAACTTTGATTGTTCCGCGACCCACCAAAACACCCACCGCGACCCACCAGTGGGTCGCGACCCATAGGTTGGGAACCGCTGCTTTAGCGTATTCGGTGCGAAATTTACGCCGAAGAGACTTCGTTTCATGAAACCATAACGCTCGCACCAGTGAAAGTAGCCATTCTAACTGTGCAGTACGCTGGCGCTCCTTTTGGCGGAGAGGTTGTTTGCTGCAAAATGACAATTACCGATTCTGTAAGTTATCTCTACAAATTTGTATATCATTCCAAAGTTGTAAAGTCCTTTTTGACTCACCGTGTATTAGGTAAGCCGGGCCTAACAGGCCCGATTAGATTTCTGGCAGAACTCAGCCACTCCCACCCGCATTCCTCTCTGTGGTGGCCAGTATGCACGTGATCCTTGGTGGCCGATTCGGAGGGAAATAAGAAGACAAAAATTCAATATTATCACCGTTCGTGTGTTTGATCTGTTACTAAATAGAAAAATTTGGAATACATTCAATTTATTATCCAACATTTGTATATATTGTAATCGTAGGCTTCCGCGGCCAGAGTCAGTTGATTCTTGGTTGTCCGGGTGGCGCCGCGTCATGTTTCTTGAAACCGACGTTTCGACCCTCATTCTAGGGCCTTCTTCCATTGTAGAACTGCGTCTTCGATCAGTGAGTGGTCTTATTTTATAGCCGAGGCCCTCTTCCGTCTAGATGGCGCTTCCGTCTAGATGGCTAGACGGAAGAGGGCCTCGGCTATAAAATAAGACCACTCACTGATCGAAGACGCAGTTCTGCCCTGGAAGAAGACCCCAGAATGAGGGTCGAAAAGTCGGTTTAAAGAAACATGACGCGGCGCCACCCGGACAGCCAAGAATTATTTGTATATATTTTGTACAAGAGCGGGGCCAGCACACTACCCTGAGGGAGGCCAGCCATTCTTCTGAGTTCTCCATCGACTCTTCTTATTGTGGAGGGTGACGTAAAACCTTCTGTTTTGTAGTAAACACTGGATGAATTGTGTAAGATGGTAGTCTTTTGTGGTGCAGTATACCTTACTTGTCAAAATTTTGTGGATGACTGTATCATACGCCGCTGTGAGATCGATGAATGCTACACCTGTAGCCTGTCCTCTTTCATACCCTTTCTGATACGAATATACAAACATATATACAAATGACCAACCAATTATTACTGGAACAAGAGCATTCATTTATGCTGATGACACAGCAGTTTCAGCTCAAGGCACAACCTTTGAGGCGGTGGTGGTGAAGCTGACAACAGCTCTTGAGGATATGGCCAAGTATTATGATGCTAATCACTTGAAGCCCAACCCTGGAAAAACACAGGTCTGTGCATTCCATCTGAGAAACTGAGAAGCCACAAGGAAGTTGAACATCAACTGGAGGGGGCAACAACTACTACTCTGCGATACTCCAAAATATCTAGGAGTAAAGCTTGATCGCTCTCTTATATTCAAAGCCCATTGTGAGGATCTGAAATTCAAAGTATCCGCTCAGAACAACATCAACTGAAAACTTACAAGTATCTCCTGGGGAGCACAGCCAAATGTGATTGGTACATCTGCCCTCGCACTTAGTTTCTCTGCAGCAGAATACTTAGCACCAGTTTAGAAAAACTCTGCACATGCTAGGCAGGTTGATATAGCATTGAATGATACTGGTCGCATTGTAACAGGTTGCCTGAAACCAACTCCTATCAACAAAAATACAAAATCATGGGTATAGCACCACCTAAAGGAAAACAGCTGCAGAGAGGGAGAAGAGGAAACAGGAAACAGACCCCAGACACCCTTTGTTTGGTCACGAACCTCAACCCACAAGGCTGAAGTCAAGAAAGAGCTTCGTACAGTCAACTACAGCAATAACATCTTCCCCTGAAGCACGCCGTCTAGAGCTATGGCGAAATTCGTTACCTGAAGAGCAGAGGTGGACCATCAAAAAGGCACCGGCTGCGGGGTGTATCAGCCATATGCTATATGGAAGGCTCTAAACAGATTAAGAACTGAAGTGTCCCGATGTAGATCTAATATTAAAAAATGGGGTTACACTACTGACAACGATCTATGTGAATATGGTTAGCTTCAGAACCCACAACATCTTCTGATATGCAGGAATCTCCCTGAAACCTGGACTATCGACGACGTTTTTGGGGCCAACAAGAAGGCCATCAGGATTGCGGAATTCTGGTCACATTCCATTTAATTGTGTTCTATAGTTTGATATTAATTAATTAATGTTATTTTTTTTAAACTTGTAATCTTATGTCCTGGATACGAGAAATAAATAAAATTAACCAACATACCACCTTTCTTTAATAGACAGTGAAGTATATTTCTTAGATCAATCTGTGAATAGTGACCTAAATCATTTTCTGGCCTCACATTCGGGAGAACGGCGACTCGAATCCCCGTCCGGGCATCCAGATTTGGCTTTTCCATGGTTTCCCCCAAATCACTCCAGAATGCCGGGATGCTTCCTTCAGAAGACCACGGCCGAATTCTTTACCGTTCCTTGTTCCTAGTCCCATACCGCCTCTAATGGGGTCGATGTCGATGGGGCATAAAGCCATAAGTAAGGGAAAAAATGCTCTCAACAGGAAACTCCATTACTTGGGTTCGAGTACGTTATATGGATGGGTGCAAGATAAAATAATAGGACGGTGTCACCTGCGCATTATACTGCCCTCTATCAGTGTATCGTGGTCTACAGTCCATTCGTTACAAGCTTAAACTTCAATCTGTTCAGCAGAAGCTAAAGCGCTAGTAGAACATGTGAATACAGTAAAAACTGCGAACAAACGGAAGTTGTAATTTTAATTTATTCTTTAAGTGTCACTAAAAGTACTGAGCAGTCAAGTTGTAATAAAAAGATGGCATTTATAATACTGTAATAGAAATTTTACAAGAAATATGTAGAAACAACACAGAATTTTGATGTGGATTCCAATTCACAGAGGTGTTAAGTTTAATTAATACAGCGATGAACTAGCGAAGAAAGCTATCATATTGTGCAAAGATAACACCCAATGCTCCCCTCCTCTGAAGTCGTCTAATATTTAGAGGTTTCCAAAGCTTTTCTTACCATAGTCCCCGTAGGTGAACTTAAATAACACCCCTCCACAATTTTATTATTAAAACGGTAAATGAATAATTTTATTACTAACAATAACATCTCACAAGAAACTCGCTGGTATGTGATATTAGAAAAAAGATTTTCAATTCAAAGAGCCGACTGATGAGACAAAATACTTGTCACGGTGTAGAGCTAGGGTTTCGTCCACACTGGTGGCTAAGCTACCCCGCACTTAGGGCCTCCCAGGGGGAGGGTAGGGTGGGCACCCACTCATTTTTGGGAATCTATGGAGCTTTTCAGGTTATTAGCAGGGCCGGCGTTAGCGGAGGGGCGTAAGCGGGTCAAATGTAACCGGGCCCGCCTGACTGATGGAGGACCCGATCACTTACTGTAGGGGCCTCCCGCTTGACAAATTGTAGAGCTAAAAAAAACAGGTCCCCCATTTGGTCTGAGGGAGGGCCCTAACCGATTTATCGACCAAGGCCCCCAAATGGTTGCCTGACTGCTACCGCCGGCACTGGTTATTAGTGTATCATTTCGCCACCTGCAGCGCCACCATGCAAAGTATGGTATTGTGTGCTTCCGGTTCAGCACTGCGTTTTGTTTTTGTTTGCGATAATGTCTTAATTATAAAAAATTCGTAGCATCAAAGCCATGAGAGTATCATTTAATTTGGTACCCTTGACGGCGTTTTGCTTCTCGTTTGTTCAACCACTTGAAAACATTTTTAAAACTTATAAACGTCTGATCTTTTGACTAAAAGTTTTATCGCTGTTTTTAGAAGGGTTTTTGCCTTGTATTTACAGATTATTTAGGAGAAAGGATATTGTTTGAAGTCGAGCTTGTTTCTCTGGAGGCTGTATACGAATTTCCCATAGATGGGTCTCAGGCAGGGGTGGCCACCCAAATGATCTTGAGGGCCACTTTGCAAATTAATCATAACTCGGCGAGCCGCATATAAAATTATATAAGCACATATTATTAGATTTAGATTAAGTCACTTAAAAGTAAAACATAGAAACTGTTATATCAGCCTACATGTTCCAAGTTGCGCGCGCATCATGACTTCGCAGAATGTACGTAATTTAATTATTCTGCGAACTCATAACTGTAAATCTTATATATATATAAAAATAGACGTGTTTTTTCCTATATTTCACTTTTCAGCCACCACTACCTAGCACAGATCACTGATGTTTGTGGGTGGAAGTTGCATGGAGTTTCCTGTCGTGAACAACGTTGGCCGAATGCCGATAACTGTGGGGATGTGGGAGATATAATGATTAAAGTTGGTCAGTGCAGGGCGTTTTCATATTTAGACCAAAAATTCGTATCTCCGTATACTTCTCTTTCCTGCCACAACTACATAACATAGACTTTTGGTGTATGTGTGTGGTAGTAGAATCGTCTTTCCTGTCGTGCACTATGGTTGTTAGATGTCGGTAGCTATGGGGGTGTGGGAGATATGGGGGTTGAAAGTGGTCGAACTGTGGCAGTTTCATACTTCTGCCTAAGACAAAAGTGTCATGGTGTATCACTTTTCAGCGAAAACTACAGATCACAGATAACTGGCGTTTGTGTGTAGTAGTAGCACAGAGTCACCTTTCGATCACAACAGCGGCCGAATTTCAGAAACCATGGTACTGTGGTAGATATGGTGGTTGTTAAGTGGCCGACCAAGTATATTTTCGTATTTCGACTGTCTCCGCATATGTCACTTTTCTGTCACAACTACATAGCATAGAGCATTGGTGTTTGTGTTTGGTAGTAGAAACGTATCTCATGTAGTGCACTATGGTGGTTAGATGTCGGTAGCTATGGGGGTGTGGGAGAAATGAGGGTTGAAGTGGTCGACCTGTGGCAGTTTCATACTTCTGCCAAAGACAAAGGTGTCATGGTGTATCACTTTTCAGCGAAAACTATAGATCACAGATAACTGGCGTTTGTGTGTAGTAGTAGCACAGAGTCACCTTTCGATCACAACAGCGGCCGAATTTCAGAAACTGTGGTACTGTGGTAGATATGGTGGTTGAAAGTGGCCGACCAAGGATATTTTCGCATTTCGCCTGTCTCCGCATATGTCACTTTTCTGCCACAACTACATAGCATAGAGCATTGGTGTTTGTGTTTGGTAGTAGAATCGTATCTCATGTAGTGCACTATGGTTGTTAGATGTTGGTAGCTATGAGGGTGTGGGAGAAATGAGGGTTGAAAAGTGGTCGACCTTGTGGCAGTTTCATACTTCTGCCAAAGACAAAAGTGTCATGGTGTATCACTTTTCAGCGAAAAGCTATAGATCACAGATAACTGGCGTTTGTGTGTAGTAGTAGCACAGAGTCACCTTTCGATCACAACAGCGGACGAATTTCAGAAACTGTGGTACTGTGGTAGATATGGTGGTTGTTAGTGGCCGACCAAGTATATTTTCGTATTTCGACTGTGTCCGCATATGTCACTTTTCTGCGACAACTACATAGCATAGAGCATTGGTGTTTGTGTTTGGTAGTAGAATCGTATCTCATGTAGTGCACTATGGTTGTTAGATGTTGGTAGCTATGAGGGTGTGGGAGAAATGAGGGTTGAAAATGGTCGACTTGTGGCAGTTTCATACTTCTGCCAAAGACAAAAGTGTCATGGTGTATCACTTTTCAGCGAAAACTATAGATCACAGATAACTGGCGTTTGTGTGTAGTAGTAGCACAGAGTCACCTTTCGATCACAACAGCGGCCGAATTTCAGAAACTGTGGTACTGTGGTAGATATGGTGGTTGTAAGTGGACCGACCAAGGATATTTTCGTATTTCGACTGTCTCCGCATATGTCACTTTTCTGCCACAACTACATAGCATATAGCATTGGTGTTTGTGTTTGGTAGTAGAATCGTATCTCATGTAGTGCACTATGGTTGTTAGATGTTCGGTAGCTATGGGGGTGTGGGAGAAATGGGGGTTGAAAGTGGTCGACCTGTGGCAGTTTCATACTTCTGCCAAAGACAAAAGTGTCATGGTGTATCACTTTTCAGCGAAAACTATAGATCACAGATAACTGGCGTTTGTGTGTAGTAGTAGCACAGAGTCACCTTTCGATCACAACAGCGGCCGAATTTCAGAAACTGTAGGTACTGTGGTAGATATGGTGGTTGTAAGTAGGCCGACCAAGGATATTTTCGTATTTCGACTGTCTCCTCATATGTCACTTTTCTGCCACAACTACATAGCATAGAGCATTGGTGTTTGTGTTTGGTAGTAGAATCATATCTCATGTAGTGCACTATGGTTGTTAGATGTTCGGTAGCATATGGGGGTGTGGGAGATATGGGGGTTGAAAGTGGTCGACCTGTGGCAGTTTCATACTTCTTGCCAAAGACAAAAGTGTCATGGTGTATCACTTTTCAGCGAAAACTATAGATCACAGATAACTGGCGTTTGTGTGTAGTAGTAGCACAGAGTCACCTTTCGATCACAACAGCGGCCGAATTTCAGAAACTGTGGTACTGTGGTAGATATGGTGGTTGTAAGTGGCCGACCAAGGATATTTTCGCATTTCGCCTGTCTCCGCATATGTCACTTTTCTGCCACAACTACATAGCATAGAGCATTGGTGTTTGTGTTTGGTAGTAGAATCGTATCTCATGTAGTGCACTATGGTTGTTAGATGTCGGTAGCTATGGGGGTGTGGGAGATAATGGGGGTTGAAAAGTGATCGACCTGTGGCAGTTTCATACTTCTGCCAAAGACAAAAGTGTCATGGTGTATCACTTTTCAGCGAAAACTATAGATCACAGATAACTGGCGTTTGTGTGTAGTAGTAGCACAGAGTCACCTTTCGATCACAACAGCGGCCGAATTTCAGAAACTGTGGTACTGTGGTAGATATGGTGGTTGTTAGTGGCCGACCAAGGATATTTTCGTATTTCGACTGTCTCCGCATATGTCACTTTTCTGCCACAACTACATAGCATAGAGCATTGGTGTTTGTGTTTGGTAGTAGAATCGTATCTCATGTAAGTGCACTATGGTTGTTAGATGTCGGTAGCTATGGGGGTGTGGGAGATATGGGGGTTGAAAATGGATCGACCTGTGGCAATTTCATACTTCTGCCAATGACAAAAGTGTCATGGTGTATCACTTTTCATGCGAAAACTTATAGATCACAGATATCTGGCGTTTGTGTGTAGTAGTAGCACAGAGTCACCTTTCGATCACAACAGCGGCCGAATTTCAGAAACTGTGGTACTGTGGTAGATATGGTGGTTGTAAGTGGCCGACCAAGGATATTTTCGTATTTCGACGAAAGGCATGTGTATCCGCAGATTTCCCTTTTCTACCACGACTACATAGCATGGAGCATTGGTGTTTATGTGTGTTAGTAGAATCGTGTCTGTTGTCGTGCACTATTGTTGTTAGATGTCTGTAGCTATGGGGGTGTGGGAAATATGGGGGATGAAAATGGTCGACCTGCGGCAATTTCATATTTCTGCCAAAGACGCATGTGTCACGGTGTATCACTTTTAAGTGAAAACTATCAATCGCAGATCACTGGCGTTTGTGTCTGGTAGTAACACAGAGTCTCCCATCGATCACAACGTTGGCCGAAATTCGGTAACTGTGGGAGTGTGTGAGATATGGTGTTTGAAATTGGTCGATCATGAATATTTTCATGTTTCATCCAAAGACTTGAGTGTATCCGTAAATTTTACCTTGCTGCCGGAACTACATAGCCCAGAAGAATGGTACTTGTGTGTGGCTATAGTATCGAGTCTCCCATCGTGCACTATGGTGGTTAGATGTCTATAGCTGTCAATATGAATTCTTTACAATCACGAACGAAGTCGTGGGTACCAGCTAGTATTCCAATAAAAGCATGCCGAGAAGCAACTGCCAGAAATTTTTGAGAGGACATACCTTTCAAGAAAAAGTGCACAAAAAAACTTGCTTTAGATGTAATGCTACTTAGAATTTACCCTATACGATAGCATAGGCAGTACAATCAGTAGCAATTTCTCTTCACATCTTTGACGCCAATCATAGCATCTGAGGCAGTAAATGTAATATCACTAGCAGGTTTTTAGCATACGATATGAATATATTCCTATGCTGTTATATGAACGTATTGCAGTGGCCAAGTTGTTATTAATTTAACAGCATAATATGTATTTCGAAACGACAATAGATAAGAGCACTTTTAATTCTGGTCCAGGCTACATTGTAACTTAACTGCCAATATATTGCTGCCTGAAAATTAAGTGCACACAAATTATTGATCAAAACTAAATTCCAAGCTCCTTATGTGTGATTTTGATTATGGTCTAGGCTGCAAATCAACTTAACGAGCTGTTTCATCCTGATGTGGGCATCTGCAAACAGTACTAGAGAATGGTTAGGTCCAGATGGATACAGTTCCGTGGTGATAGATGCAAGTTGGACCTGTACCTAGTCGGAATGGAATGTGTGTAAGTGAGCGAAAAGAACTCTTGCTGTAGGTCTCACACAGCCAGTGCTGGAACCACAGAGGAAATGGGACCACAGAGGAGCTGGAAACTCAAAACTGTAGCTATTCACCCTTTGTGTGCTAAATTTTTTGTTTAATTCGTATGTTCATTTCAGTTCCTGAAATACTTTAAATAAGTATTTTGAAAGGTCTAATGTCATTATTGTGCAATTGCAATATAGTCCTATTTAAAGTCAAGATTATTAGTGAACACTTGTTTTGTAATCACTAGTTACTAATGGATAATCACAATAATTATTAAATGTGTCCGGGTGATAAAAAGGAAATTTGTGTGGTCTTGAAACCTTTGACAGATTTTCAATTTGATGTGCACTTTGCCTCTGCCTTGGTTAATATAGGTGATTGAAAAATAATAATCTTTTATTGGTCTGGTTCTAATGTATTTTCGGATTTTAAGGTGTTGAGGGATGAACTCGTGACATTACTCGAAATTTTTGCAGGGTGGTCTTGCCAAACTTTTAGATCTGCAGTTTGGCACTGTCGTCAAGTGCCAATAACTCCCATTTCGAGTTTTTAACATTTACCATTGTAGTGGTGCTTTAAATTTGAAAGCAGATTGTACATTTAACATCCATTTTATTGCAGGAATATATTTAAAATGAACATCAAAGTATTTTCTGAAGGTTTACAAGATGTAAATATAAAATTAATTTGATACCTGCTGGCTTTATCATGAGACACTGTTAGCCACTGTTAAAGCAATATTTTATAAGTTACATTGAAAATTGTCGACATGAGAAAAATGCGTGGCCTTCTACTTCAATATAATCAAACAGTGGCTCAAACAATTGGTTACTACTACAAACAATTAAGACTTAATCAAAAACTCTTTCAGCTTAATGGAAATAATCTTAAATTAAATGATAAAGAAATTGAGTTTTTCAAGTTGCACTCAGTAAAATAAACATTTCAATAGCATCGAAAACATGTTCAATATGTTTGCTGGCAGATTTGGAGATGTTGAACAAGCATTGCTAAAGCTACAATCCAATGGCAATCATCTAAAAAGGCAGAAATATGATAATTGATCTAGGTAACAGAATTACCGTCTTCTGTAGCATGCCTTGACCTATATGTGTTCCCTTGGTGGTGCTAAATGGGTGACAGTGATCAGATGCCACTCTACTGTCATTCTGGGCCTCATGACAATGACATTAATTACAAACCTAACAGTCCTTCTGAGCACTCAGAGTTCCAAACAAGGACAATAGGCCTCCCCCCCCCCCCAGCTAAACATTTGCCAACTTAACATCGAAGGCATGAGTAGAACTAAGAGCAAGTACTTATCATCAGTTTTATAGAGATAGTCAGTTGATGATGTCATACTGCAAGAAACTTAAACAGAGAAACGACAAGCAGCTGCTGACTAGAGGAAAACTACCTGGTTATAAAATGCTAAAAGAACATCATCATGCAAAATATAGCATTGCAACCTACATTAAGAATGACATATTCCAATACCAGCTCATTCCAGCAGAGTACCATCCAACTTACTTTTCCTCCACAATAGATATACAGAATGGTATGGTTACCAACATCTACCAGCCACTCACTGCACCTTGGTCATACACTATTGACTTGGTCCCCACTAGGAATAGCATTTTCCTAGGAGATTTCAACAGTCATCATATGCTGTGGGGATTTAACCAGACTGATGAGAAGGTGATTAAATTAATAGAATGAGTTGAAGTTAACAACCTGACGTTGATACATGACCCTAAAAACAAAGGTACATTTCATTCTGCTCCCTGGAAACAAGACTACTCACCAGACATCTGTTTCGTCTCTTCTTGTTTAACAACTCCTTTCTGTTGAGTAAGGAGACAAGTTATCGGTGACTTCCCTCACAGTCAGCATAGACCCACAATCTATGAAATAGGCATCCAGATACCTGTCATCTGATCCACTCTTAAATCTGGGTGGGACTTACAGAAAGCAGATTGGGAACCCTATGCAAAGTACACTGATGACAACATTCGATCGATCAGGGCAGTCCAACAAAATTATATAAGTTTTGTAGGACTAATTAAAGCTGCAGCGAAGAGAGCCATCCTGCGAGGCTTCTGGAAACCCTATATTCCAGGGTGGAGTGAGGAGTCGAGCAGACTTGGAGAAGAATTTGAGAAAAGCAGCTCTTATGAAAAGGCAACAGAACTGCTGGAATCTCTTGACCATGCTTGAAGAGAAAATGGATAAAAACTATTCAAAATCTGAATTTTACCCATTTTAGTTGAAAAAGCCTGTTCAATCATTGGTAAATTAGGTCCTACATCAATACCCTCAAGGACGCACTCCTCCATTAATGTGGAATCAATAGCAAATCACATTGTATCTACTTCTAGAACAAAAAAGGACAATCATTTCATAGATGGGTCAAATCTGAGCATAAGCATCAAATGTGTGAAACTCAATCTTACTCTATACGCTTCCATCCATTTACATTAAAAGAGGTTCAGGAAGGTTTAAAAACCTTTTGAAATGAAAAACCTGCAGGATTAGATGGAACCAGCTACATCTCATTGGCTTTCGTTCTTCAGCTCCATTCTGCAATCTGGAAGGCTTCTTCAGACCGAGCGTGGTGGTGTAACGGTTAGTGTTCTCGCCTCGCATTCGGGAGGATGGTGGTTCGAATCCCCGTCCGGGCATCCATGGTTTCCCAAATCGCTCCAGACAAATGCTGGGATGCTTTCTTCAAAAGGCCATGGCCGAATTCCTTCCCATTCCTTGCCCCCCATCTTTTCCCATCTCTAAAGACCTCGCTGTTAAGAGATGTAAAGCAGTTTTAAAAAAGGGCTTCTTCAGATCTTCAAGTGAACAAAAGTCATTGCTTTATTCACACCAGGAAAAGATCCAACTTTCCTACAAACTTACCATCTCATAGCCTTATGCAGTGCCACTTGCAAATTACTGGAAAAGCTTATTTTGAACAGAATAGTTCTGGCAATCAAAGACCTGATCCCGGTTGAACAAGCTGGATTCCGTCCCAGTCAGGTCTGTAGTTATCAGGTCCTGTCTGTTACCCCCTACTAGAAGTAGGGTATCAGTAGAAAATGAAATGTATGTATTCCTAGATCTTTCGGCAGCATATGATACAGTTTGAAGAGAGAGTTTCCTGCTCAAACTGAACAAGGAAGTTCCTTGCAAAAATATAATTTCTTTACTGGAAAACATATTAAGTAACTGCCTGTTTCAGGTGCACACAGAGTTTAGCAGGGGCAGACTTCACTAGCTAAATAATGGTCTACCACAAGGCTTGGTTCTATCATCCTATACTCTTTAACTTATATACTCATTATCTGCCAGTCTCTCACAAATTACTTACAGTGCACAGAGCTAACTTTGCATGGCTGAAGAAATCCTGACTCAAAACTTCAGGAAATGGATGCCTACTTTCCAAGGTCGTGGCTTCAGCCTAATCCACAGAAAACAGAAATAGCTACATTCCACCTTAGCAAAAAACAAATGAACTACCAGCCAAATATTGTGTTCAGAGTCCAGATGCTAAAGTATAACAGTACCCCCAAAATACCCGAGTGTCACATTAGACAGGCTCCCACTTACAAAAGGCACCTTCAGAAGACAGCTGCAAAAGTTGGAACTATCTACTTCAGTGGCTAGCAGGAACCTCATGGTAAGTTGATGCGAATACATTAAGAACAACATCCGTGGCCTTGGTTTACTCCATAACTGAATAGTGCTCTAGTGTGTGGCGTAATAGCTCTCACACCCTACTTTGCCAAAGAACGTGCATCATTACTGTCAAGGTTCTACCTACGCCTATCCAGCAGCTGTTGGTGCTCAGCAGCATCACCTCACAAAAGGTCCTAATCAAATTGGTCAAGAATTCTGAACAAGGCTTTTCCCATCCATGGATATATTAGGGAATACAAAATATGGCTCTAGACTCATCGCCCTGCCTGGAAGACGGCTCTCAGTCAAACAACTAACACCTTTAGCCCTGCAGATAACTGGACAGCGGAATGGGCAACAACAGTACAGGGCATAGTGCAAATTAGAAATCCCTTCTTGAAACTACCAGGATTCAACTTTGCAGTCAATATGGTGTAAATTAAATCGTATTAGACATGTTATGGGAAGGACTGCTTCAACTCGCCACACATAGAGCAGGGCTGGTTATCTGTATGGCAACTGTGGTGCGGCTCATAAACTGTGTTGCACATTGTGCATGATTGCCCGCTGCCTGCCTTTCCTGGTAATCTGGAAAATTTAAATTTGGCTACGCTGGAGGCAGCAGCCTGGTTGGAGCATCTCAATGCAATGTTATAGTGGTTATGGCTGGCGATCTTGTCTTAGTGGCCTCTTCACTTGCCAGCTGTGGGCTTTGTTCACTCAACTACATTTATTTATTAAAGAAAGTTGTTCAATAATTACAGTATAATTGTTATTGTTTATTATAAATGTAGTGTCATATGCCTAGTAAAAAAATAAATAGCTGACCTGAATAATCAAGTTTAAGGCTGACTAAAACAATCAAGGTATAACTAGAAATGATGAAGAGTCTCATGCGTATCAACATAAATATTATTTGTCGCATGTAAAATAGGAATTTCCATGCTCCACAGAATCCTACAGCTTCAAGCATTGAGAAAATAGATAAATATCTAAACCAAGTAATGCATGACAGGGCTCGGAATCCCATTATTCATTGAGACTGCAAAAAGATATTTGTCCATGTCTCTATATAGTGAAACTGAAACCACTGTGTATCACTGTACCCTCTGTGGCATGTGAGAATTTCTTCCAATATGGTCCAAATAATTAACAGTACATGAAGCCTGAGACATGATTCAAAATAATATTTCTTGTTCACAGTTTAAAGTAATAAACTGATTGTTAAGTTGGTTGGTTCTTGACTAACAATATTAATTTAAAAATTTTCATTGTTTGAAAGTTTCATTTTTATCGTAAAAACCAGTTAAAACAATAATTTTATTTTCCATTTTGTTCTGTAGCAATTATTACAAAAATACTAAGAAATGATTGGTTTAATTTTTTTTTTATGCAAACCCACAGAATTTGTGATTTTATTTTATCATTATAAATACTGACTGTTCAGGAGACTGATTATGCTGCGATATTATAACAACACATAGAATTGTGACTTTCAGATAATAATAAAATTTAATATTTTCACAATTAATATTTTTTATTTCTGAAATTAACGGCTGAACATGATATAGTTCATACTGCAGTCTTTCTTGATCAGATATATATCCAACACATGCTCAGCCTGCCAGAGCCAGACACATACAGGTCTGGCAGACACGTATCTGGATGTAGGCCCACATGCATATTCACTTCTACCATATGCTCTGCCTGCCTAGTTGTGGAGCCAGACCCATATAGGTCTGCCAGACATGGAACCTGCAGAGCTTAATGCACACCTAATATATATAGGTGTGAAACCGTCTCCTGCACCACCCTCCCTCCATGATGTTCTCCTGGGGTCAAGTCCCGAAATATTCATTGTTTTTCCTGTTCTTGTGATTTGTTTGTGTGTTCACCCCACAAAAGCATCATCTAAGGAAAGTGGTGGTTCATTTCGCTATCCTTTTTTTTTTTTTTAAATATATATATGCAACTATTGAATTGCTAAAAAATAAAAGTACTGCAGGTATATGCTCCAACATCTTTGCACTCAGACGATGAAGTAGAGTCTTACTACGAAGATGTCACGAAATTGCACAACTGAGGCAATGACTGCCATTTCCAGATTATCATGGGAGACTTCAATGCCGTTGTAGACACAAAGAAACAATAAGACACTATGGTTGATAAGTTCGGAATACTAACAAGTAATGACAGAGGGGAACAGCCTTTGCAATTTGCAGAGCACACAAAAATGCATGTTATGAACACATTTTTTTATTTTAAAAAAACATCAAAGTAGAAAGTGGACATGGAGAAGTCAAGATCATAAAACTAAAAATGAAATAGGCCTACAACAACCACCGTTTTGTTCAATACGTCACTGTTCTAAATCAATTCAACACCAGAGATGATCACAGGCTGGTCTGAGCAAAACTTAGGATCTGTATAAAATAGGAAAGGCATAAGCTAATAAAAGGAACCAATAGAACATCAGTAGATATAATCAAACTCACCGAAAAGAAATAACATCTTCCAACTCACATTATCGGAAAAACTAGATACCACCGCCAATGGAAATCTCACATCAACCATTAATACATTAGCCATGGATATTGCAGGCACGGTTAAAACCACCAAATTAAGTAAAATTAGCAATGACACAAGGACCCTCCTGAATAAACGAAGGAAAATGAAAGTAAAACTTGAAAGAAATCTAATGGAATATGCTGACCTGTGCAAGAACATTAGAAAAGAAATAACAGCTTACATCAAGAAATATAATGAAAACCTGGTTAGATCAGTTATAGAAAATAAAAAAAGCTATAAGAAAGCAAAGCAAAGATTAATGATAGGGAGGAAACAATAGCTTTAGACAATGATAACAAATTCATTTGACAAAATGGCAGTATTGGACCACATCATGAATTTCTATCAGACCTTATACAGAAAGCAATATAAAAATCCTTTAATGACATCAAACCCAGACTCGCCAATTCCTGAAGTCCTCCTAGCTGTAGTTAGAAGTGTAGTGCATGCAATGAAAAAAAGGATCAGCTAGTGATTCTGATGGAATATCAGTTAATTTAGTCCAATTGACTGGAGAAGAAATCTACAGACACCTAGCTAAGGTAGTTTCACAAAGCCTCAAAGAGAAAAATATCCCATCCAGCGGGAACAAAGTAATGATTGTGTTGCTGCACAAAAAGGCAGTTGCTACAACACTAAGAACTACTGCCGTATCAGCCTGCTTCCCATCATTTACAAAGTGTTTACAAAGGTCATCAATAACCAACTCAGTTTTACCTTGGACACAGTATAACCAATTGAACAGGGTGGCTTTAGGTCAGGATTCAGGACATTAGAACACATCCAAGTCATCCACGCAGTAATAAGTTGAGCAAATGATTACCATATGCCACTCTGCTTGGCCTTTATCGATTTTGAGAAAGCTTTTCAGTCCATCACTCAGCAATCGTGCAAGCCCTTCTAGAACAAGAACTCAAGGAGTGAATCAAGGCTATATCAACATACTGTATAACATCTACAATACTTCCTCTGCCTTTGTCAACATCACTGAAGCCACCATAGAGTTCCCAGTAGAAAGAGGGGTAAAACAAGGAGACTATATCCCCCAACTTATTCACATCAGTCCTGGAGTTGGCAATTGCAAAATAGAGGGTTGAGAATAAATGAAAGAAATCTCAACAACTTAAGATTTGCATATGTTATAGTTTTACTTTGCCTGGAATAGCTGAAAGAACTGATAAATTAACCAGAGGCAGCTTGCAGAGAAGTGGGCCTTAAAATAAACTTGTCAAAAAGCAAAATCATTCGAAACATATGGGTAGGAAAAGACAAAGACAAGGTAGAAACTACAGAAGCTACTATTGAGTCCGTATAACAGTACATCTATCTTGGCCAACTGACCAACATTAATGGCAACTCAAAGTCTGAGATCTGCAGATGCATAAAGCTGGGCTGGAGAGAATTTGGAAGAAATACCATAGTTTTTAAATAAAAAATGCCAGTACATCTCAAGAAGCAGGTATTTGAACAATGTGTATTACCGGTTCCCACATATGCCTGTCAGACGTGGATCCTAAACAGTCAGATCAAGCAAAAACTGAGAACTGCCCAGTGAAGTATGGAAAGAGCAATGCTAGGGTTTACAAGAAGATACAGGAAAGAGGCCGTCTACATTTGTTCGATGACAAAGTGGCAGACATCTTAAAAATAGTCATGACACAAAAATGGCAATGGGCTGGTCATATTGCTTGAAAAAGAGACAACAGATGGACTATGGCAGTTCTGGATTGGACACAAAGAAACCTGAATAGAGGAAGACCCCTAGACCGTTGGGATAAGGACTTACGACGAGTAATGGGCGTGAACTGGAAGAGAGTTGCTTAAGATCGGTCAACCTGAAAGGAATTGGAACAAATTATGTAGCATTAAATTGTAAATAATAGCTCATCTGGCTTAAAGAGGCATCCTGAAACAAGGATTGATAAAGCTGTAAAAATAAATAAAAATATATATATTACTGAGAATTATCAATATGTCAGTTAACAGTATTTTTCTCCCAATACCTTAAGTTCCTCCCCCCCTCCCCATTTTCTCCCTCTGTTCTCCATGGAGTAGCTGCTCCAAACCCCCAGAAACCAACTATAGTCCAGTACTTGTTACAAAATACTTCCCTGGTCTTGAATCCATCAATAGAATCCTTCATGATTTCCTACTAACCTGCCCAGAAAAAGGGATCCATTCTTCCAGATATCCTCCCTGGCCCTTCCAGAACTTGTTTCAGCAGCCCTCCCAACCTCAGCCAACTCCTAGTACACAAACACTGTCTTCCTCATCCCATCAGACAGCCACAAGGCTCTTTCCCATGCAGTAGACTCCACTGTAAGATGTGTGATATACACCATGCCTTCACCACTTTCACCAACCCTATCACTGGAGAGAGCTGTCCTATCATAGGGCACACCACCTGTGAAACCTCCCATGTAATATACCAGCTAACCTGCAAACACTGCCTGGCTTCCTTTAAAGGTTTGACTACCAATCTATTAGCCAAAAGAATGAATGGCCATCGACATACAGTTTTCACTAGGAATTCAAAACATCCAGTAGCTATCCATACCATCTCCCATAATTTTAATTCTTGTTTCACAGTCTGTGCTATCAAGAGTCCTTCCTAACAGCAGCAGCTCCTCTGAATTCAGAAGTTGGGAGCTTGCCTACCAATACGAACTAGGCCCAAGGCAACCTACTGGTCTCAACTTGTGATAATACCCAGTCAGTACTTTTCCTTCCATCTACCCTCTCCTTCCTTGCCTCCATACCCAGTGTCTAAATTGAACCACCACATACAAGAGATGATGTTTAACTGCATAGGTTCTTTTATTTTTTTTCAGATTTTATTTTGATTACTTTTACTTAGATTTATGTTATGAAAATTTTAATGTGTTATTCTGCTGTTTTTGCAACATTTTGCATTGCTCAGGTACTAGCTCCAAATCACTTTTCCCCCTCTCCCTGTCCTCTGTTGATTTTGCTGCCACTCAAGTTCCTGACTAACAATCATTCTGTGAGTTAGTCTCCTACACCACCCTCCCTCTATAATGTTCTCCTGTTGACAAAGGGCCAGGACATGAGATATTCATTGTTTATCCTGTTCTTGTGTTTTTTGTATATTCACACCATGAAACCATCATCAAAGACATGAGTGTGTACATATATTTCACACTGCAGCCAAAACTACGTAGTGCAACCCACTGATGGTTGTGTAAGGTAGTAGCCTCAAATCTTCCATCATGCACTATGTTAGTTGGATGTCAGTAGCTGTGGGAGAAATGTGGGTTGAAAGTTGTTGACGAAGGGCATTTTCATATTTCAACGAAAGGCGTGGGTCCTCATATTTCAATTTCCAGCCACAACTACGTAGTGCAGACCACTGGTGTTTGTATGTTGTTTTTGCCTCGAGACTACCATAGTGCACTATGGTGGTTGCATATCGGTAGCATATCAGTGTGGGAGATATGGTGCTTCAAAGTGGTCGATCTAGGGTATTTTGTTATTTCGATCAAATACATGTGCGTTCTTATATTTAATTTTGCAAACACAACTACATAGCACAGATCACTAGTGTTTGTGTAGTAGTAGCAGCAGCCTCGAGTCTTCTATCATGCGTTTTGGTGGTTGCATGTCGGTAGCTGTGAGAGTCTGGGGAGAAATGAAAGTTGAAAGTAGTCAACGGAAGGTATTTTAATATTTGAAAGTGGTCAACTGAGGGTATTTTCATATTTCATTATCATATCATATCAGATCTTAACTGGGTCCTGTGATAATTTGCACAAACAAATCTAGCTGCTCTTCTTTGCATTCCCTCCAACTCCTGTATTTGATACCCAAAATGTGGGTCCCAAACTACCAATGGTCTGATCAGAGCTTGGTAACCCAATTCCGTAACTTCTGTGGTACATCCTGTCAACACCCTCTCTAAATGTAGGATTTTGTAACTTTTTCCTACCAGCTGACCGATGCACTCTGGCTGGTTGAGTTTATTATCAAATGTTATAACAAGTTATTAACACTTCAAGCCTTTAACAAGGAATTCCTTACTGCACCCTATATCATAAACAATCTTTAGTTTTTTTTATTATTTGTGTACCTAATAAGCTGACTATTCTTGGCATTTATGTTCATTCCATTCTGACCTACCCATTGAGATATTCTATCTATGTCACCCTGCAGCTGTTCAGTCTTCTCATTTATTAGGTCCTATGTCCTCTTAATTTGATGAAGATTTCTAGATCACTAAGACTCCCTGTCCTTCCAGAATGTGTGTGTATTGTCCCCTTCTTTTTTTTAGTACTCTTTTAACTTCACATGTATACCACAATGAATCATTCCTTTCCTTTATTGTCCATTTTGGTATTTGTTTTTCCATACCTTCCCTTTACACATATCTACCACATCTCTTTAAATGTGACTCTTGTTAACGTGGAGTTATAGTAATTATCCCTTAGGTATGTATTAAAACACTTCTTTGGGTCTAAGTCGATCCGTAAAGAATCCATTATTTCCCCCTCTTTCCACTCAGTTATTGATTTGAAGGTTGCAATTGCCACTTTGTGATCACTTTTTCCTGTGGTCGTTGCAAGATCTAAAATCTTTTTGTCATTGTTATGACCTCACGTTGGTTCAGTAACTAGCTGTTTGAGAGATGATGAGAGAACAGTTTGAGAATGACTTTGGAAATTGTCTTATCCCTGTTACCAGTAACTTGAATGCATTTACTTCAGTCGATATAAAGCAAGTTGAAACCTTGAAACCTGGTATTATAGCATGATCCCTTAGTGCACTCTACACGGCCACTGCTACCTGTGTAGCCAATTCATGTGTGTAGTGCACAGTTAACCTATTTAAGCGAACACTACATCAGTGGTCTACAACCAGTGTACCGAAAAAGAAATGTATGCAGCGAAATTTCACCTTTTATAAGGTATTAACAGTCAAGCTTTTTTATTTCTTATTTTATTCCAGTTTTTCGGTGTCATGTGCCACAAATTGCTGTATGTTGTCGTATTCTAAGAAATTAAATGCTAACTAGACGACCTGTGTGAAAATTTCGCGAATAAAATATGATGAATAGTAAGGTTGAATGCTTGTGATATAATGAAAAGTGGAAATGCACTTTTGTAGCAAATATTAATTTGTTTAGTGTAGTAGGTATGCTTTAAAAAACTTACAAAATAAGATAGGATAGGGAAAATAAACAGTTACCCGTCACTTACCACAGATGAAGGCAGGAGGGCGAGACACGTAAAAACACAAACAAACGAATTGCACAATATTTCGACTTTAGTCTTAGTCATGTGGAGCGAGACATATGGCAGGTGGAAAGATGTGGTCACATCCCAACCCATCACAAGATTCATGTGGCGGGTTGGGATGTGACCACATCTTTCCCCCTGCCATATGTCTCGCTCCACATGACTAAGACTAAAGTCGAAATATTGTGCAATTCGTTTGTTTGTGTTTTTACGTGTCTCACCCTCCTGCCTTCATCTGTGGTAAGTGACGGGTAACTGTTTATTTTCCCTATCCTATCTTATTTTCAGTGCCTCGCGGCAGTTTCTTTGTTTCCTTTATCCAATTGTTTAAAAAACTTACGAAACAGTTGGGGAAATTTAAAACACACTGTATGTACGACAAACTGTCACTGATCTTAACACAATACAACCAACCCGAACAAAATGCACACAGCATATCAACATCTATGTGGTATGTGTGGCTGTGCGAATAAAATGTTTACATTGTAATTGTATAGCAAAACAAAAATGTTTCCGTAATGGAAATCCAAAACCTACTTATTGTATAAAAACAGTTTATCTGTGATATCTGCTGCTGGAACGTAGGGACTTGACTCTAAACTATCTCATACTACTTTAAGCATCAAATTCTGAAAAATTCTGTCTTAATTTACTAATTTTTTTCTAATTGAAGTCCTTAATCTTTAAAATTAAATGGAATTTATGGATTTTGGTTAGGTATCGAAGGAGATAAATGGCTCGTAATAAAAAAAAAAGATGCTGTAGAAATAATTTGATACTTTTGCCCTATAAGGGTCAAATTTCAAAAAATATGGTGTGTCCAGAGCGGACTTTCTTGATCTTTAAAACGATTACCACATTTATTGACATTGGTTAGGTATCCAGGGAGATAAATGTCTTGATAAACAAAAAACGCATGTTGGAAATACTGATATTTTTGCTGTTTAAGGGTTCAGTCCAGAAAAATTCCTTTCTTAAAATATGATGTGACCACAGCAACAACCTTAATTTTTAGAATTATTAAAGGAAATAAATGGCTTCTGACACAAAATTGCGTTGTAGAACCATTCGTACTTTTTTCGCTTTAAGTGTTGAATTCCAAAAAAAATATTTCTTAATATATGATGTCACCAAAGCTGAGACATTTCTTTTCATAACCCTACTTCATTTACCGATTTTGGTTAGGTATCCAGTGAGAAAAATGGCTTGAGACACAAAAAACGCAATATTGAAATTTTTGCCTTTTAAAGGTCGAATAAGGAAAAATTCATTTTTTTAAATTATAATGTGACCTTGGCAGAAACCTTCATCTTTAATATGGTACCCTATTTATCTATATCGGTTAGATATGAAGGGGGATAAATGGCTCGTGACACAAAAACGCGTTGAAGAAATATTGATACTTTTGCCCTTTAAGGGTCAAGTTCCGAAAAACTCCTGTTTTGATATTTGATATCACCAAAGTGGAGATCTTAAACTTTAAAATGACACTTTACTAAACGATTTCAGATAGGTATCCAGGGAAATAAATGACTGGTAAAAAAAAACAAAAAAAAAAACAGCATTTTAAAAATATTGACATTTTTGCCCTTTAAAGGTCGAATTCCGAAAAATTTCTTTCTTAAATAATAATATGACCATAGTGGAGACCATAAGCATTAAAATGACACCTCATTCATTGATTTTGCTTAAGTATGAAGGGAGATAAAGGCTTGTGACAAACAAAAAAAAACCTTATATAAATAATATCTATGATTATTTATTCACAGTTGTTATTATTTTTAGATGAATTTTACAATGGTGTGCCATTTCTAGTCATGGACAATTTATGGTTTGCCACAAGTAGAGAATGGTGAGCCACAACTAGGAAAAGGTTGCAGAGCACTATCTTAAATGAAATGTCCCCATGGCGTAGATCAAGAACTCAAGAGCGTCACAGAAATGTCATCTCTGATTCAGCCCCTCAGTGCTGCTCTTAACCAGGGATCTACATTGTTGCAGACAATTAACTTTGCCGATATTGTGCGGCCAGTGGTCAGAGTTTACCCATTTCGCCAGCTGTTGGAAGAAAGAGAGAATAACCTCTGACTCAAGGTGACAAGCATCATCGGTACCGACATGCACCACAGTCCACAGTTGGCTTCACCATGTCAAATCAGTGGCATCTAGTATGGCCTGTTTCATGTCAGGTCAGACCACCAGGATTACACACCGAATGAACACCTGTAGTCTACACTGATTTTCTTTGTTTATATCAAATGTTTCAGTTCGATATGTAACAATTAATCATCTCGTTGCCTCCAAATCAAAAGTTGTTTTATATTTTTAAATAACCATAACAATAATCCATTCTTTTCTTACTTCAGACTCCGATGATATTCCTCCCCAGTGACTCCTTTATTCCAGAGATGCTTTTCAACAACCAGTTCCTTTCTCCAAAGATTGTTTTTAACTCTGGGAGTGTGCATAAACCACATAGCTCCATTTTGGCCTCCTGTGAACCCCTCCTCCCCCCACACGCCCTACGTGGCTTTTGCCTCTACCCTCCTCCCCCCTCATGTAGCACGTAGCTTTTTTCCCCTTTTGATTCCAGAAGACATTTTGTACTATTTTCTCTTGTCAGACTATTGTAAATTATATACGGAGATAATTAACTGAGGGAAATAAATATTCACATGCTGTTGAGTTCTGTTCCTCATTTTAACAGTGAAAAAAGTTATGAAAGGAAAGCTTTGTGGTCTGACTCGGTACCCCCCCCCTCCCCCCACGTAGCCCAGCCTAGCCTTCCAGCCAACGCCCCCCCCCCCCACCCTGGACCGAGCCACATAGTTTGTGCATGGTCCCTCTTATCAAATATATGAGGGCTATTTAGAAATTAACTTACATTTGCTCCTTTCATGACAAGTTTTGTGAATATTCTGTTGCAGAGCAGTATTCAGATATTCAGAACATTTAGTATACCCTCCCAAAATCTCTGAGGAGCTTAACCATGAGGTGTATTTTTGAAGTAAGTTCCGTTATCGATTATTGCTGTTTCAATGCTGCGATTCTCACTGTGACCATGCATGCTCAGTTCTCCAGTTGCTTAGCAACTTGTAGATGCAATGTAAGATTGCTAATCCTTGTGTGTGATTCACCGGTGAGTGGTTGACAAGTTCAAGGAAATTGACTGGCTCACCGACTGTGAAAAATGGTCTGTTATCCATTTCTTGAATGTGAGAAATGTCAAACCAGCTGACATTCACTGCCAAATTCGTGAGGTGTATGGTGAAGGTGCTGTGTGTGTTGGAATGATCAGTTCAGGAGTTCAACGAGGGCTGCAACGCTGTGCATGGTGAACAGCATAATGGTCGCCGTCTATGGTCAGTGATGATTTGATGAGTGCAGTCGAAACAAAAATTTGTGTTCACAATATCTGCACTTTCTATATATTTCATGAAGTATTCTTTACCACTTTGTGATAGATCGACTACAGTTTCAAAAATTGTGCTCGCGATGTGTGCTCAAGATGCTTGTCAATGAACACAAAACCAAACTGGCTTCCAGTGCATTGACCTCTCTCACACATTGCATTGACAAAGGTGCTGAGTTCCCGGACCATATTTTGACAGGCGACGAGACTTGGATGTGTCACATGACACCTGAATCAATGCTGTCTGTGGAATGGAGGCATACTTCATCACCAATGGAAAAAGAAATTCAAACAGACTATGTCAACATGACTGGTTGTATTTCACAGTCGGCAGGCCAGTCAATTACCTTGAACATGTCAATTGCTCTTCACAAAGGACTAGCCATCATTACACTGTATGTACAAGTTGCTTAGCAAATGGAGAACTGAATGCGCAACTACAATCACAGGATTGTAACGGCAATAATTGATAATGGAACTTACATGAAAAATATGTCTTGTATTTATTATAAAAACAATTCATTGAAACTGTTCTGCGATGGTGTCCGGCTTTTACCTTATTTAGAAAATGGATGCAAACTTAGAACTAAATTTAATTTTTAGTAGACAAACTCGGGAAGTATGCCCTTTAGTGTCCACATTCATGCCTCGTGAGGCATGAATCTTAGTGTCCAATTTAAATTCTGCTGTCGCCGCAACAACATGGACAATCCAATTTGTCTAGCAGGCATTACAGCTGCCATTATATTAGCAAAATCCTGATGAAGAAAGGGTGGTATACTGTTTATAAGGAAATTTCATCTTCAGTGCTAATGATATAACATGTACATTTTCAATTCGAGACACATCTGGAAATTGTAGCAGGATACTTTCAATAACAAAAGAAAACCTGCACATTGTCTAAACACGTATATCTATTATACATATTTGAATGAATTGCTCTTGATACGCGAAAATTGATTGTAAGGTGTGAACATGGTGTTAATTGCATTAATTAGTTGTTTATTTTAAAAGCCTCTTGTTTTTAAAGCACCTATGCAAACTTAAATTTATATTTGACATCATAAAAGGTTTTGCTGTTTTTGCAGCCATCATAATGTTGCAAATAACTTCACGAGCGTAAAGTTTGCTGTTTATTATAATGACTGTTTATTATACAACAAATGATGTTTATTGTTTCTGAATAATATGATTCTTAGTGCTCTTTAAAACTGTCTGTTGATGTACTAAGTACATGATGAAGCTTGAACATTCCCCCTACATGAAAAGAGATTAAATATTGGCTGCATTTATATACTGCACACTGAACATTATGTACCCTGCACTATTGGTTTGTACAAGAATCTCTGAAAAACAAATAATCCTACACCATCAAAATTATTCACAACAATCTATCACTGCTAAATATTAATTAAAATCAGCTTGATTTAATTTTAAATGATGTGAAACATTACTAAATACTGATTAAGTACTGTGGTTTAAATGGGTGATAAAAACCTCTGCGAAATAGTGATATAAGCCCTGCGACACTGCCTAAACTAACAGGAATATTGTAAACTTAGGCTGTTGGTTTTCTTCCTCACTGCAGTTAAATACATCAAAATTTTTTTTACAATGAGTTTTAGGGCATCTGTCCTCTTCATTTTGTTGATATAGTCTTTATTTTTGGCATTCCGTAACAATAGGTACAAACAGTAATCATCGATAAATGAAAGTGTTTCCCCATTGGAGAGCAATGTTTTTCGAGAGGAGATGCACATGAATCCACTTCAACTTGAAACATTTGCAACACACTGTGCCCAGGCCCGCCACCAGCTGTCTGAGTGCCCATGTGCAGTACCAATTATGCTGCCCCC
The DNA here is from genome assembly GCA_031002005.1 of Vandiemenella viatica. NCBI lineage: Eukaryota > Metazoa > Arthropoda > Insecta > Orthoptera > Morabidae > Vandiemenella > Vandiemenella viatica. The sequence goes on along the minus strand of JARYHS010013630.1, from coordinate 261,752,004 downwards.
AGTCTAACTACAGCCAGTGGTGGATCTAGAAATTTTCTGTACCGGGTTAAGAAACTGCGAGATTGCCGTCCCTTCGAGCATTATTAGCTGCCCCCATTGATGCCACCCGGAGTGTCGGCTGGCCGTCCGAAGCAGCAGAGCAGTTGAGGTTGAAACGCGCTTCGCTGTTAACTTCTTCTTTAATAGTTCCTTTTAGTACCAGAAATAATTTATATATATATATATTTTTCAACGAAAGAAGGCTCAGTTTTTTCATAAATTCATTTTAATAAGAACGATAACTATTCTAAACCAACATCCCGTCATACAGTCTACATGAGCCCTAGCTTAAACTTCATTTCCAAAAATTGCAGGTTAGTGAATTAGTAATCTCATTTTCCGAAGCGACGTTTTCTTTTAGAAGATTCGAGTTCATCTGTCTGTCTGTTGATAATAACCAGCGAGTTGTTACATAAAATCCAAAGAACATATATTTGACGTTATACATGGAATTTTAATCTTCCAATTTATTTCTTAAATGATAATTAAATCTTATAAAGTTATTGCGTTTTAGTATTTATCAGCCCCGTTACAAGGTAAAAAAAAAAAAAAGGTCACCTTCTACGTAATAAGCAGGACGGCGACTGTCAATCACTCGATTTGCTGCCCCCTCGACGTGCTGCCCATCTGCGTTGCACGCCTTGCACGCCCGCTTACGGTGGCCCTGACTGTGCCTCCTGATTTGTTGAACGAACGGAGGATCTCAGGCATGACCCTGACACATACCTTCCAAGCCTCTCACCCCTTGCAACATGATGCATGCCTCTGATGACCAAATGTTGGACAAGTGTGGACATAGCTAATGAGATGAACACAATTCCACGCAGTTTTAATCTAAAACCTTATTCATTATAAGGTCGTAATATAGTGGATTCATTGAATACTCCACTAATTAGTTTTCTTGCTGTTCTACCATGCGACCCATCATGCGTTATTTACTGACTTCTTGTCTTCTACAGAATAGAGCTTTCTCTTACAGTCAAATTTATAACTTCTTAAATTCCTGCCAATTGTTGGTTAAATGACAAGATGATATTTTACCAAATAACAAAGCACCTAAAACTAAGTTACTCAAAATGGTTATTGACTAGCATTTACAAATCAAAAACTTTTTGGTAAAAATGATTACTAGTAAATGTTGCATTCATTGTTCAAACCTAGTACTGCTGTTAAGATAAACCTTTCTGCCTGTCTTAATTGTTAATACTACTTATATTATGATTAACGATTACTTTCTCTCCCCTCCCCTCCTCCAACCTGCCTTTTTTATTCTCTCTCTCTCTCTCTCTCTCTCTCTCTTTCTCTCTCTCTCTCTCTCTCTCTCTCTTTAAACTGAATACACCACTCACTAACACAATAATTATGCCATGATATAACCAAATATTAATCTTTACTTGACTTTTTACCCAATTAGCCCAGGCATTATAGGCAGATTTAAGGGGTAACAAAAGAAAAAAAAATTTAAGTTCTAAAATTTGGCACAGAAATTCCTTAATACCTAAGAAACAAATCCTGAGAAGTCTCCACCTCTCGGATGTTCACGTCATAGTTTTTTTCAGGTCAAAAGACTTTAAAATGGCCTCCCTGCCAAATCAGTGTAAACTCATAATAATTAAAATCTCAGCCTTAGTAAACATTTTAATGCACCTAGGCCATTAGAAGAGGCCAAAAACTGCTTAAAAGTGTAGCATTGGGCATAATTATTGTATAACAGTAAAATAACATTCACATTTTATCAAGAAAGCAGTATAAAACTTTACTTTCTTAAAAAAAACTTTGCATAGCTGAAAAACTATCAAAGTTACCATGTCAAGACATATAACTAAAGTTGTAGTACACAGTGTCAGCTTTAAAGTGGTATATAGTTTGTCTGTCTGTGACAAATGGTTGTCAAGATACAAGTTGAAACAAGTACAAATTTATCAGTGCTTGGCCAAGAGTACAGTGCACCACTGTCTGAGTATTATAAGTATGAAACTCAGAAGAAAATAATGTATAGCTGAAAATTGGCACAGATGTTATTTAGTACTTAAGAATCAAGTCATGCAAAGTCCCCTTCTCGGAGGTGTTTGCGTCATAGTTTTTAAACGTCAAAAGTACATAAGAAGGGCTTAAATGCTGTTATCAGTAAAAAGGCCTAATAGCTCCTTAAATATCAGTCCTAGTATCATTTCACTACACTATAAGTAATTTAGAGAAGTTATACATTGAATGAACATGCAGTTTTGGATATAATTATTTTATAAAAGTAAAAAAAAATCTAATTTTAATATGAAGCACATATGAAACATGTTTCATTTCATAATTAACACAAATTGGCTGAAAAACTATCAAAGTTATCCAGTTAAGACCTATTGTCAAAGTTTTAGAACTCATTTGTAGTGTTAGAATGGCACATCAGTCATGTTTTTGTAATTAACGGTTGGCGAGATATGCATTGAAACATTCAGTAACAATGAACAGAGCTCAGTCTCAAACATTACACTCCCCTCCCCGTCTCCCTCTCCCCCTCCCCCTCCCACCCTCCATGTTTAACATTCTGACCACTTTTAACTGTGAGCTGAGATTTTGTTCTCTTGGAATTATATATGAACTGACATAAATAAAACTAGAAATTGATGAAACAGTTTGCAGAACTGTAAATTAGTATGCAAGTTTATGAAACATTTTTTATTACTGAACTTGTTGAACAAAATTTAATGTTCATCTTCATCATTATCCCCATCATCCATGACTTTAGCACATGCAGATCCTCTGCAATTCCCACGCATTAGCAACACCCCAGCCCAGAATGTACTTATTCACATTAATTTCTGCAAATGCTCTTGCAATTGCAAGACCTCAAATTAAAGAGATGTTTGGGAGGTTATATGAGTCAGGTAATCAACAGCTCTAGAACTCCATTTTTAATTTTTCAGTTTCAACCTTTGTGGTGTATGGAACTGCTTAACCACTCCTGAATTTGCAAATATTCTCGGCAGAGAATGCTGCTTGTATGCCACAGATGTCCAAAACAGGTTGGAATGATGCAGTGACTGGTTGAGTTGCGATCTGCTGACTGTATTTTACTACCCAAATTTCGTCCAGATAAAATTTTCATAGAGAGTAATGGCAAATGTCACTCCTGCGGATATTATATGTTTTTTGTGTGCCTCGGGATGTTAGAAGATAGCCTGCATCGATAATAATGATTATTACTCACTCACTTTATCACTTGGAGAGCCCCATGAAGGGAAAATTTTTGTGAGGGAAGACTTTGAATAGATAGGCTAGCTTTAGTGCCAGTGATTATCTGATTCCACATTCCTGAACCATCTCCTTAATATGAGGTCCTGCAGTTACAAGAACATTTGCAGATATCAGTGTGTATAATTGCATTATGTACTGGAGTGTTAGCTAATATGTTGGGAATTGCAGAGGATCTTCATGTTTTAATGTTATTTATAATGATTCAGATGATGATGAAGATGAACATTAAATTTCGCTTAATAAGTTCAGTGATAAAAAAAAAATGTTTGTTTCTTAGATTTTCATACCTATTTGTAGTTCTGCAAATTGTTTAGTCTTTTTCTAGGTTTATTTCTGTCAGTTCATATATAATTCCAAGAGCACAAAATCTCAGCTCACTGTTCCAAGCAGTCCTGATCATAGCATTTAAGCATGCACTGTTGATCTGAAAAAACTATGACGACACCTCAGAGAAGGGAGGGACTTGATTCTTAGGTACTAAATAACAGCTGTGCTAATTTTCAGCTATATCTTATTTTCTTCTGAGGTTCATACTTATAATGCCTGGATAGCGGTGCATGACACTCTTGGCCAAGTCCTGATACATTTATACTTGTTTTAGCGTGTATCTCGACAACCATTTGTCACAGACAGACAAACTATATACTATTTTAACGCTTAAACTGCGTACTACAACTTTAGTTATATGTCTTGACATAGTAACTTTGATAGTTTTTCAGCTATGCAAAGTTTTTTCTGAGAAAGTAATGTTTTGTATCGCTTTCTTGATAAAATGTGTGTACTTTACTTTTATACATTAATTATGCCCGATACTACACTTTTATGCAGTTGTTGCCCTCTTCTGATTGCTGAAGGTGCATTAAAATGTTACTAAGGCTGAGATTTTAATTATTACAAGTTTACACTGGGGCCTTTTCAAGTCCTTTGACCTTAAAAAAAAAAGTATGTTGCAGACACCCCACAGGTGGGGACTTCTCAGAATTTGTTTCTTAGGTACTAAGGATTTTCTGTGCCAAATTTCAGCTGTACATTATTATTTTTATTTTTGATGTTCATACCTATAATGCCTGTGCTAAACAGCAATCTTAAGAAAAGCAATAGACTGTTCTAGAATGCATGCATTGCCGCGACAGTGAGTATTTCTGCAAATGAAACTATCAAGCATTGTCAATTTGTTTCATAACAATCTATTGGTGCCATTTATTAATTGAAACAAATTTGAAATACTTATAAATAATAGTAAAAATTACTAAGTTTTTATTACAAATACAGTGAAATAAATTAACAGCAAAAAGAATACAAATCTCAGCTCTGTTAAAACCCAAGCTATGGTAGAACTGATCAGGAGCCATAAGCTCATCTTCTTCCCAGCTGAGACTATGGTCATGTACAACAGCGATTACAAATCTGCAGCCTTGAGGTAGCTTTTCAGTAAAAATGCTTAACTCTCCATCTTGTGTTAGAAAATAAAAAAAAATTTGTGTCCCCTTACAGGGACTCTCAGAGCTTATCCCTCAGTCCTTTTTAAAATGCACAAGACCAGCAATCCTGGATAACATAGTGTCAGGTAGTACCAGATTAACCATGTAGCAGGAGGTAGCAAATGCTACGGGCCTCGCGCCTTCTAGGGGGCCTCGCGCCTCCCAGGGAGGCCCACCTAGACTAGTTGGGTGACCTTTTTTTTTTTTTTAGCTCTACAATTTTCCCTGGACTGCAAAAGTCAAGTGCCTCTTCACATTTGCTACGGGCCCCGCGCTGTCTTAATCCGGCCCTGGTGTCAGGGCATGTAGGTCACCCACTGAATGGATTTTGGCTGTGGTGGTTAAATTTCTGCAACATTTTGTGCAGAATCTCTCATCCTTCATCGAGGACATCCCTTGCTTCCTCAAATGTCTGTCCCTACTTCTGTACCTCCAAACTCCATCCTTTTCAATTAGTGTGACTTTCCTGTATACAAACATAACCCATTGTCATGGGCTCAGTCACTTGAAGCACTTCCTAGATGTGCAATCTTTATAGTGTTTCAGGTACACCCTTTCTTACATCCATTGCTTACTTCACACCTTCCAAAAATTACTCCTTCAACTTCCAGGAATTTCACTAGATATCTGTGTAGCCCTATCCTATTATAATGGAAAAAGATTTTAAGCCATGTATTTAAATCTGAAACGTTTGTATCAGGTGAGATAGGTTAAAAGTGGACTGGTATCAGGTGTTGTGGTAATGCCAGATGTTTAATGCCGAGAATGAATATACGGTTTCTAAAAATAGATACAATCATTATGATATATGGTTTATTTAGTTCGTGAAAAGAAGTACACAATATATATAAATTGAAAACCATGTATATATGTTTAAAAAAAACTCGAACAACTAAACATATTTCAGACGGATTTTCACTGTTATAAAGCTTAGGATCAGACTTGAATTGTTTTGTATGTCTTATGTTTCTACACTGCATTATGTCGGAGCAGTAAATGTTGCATATTGCGCACTACAACAAAACTTGCACACGTCATTAAAATATTGTGGAATATACTAATAATTTCCTTAACTTTGGGAGATAGTTTTTAAATGTGAAAAACTATGAACGACGAAATGAGACAGAGATTTTCTTTGCCTACAATAGCAGGCAGCACAACTGCAAATTCTCTCACCTTTGCTTTTAATAAAATCTCTAATATTAACTAAAGTTAGTGCCTACATTTTTATTTAGAAGAAACTTTTATGGTAGCGCTATAGATAATACATAGCTTATTGATTATGTTCCTCAGTAATTACTCTTTGATATTTGTATACACACAGGTAACATATTTGTCATTTGGAGTTAAAAGCGGATTCATTATGTTCACAATAATTAAAACATGCACTGATAGTTTTAATAGGAATAGAACTTCTAATTAAGCCTTTAGTATTGGAAATAAAAACGGTTTAGGACAACTGAACATTTTTTTTTTCTTTGGCATTATTATAGTTCACGATACATCCTGCACTTTGCATCTGAGTTTCTCACACAATCCAAAATTTATTCATTTTATGATTTTAATTTTTTATTTTAATTTAATTGCAATGGAGCTCAGGCTCCAGTGGCAATTTCCCTACACCCCCATCTTCCCCCTATCCTGCACCCACCTACATTTGCCCTTTACAAATTTTATCTTTAAATTCTTTCAACATTTTCGGTAAATTATTCATCATTTCTCTTGGTAACTCATTCCAAGCTCTGACACCCTTACCTAAAAAAGAGAATCTTCCCACACCCTTGTGCCTGAAATAGAGTGCCAACTTGTGGTCATGGTCATCTTTTCCCTTCCATGCACTACTTTTCATACCTACACCAATATCTTTCCATGCCTCATCGCCAGTATATGCCCTATACACTCCCATGACCCTCCTCATCCTTCTCCTGTCTTGCAATGACTCCCATTCCAGCTCCTCTATCATATCCGTCACTGATTGCATTCTTCGATAATTTCCAGAAACAAATCTAGCAGCCTTTTTTTGCACCCTCTCCAACTCCTGTATTTGATACGTAAAATGAGGGTCCCATACTACATTTATTGTGCTGTATAGTAATGTAGATTAGATGTTTACATATACTTTTTTGTCCTTGAGGGTATAGTTGATGAACTTACCGAGAGGGGAAAAATGGAGCGTGTGCTCTGTCTATATTCAATTACGTTTCAGCGAGAGCCTGGTGGCTGAAAGGTAGTACTCAGGCCTTGCATTCGGGAAGATATTGATTAAAATCCCCATCCAGCCATCCAATTTTTGTTTTTTCATGGTTTTCCAAATTCACTCTTGGTGAATGCTGACATGTTTCCTTCCCTAGACCATTGTCTTAAAATTCTTTCTCATTTCTTGCTGCCAATCTGTACTGCAGAACAGATTTTAATTTTGAACTCCAGTGGCAGATGTAGCATAACAAGACAATTTTCAGCTCCAGTAGCAAATGAAGCAGCATAATGAGATGTACCTAATGTTTGATACTGTGAAAACCTTGTCAAGATTGATTCAGTAGTTTCAAGATCATGGCAGATTATTTGGAAAATAAATGTGTTGTAATGAATTACTTTCATATATCAGTAATCTCACCAAAAATCGCTCTGAAGGGGGTCTATCACATATAGAAGTAGAGGAAGGGACTTTTATAAAAATTTTCTTAAAGTAAAACACTTTTTAAGTTGATTTTAAACCATTATTGTAAAGGTCATAAGATTTGAATAAAGTAAATTTCTCGGAAGTAATGGATTTTGCTACATTCATTTTCAGGATTAAAGTGTGAGATTATGATCAACTTGATGTGTAATGTGTAGGCTATAGGCTATGAATTTTATTTAAAAACATGTTTCAATTTTAAGTCATATTATGACACATGCTCGGATGAAGCAAAGTACAAAATTTAAAGTTTTCAATTAATGGAAAGGGTTATCACAAATTTTAATATCACAATTTGTCATCAACAAAGCTAGTTCTGAATAAAAATTTGAGTAGTTAAGTAAATTCTAAGTATTTTCTTTTTAGTAAAGTAAATTCAAATCTTCAGTAAAATAGGTAGAAAGATATAATTAGGTGCAGAAAATAGAGAACATTCCAGGGATTATGAGTATAACAAAAGTTTTACAAAAAACTCAAAATTTGGGGGGGGGGGGTAAAGTAGGATTTTCAAAGTTTAATTGTGGAAGCATTGTTTGATTTCCCACACTTGTATGCTTACGTCACAGATAGAAATTAAGATTTAAGAGATGCACTATTGAGAAATAAGTGAGGTCTCAAAAATTCGAAAAAATCCCTGAGCAAATTACAGCCTGAAATAAGTAGTTAGCCAGCTATTAATTTTAGAAGTTTCAGCCTGATGTCATGCTTGTTGGAAATGTATGGCACACTTTTAATTAATCGTAGCTTGCTCCATGATTAAGATAGGTACAGTAAAAGATAGGGAAAATTTTAATAAAAAATATGATCTAAAAAACCTCATCAGTGGAGTAAGTATTCTAAGAGATATTAGCAGAAAACTGAAACATAACTTCTAGAGGGTATAATGGACAAACTATAAGATTTTAAGAAAAAGTTGTCATAGGTAAATAGGAACAGAAAAATCGGGCATCATCCTGCAAAAATCTTAGACAGGTAGAAGCAAATCCAGAGATTGGGAAGATTTCTCCATCTCAATTTTCTTATAAATAGGCAGCCATGCTGTCTTCTGAGACACAATGTTCGGCAGTACTTGGTTGTGGTAATATGTGTGTTTGAATGGCTCGTTAAGAACATGCAGATGATAGAATTTGGCCGGAGTGTCTGGGACTTTTAAAACTTTCATACTATACACTGTCATCATTGATTTAGTAATCGATAGGGAACTAAATCAACTATTACAATGAACTAAAGGGGTTTTTGTTTTCTTTTGGGGGAGATGTGAGAGCATCAACGAAATTGTGGACTTTAGTGAGTTTTTGAATTTTCGCTAACTGATGTGTATGTCGGATACCTTTCCTTAGGCTTACAACTGATACAAGTTAAGCTACAAAAGTTTTCAAAATATACAGTTAACGTTAGTGCCTTTTTTTTCATTCGACTCTGCAACCTACTTCTTGTTAGCTGTTACATGTTAAATTAATAGCTTGGCAACCGATGTGCAAGAAACACTCCAAGTTAGGAATCCAATTTAAGTAGTATAAATGGTCAGTAACAAGATACAGATTTATGTGTATGTTATGTTTTAATGCATGTACGGTACATCTTTCAATTTTCAAGCAGCAGCATTAACAGATGTGATTAGATTGAAATACATCCTAGACCAAATTAAAACCAATATTCCATATCAAAGCATCCAACTCGTCCTGTTGTGAGAACCATGCAGGTAAATCAGTGTCTGGAAATGGATGGTTGCAAATTAATGAAATTTTATATGCATTATTCTCATGACATTAAATAAAAATAGTGTAAGAGTTAATCAAATCCAACCCACCCTATCCTGGATAGAGGGAGGGTGAATCTAAGTTTGCTTTAATTTTGGAAATTGCTGTTGCAAGTTCGATGAAACATGGTTCAAATTTTCTCGTTCATCATCATCATCATCATCATCAATCTTCTACCTTAGTGTAGGTTTTCGTATGTCTTCTCTCCATGTCATCTTGTTTTCTGCCCTGCTCTTCATTTCTCCGTGGTTTTCATTTCCTTTGATGTTATTTATGATCTTTTACTTCTCTCTCTCTCTCTCTCTCTCTCTCTTCTCCCACAAACTAATCCTTCCACAGCATCTCTTAAAAAGCACTCCACTCTCAACGTCCCATCTAATGCTTTCAGTATGACTTGGAGTAGTTCCCTTCTCTCATCAATCCTTTTCAGCACTTCAACATTACTCCCTTTTCTTGTATCCACCTTATTTTCTCCATTCTCCTCCATATCCACTAGTTACTGAGGATTTGAAAAAGGCAGAGATTTTAAGTAACTGGTTTAGTGAGAGCATTAGGGACAATGAATCGGAAACGGGAAGGTCTAACTCGGAGAATGAGCTTAACAATACGATTAGAAATGAAGATACTAATAAATTTGAAATTCATTCTGAAGAAATCGTGAAGGAAATAAGCAAAACATAAGGGGGCTGGTGCATATAATATTACTACAGATATCTTAAAGATAGCCGGATGTGACATTGTACCTTATCTTGAAATATTATTTAAATTGAGTCTGGATACTTGCTGCTTACCACAGGATAGGAAAGTGCGATAGTAGTGCCGGTACATAAAGGAGGGGTGAGAAACAGAGTCGAAAATTACAGGCCAATCAGTTTGACTTCAGTGGTAGGTAAATTAATGGAAAGATTGATATGCAACATCAGAATATATGTGAGGAATGTAAGTGGTTTTACAGTAGGCAACATGGGTTCAGGCAAGGATATTCATGCAAATCTCAGTTGGTGGGATATATGCAAGATATTTCAGATCAAATGGACATGGGAGACCAAATTGATAGTGTAGCACTAGACAGAGTTTGACAGAGTAAGCCACAAAATGGTAGTAAATAAGGTAAAAACTATTGGGGTGGAAGAGAAAGTGATTTGCTGGGTAGAAGAATTTTTAAGGGGTAGAAAACAGAAAGTTAGGGTAGGAAATGCGGTATCAAAGGAAGTGGAAGTAAAAATGGGAGTGCCGCAGGGTAGCGTATTGGGACCATTGATATTCATTATTCTAATGAATAATTGTGTTAATTGTTTACTATCTGAAATTAGATTGTTTGCAGATGACATAATGCTGTATAAAAGGATTAAAACGATAGAGGACTGTAAACAGTTGCAAGGTGATCTGGACAGGATATCTAGTTGGGTTGGTAAACATGGGATGAAGATCAATGCAAAGAAGAGTCAGCTAATTAGATACAAAAAAAAAGGTTAATTATGAATATAAGGTGGGGAAAGAATTGCTTACTGAAGACTTGAAATGTAAATATCTTGCTATTACAAGCTTAACTGGGCAGGACACATTGGACAGTGGTAGGAAAAGGTTTCAAAATCCTGCACTTGTTGGAGAGAGTGATGAGGGGATGCACGAGAGAAGTAAAGGAATGGGGTTACAAAACTTTGGCCAGACCATTGCTCGAATATGGTAGTGTAGTAAGGGACCCACATTTTGAGTATCAAATACAGGAGTTAGAGAAGGTGCAAAGAAGGGCTGCAAGATTTGTTTCTGGAAATTATCGCAGAATGCAATCAGTGACAGATATGATAAAGGAGCTGGAATGGGATTCATTGCAAGACAGGATGAGGATGAGGAGGGTCATGGGAGTGTACAGGGCATATACTGGCGATGAGGCATGGAAAGATATTGCAGTAGGTATGAAAAGTAGTTCATGGAAGGGAAAAGATGACCGTGGCCACAAGCTGGCACTCGATTTCAGGTACAAGGGTGTGGGAAGATTTTCTTTTTTAGGTAAGGGTGTCACGGATTGGAATGACTTACCAAGGGAATGATGAGTAACTTACCGAAAACATTAAAAGAATTTAAAGTTAAAATTTATAGAGGGCAAATATAGGTGGGTGCAGGATAGGGGGAAGTTGGGTGTGTAGGGAAATTGGCACCGGAGCATGTGCTCCATTGCAATTAAATTAAATAATTGGCTCTTCCTATTAAATGTTACCTTTGCTACATCTTTAGGTGGCATCTCAAGTCTTCAAAGATTGTACTTCTCAAGTTATTTGAATGTTCTCACTTGGTTGATATTACCATGTCATATCTTAATATTTATTTGTTCCCTTTCTTAACCAATTTTCATACTCTTTGTTTTTTCTGTGTTTCTTTTCATTCCATACTCTTCACAAGTTATATTTATCTTTCCGGATTTTGTTTAGAGTTTGTTGGCTTTCTGCTAACAAGACTATGTCTCTGACAATTCTTATACATATATTCTCTTGCCATCAATACACACTCCTATTTTGCTATGCATTTTCCAGTAATAAATTGACTAATAAGTGGGAAAGGCAATAAACTTGCTTAATATCCTTCCCAAAGCTGAAATCTCATTTCTCCTGACATCTCATTTCCTATCTTCATTCTTAATTTCTGTTGTAAATATAGGTTCTGTACTAGCCTTCTGTCCCTCCAATCTACTCCTTTCCTCTTCAAGATATCCATCAGCTTTATCGATTGCACCCTGTCATAAGCTTTTTCCAAGTCAATATAGGCAGATGAATTTCTCTTCTTTTCTCCATATATGATTCTTAATGAACTAATAGCATCCTTTGTTCCTTTCCCTTTCCTACATCCCAACTGTTCCTCTCCTATCCATCTAACTTCACATATAGACGTCTGTTCATCACTATGCTGATATTGGGGGCTTAGAGTCATAACAGCGTATCTACAAAATTGACCATTTTGACATACGAGGCGTATTCCAAAAGTAAGGTCCGTTTGATCATAATAAAAACATCGTTCAGGATACAAGGTTTTTATTAACGTCAGTATGTAACTACATATCTAGTTCACTTTTCCACATAATCGCCGTTCATATCTATACACTTTCTGTAACGCTGTTCCAGTTTCTTTAACCCCTCGGCATTAAAGTCTGCCGCCTGGGACCTGAACCAATTGGTAACGCTCGTCTTGAGTTCTTCATCGGTTTGAAATCGTTGTCCACCAAGCCACCGTTTCAAATGCAGGAAGAGAAAATAGTCGCTTGGTGCAAGATCTGGACTGTAAGCAGGGTGGTCTAGGATTTCCCAACGAAACTCTTGAATCTTCTCTTTGGTTTTGGAAGCGGTATGGGGGCGTGCGTTGTCGTGCAGGAGGATGATGCCAGACGACAGTTTCCCGCGGCGTCGATTTTGGATGGCACGTCTCAGTTTGGTGAGCGTTGCACAGTACACGTCAGCTGTAATGGTTGTCCCACGGTCCATGAATTCGATCAAAAGGACGCCCTTTTCGTCCCAAAACATGGAAGCCATCATTTTGCGATTCGTGTACGGCGATTGATTACACTTTTCTGGTTTGGGTGAACCGGAATGGCACCACTGCATTGATTGTTGTTTTGATTCTGTGTTGGTGTACGATATCCACGTCTCGTCTCCCGTAACAATTTGGGAAAACAAACTGTCTCCATCTTGTCTATAGCGCTCCAAAAATTGTCGTGCGCTATGCATTCGTTGCTCTTTGTGCTGAGCGGTGAGCAGTTTTGGCACCCACCGCACACAAAGCTTCCGATATCCAAGCTCTTCAGTGACAATCCTGTAAATTGAGGTTCTAGCAACATTTGGGAATTCCATAGCCAGACCACTAATCGTCAAACGCCGATCACTTCGCAGTTTTTGGTTAACTTGCTCCACGATGTCGTCGGTCCGAATACTGGGCCTGCCACTCCGCTGTTGATCGTGCACATCTGTGCGACCACTTTGAAATTCTCGACACCAGTGTCGAACTTGTTTCTCACTCATTATGTTTGGTCCATACACTACACACAATTCGCGATGGATGTCCGCAGCTGACGATCATTTAGCCAACAAAAATCTAATCACACCGCGCACTTCACAACTGGCGGGAGCTACGATTGTCGCGGCCATTTCGAACTGCTCTCAACAATAGATATACGGCTACTGCGGCACGCCAACAATACTGCATATTTACCAGGAGTTGGTAGATGGCGCTGCAGGTGGGAAACGTCATTCAGGCCTATCATCTGTGACATCTTGTACCCCGGACCTTACTTTTGGAATACGCCTCGTATTTACACCACTATTATTGTGAAGAACCAATCTATTCAATGGAAAAAACTGGAACTCCTATCTTTAACTGTTCTGGAGATAATGTGTAGCGTATCTACAATTTCACTTTACTGTTTATTGTGAAAATGACGTAATGCCTTCTTCGTCATTTCGGCTCCCTTTGCAGTACTGTATTGTTCAGTGAAAAAAAAGCGTATCTCCATATATGCCGTAAATATCAACCACCTGAAAATGATAGTGATGACAGTGAAGGTATGTACAATTTATGCTTCAGAAATTCAATTTGAAATAAAGGAATAAAATCAAAAAAATTAAGATATGAGTGCTTTTACCTTAATTTAATGCACAGGTCATAAATTTGTATAAAATTTTCGACTCTTCATGACATTCCCTCGGTAAATTATTGTTTATTTTTTTGTCCAGATTGCCCTCTATCATTTTTTTTTTAGAAATCTGTAAATATTCTACCTCGGCCAAATATTGAAGCACAAATAATCGATATTGACAATCAAAATGTTTTCTTACAAGAAAGAACCAATCAGTTCGGATTTTTAGGTGATGGTGGATCTAAAACTGGCAATAATAGTACAGACATGCTCGTAAGTGAAAACATTTAAGTAGAGAATGAGATAAAAGTAAAATGCAGGCGAGTAGCTCAGCCTGAGAAATGGAAGAAAATTGAGAGAAAAATTAAACGGCTTATTCTTGCATAGGCAAATATGTCCCTGGGCAGTCAAGTTAAACTAAAAGATTGTTCAAAGTGCTCGAGAAAGTGCAGCTTTAATTTTACCGATGCTGACAGATTAAAAATGCACCAACTATATTGGAATCTAGGTGATATAAACAGGCTAGTGGCGGCTCTAGACGTAGTGCCACTGTGACATGTCACTACCTCTAATCATGAATAAATAAATTAAAAAATAAATGTAGTGAAAGAAAAATAAATATTTATAAATGCGGCATTCTCTACTCTACAGATAGGGAAAGTATTGAACTCCATCTGTTGGCCACATCAGTGAACTGTTACGCTGTCGTGGAGACAATTCATGGATAGCACAGATCGCGCATGCGCTCTAGCGTTTTCGTGAAAATGTTTAAGGTTGGGGGTTCGCTTTATTAATGGGGAATGAAGACAACTTCGTTCTGTCACACGCTGCAGCTCGATAAAGTTAGTAATATTGCCGACAGAGTGCAGCAGCTGCCATTTTTGTAGCATTCAACTAAATATCCACGGGAACAATGCTTCAGCCTGTTCGCTGATTACTGGTGGTCCGCGAACATAGTTCAGGAGTTCCACAGGCATAATATCATAAATTCTGGTATCATATTCCTACTGTATAAGGCTGTATGCCCAACATTTAAAAGCCTTGAATATTTCAATGACCCGGCAAAAATGTGTCATTTCCAGGATGAGATAGAACAGCACTGTTTCTACAACAGTCTATTCACTTCTATGTGGCGTCTAGAGTTTAGGTAAATGACTGTTTACTAAGGGTTTTAAGTGGGTATGAGGAACCGCGGTAGTTGATAAGATTGGTAACGTGAGTGGTGAAGTAAGTAAAAATAAAAGGCATACGGTCTAGCGTTTTTTATTTTGGTTTATGTATGTAGGCCGGTGGTATAGTGTAGCGCCCATCCTGTAGTAACATTATTATTTATCTGGTTTGGTCTGATTAACATGTAATTAGCTTTTAATAGTTCACGTCCAGTTTTATATCTGCGTTTTCATAGGATTCAAAACGTGGTTTTAGATTTATTATGTTATAATGGTACATTTTAATAACAACAAAATAAATTAGGCCCAGGGCGGAAGACATTAAAAAAGACAGAGGAAAAATTGCAGAGGTGACTGGCGACGGAGGAAGGAAACTCAGAAGAGGAAATGAAGTTGCGTAATCGTCGTCCATAGTTGGCTGAAACGAAAAGGAGAAGAAAAAAAAGTAGGCCTGTGTGAGTTAGTGGCCTACAGCATTATTTTTGAAAATTTACTGGTCCTCGGGTTGAAAAAGGTTTGAATACGCTGTCCTAGAAGCTTTGTCAATGCGAGCAGGCAATATTGTTTTTTTTTTTTTTCCTTAGATTTTCTGAAGGAGAATTACATAAGTTTATGAATGCACATAACAGGAAACGATTCTCAATAGAAATGTGTTCCACTGCCGTCGTGGAATGCTGGATAAGAAAGAATGGGGTCCTAGGCACTCACAAAAATTTTGATTCCCTCTGTTTTTGAAATTAAGTATATGTATTTTATAAGTTAAAAGAAAAGGTTTTTTAGATGACTAATAGAATTTATCATATTTTTATTCAATTAACAAACGAATTTTACAATTTATCATATTTTGAAAATTACTTTTATTTATCGTACACTACTATGAAACAAACAAAATTAATTTCCATGCTTTTCATATTATTTTGATTTTTTTATTCTGGATGATTTTATTTTTTATTGTTTGTGTTTAGTGAAAACAGTGAACTTTCAGGGAGCCTTAAAAAATCAGGGGCTCCAGGCTACTGCCTAGTCATGCCTAGTCCTACCTTTTGGGTAATCCAACACTGCTTGTAGATCAACTTGTCAGTTTTTGGCTAATTACTAAATGTTTACCATTTCGTAAATTTTATAACATTTATCATTGATTAATTTCAAAATCATTTAATTAAACCAGCAGTAATTGCAGGTAATGAGACTTTCACACGTTACAAATTTTTATATAGCGAGATTCGTACTCTGAGCCGTTTTCCACCTTTCACTTCAATGATGATCAGTAAGCCGCGGAAACATTTTGAGGCAGATCCAGGGAAGGAGAGGGCTAGGGGGCTTAGGTGCCCCCCCCCCAACCCCAAAAGCACCAAGGTCACCCCCGACAACATGGATTTTGTGAACCTCCTTTTTTATTTGCTGTTCTTATAAGGGCGGCATTCTGGAGTAATGAACCCCCTGAACCAAATCCTACCCCCTCACCCCCCCCCCCTAAAAAAACCAAAATCCTAAATCCGCCACTAGAAACATTTTGTTGTTGTCACTACCTGATCAAATCACTTCGGCCGCCACTGAAACAGGCAGCGTTTTGTACGTCAGTTCTCTATTAGAAAAGATGGATAAGCAAAGTACTAGCTCTTCTGAGGGCTCCTCCAGGATAAAATTTACAAATAAATACTTTCTAAGCAAAGATGGTGTAAAGTTTCTGGTTTGCCAATCATTATTTCCTACTGCATTTGATTTCAATGAATCGTTCATACACCAGGTCTGTTAGTAAGGAATGAGCACATCATTTCCAAAGATGAAAGAGGACGTCACAAACCAGCAGTAGCTAAATCAGATGCTGTCAAAGAAAGAATTAGATCTCACATTAAAAAGCTTTCCAAAACTCCCTTCACATTATGCTAGGAAGGATTCAGAAAAAGAATACTTGCCACATGACTTAAATCTTCGAACTTGCAAAAACGATAACATAAAACCTGAAAAGGAATCTTATTATCGACTAATATTTAAGACAGAATTAAATCTATCTTTCCATATACCTAAGAATTATTTGTGTGATACGTGCTACAGATTCTCTCACATGAATGTCGGAGAGAAAGAAATTCACCATTCAGAACAGGATGCTCACATATCTCGTAAGTGCTTAGCAAGGGCTCTGAAAGACCACATCAAGATGGAAGCTGCAACAGGGAAAACTCATTTAGCTGAATTTGATCTAGAAGCTGTTTGCTACTCTCCAAAGACAAATGCTAAAGCATTGTTTTATCGTTGAAGACTTTCTGTCTACAATCTAACCACATACAATACAACTTCAAGAGAAGCTGCATGTTATATGTGGAGTGAAAGGACCGCCAAACGTGGATCTGCAGAAATTTCTCCATGCTTATTCAATTATTTAGAACAAAATGCATATGGAAAAGATTGGAATTCTGACACGTGTGGAGGGCAAAATAGAAATGTAAGCGTGTCTGCTATGTTCCTGTATGCTGTTAAGCACCTTGATATCCCTGTTATAAAACACGTTTTTCGAGACAAGTTCACTCGCAAATGGATTGTGACTCTGTTCATGCCTCGATAGAGAAAACAACAAAACTGTTGGGTATATTTGATCCATCAGGATGGTTCACTGCCATGAGAATGACGAATAAAAAATATCATGTCATTGAAGTTCAGCAGAATGGTGTTTTAAATTTCCCAGAACTGAGACGCTTCATGATAAAAAAACAGAAAAGTTGATAGTGACGGAAATAATGTTAATTGGCTCAAGATAGCCTGCTTTCAATACTGTAAAGAAAACACTGAGTGCATTTACTTTAAATACAACCATACTACTGAAAAAATTTTGAATTTCAGAAGTAAAACAAGGCTGCAAGAATCTTTCACGCCTAAGCCAGCGTATTACTCTCAATTCCAATACAGTTTTAAAGATACGAGGACCTCCTAGATCTACACAAAATGGGAAGAATACCCGAGCAGTATCACCTCTTTTACAAAAAAGATTGCAGTGTTTGGTTTTGTAATTTCAACTCTATAGAATGAAACTACGCATAGCAGCAAGATATTTAAAGTTAAAACAACATATCTGTGACATTGTTCACTTTTTTGTTCCGCAGTACCTATTGTTACAGATTACAAATTGTTGGATTTATGTGAATACATTCTAAGGACCATGAAGTATCACATCTACAAGCGGCTTAAGCTTAGATGGTAACAATGGTAGTATGTCAACAGTTGCAAAACTTCTTTTGCCTTTTTCTCAAAATACACATTTTGTAGATGCGTCGTTATGACTCTAAGCCCCCGATATGCTCTTCACATTTATCTGTACTCTTCTTTTTATGGATTGGTATAATTACCATTGCAAGATAGTCATCTGGCCAGTCCCTTTTGTCATATAACATTACAAAGGTAGACTATCTCCCTCCTTCCTCTCTTTCATAAGCTCTTCAACTTGGCAAATTTACTCCGCATGCCTTCAGAATCTTCATCTCCTTCAATGCTTTTTCAACTTTTGCTTCCAAGATGTCATACCCCTTTCCACCCTCTGTTACCTGTGCCTCCTTTTCAATTTCACTTGGTATTTGATCCCCGTTATACAAGTGTTCTATGTGTTCTTGCCATCTAATCAAAACCTCAGAAGATTCTTTTGCTAATGGGCCATCCATTCTGTTTCCATGTTGTTCGTGTTTCTTTTATGTTCAAATACTATCTCATTAGCCATTCTGTACACCATTTCATACTTCCCCCTTTTCTACAATTTCTCTATTTCCTTCTGTTTCCCTTTCATTCATCTTTCTCTTGCTTGTTCAGTTTCTCTTCTTAATTCATTATTCAGTTTCCTATGTGCCCTTCTTCATTCCCCGCATTTTTCCTGTGGTGGACTGGTGAATCTTCTTTTTTTTCCGCCCTGCCACTTCCCGAAAGGAACATATAAATTGTGGGTAAGACTCTTATGTCATGTGAAAGGTAGCACTTGCAATTGAAACTCCTTGTAAGGATATATACATATGTACAATTTATTCACATCAGATTTTGGTATGACAATAGAATTCGTAACTCCCTTTACTCCTTCAAGGCAAGATTCCCTTTACATGATTATTTTACTTGATTTCCCCATTACGTTGCTTCAATGGCTTTCTCCCACCTGTTATAGAGGCTTTTGCTGCTGTAAACTTCTGGCTGCCCCAATTGTATACTGCAACTTGCCTCTAAGTCCAGCCTAGCTTCATCACTCCATAGCTGCCAAAGACTATCTTCCTGTAAGAGAGAAAGAGAGTGACCACTTTCTGCTTGTGCACCTCAGTTTTGTTAGCTGCTCCCTCCACAATACCAACATTGGGGAGAATCTCCAGCCAATAGTGGTAATGGATTCCCTACCATTTTCTGCCAATTGTCGTCATGCTCCAACTTAATTCTGCTGACACTTTGACCCGCTTTACTGTTGTCGCTATGTACATCGCCACATTCCAAAGCCTCTCACTGTTTTGATTTCTGTTGTAACTGCCCTGGTTCTGGCTGCCACTGTGAGTAAATTTCTCCCATATAATGAAATAGACGTTGATACGATCTGTGAAATCATATGGATTAAACTCAACGTTGCTGGGTCAAAACTCATCATAGGCGCCTTCTACCATCCACCCGATTCCGACATAGCTATCGTCGAGGAGTTAAGAAATAATGTTAATAGTATAGCTAGCCATTTTAAGGATCATGCTATGATTCTAGGAGGCGACTTCAATCTGCCTTATATTGATTGGCGTAATTACGTTCACATCACAGGTAACAGGGATAAGGCAGCTTCTGAAGTAATTCCCGAGTTGTTGTCAGATAATCATCTCGAGCAGCTATGCGGTGTCATAATGGTAGCGAAAACATTTTAGACTTGCTGGTTACCAACCGGCCAGAATTATTCAACGACATTTCAACGTCCACAGGAATAAGCGATCACAAAGCGGTAATTGCGACTATCAAATTAATGACCAAGCGAAAAAGGAAAAAAGGGCGGATTGTATACAGATTCAGTAAGGCCTCAAAGGAGTGTTTTAGAACCTACCTGAGGAATAATTACCATAACTTCAAGTCAACAAAGGACACCGTTGAAGACATGTGGCAACGTTTTATACATATAGTCAGGGAAGGCATGGGAATACATATACCAAAGCGGACAATAAAGGGGGAAAATGATCCACTGTAGTACACATGCGAAGTCAAAAGATTACTCAAAAAACAAAGGAAAATACACGCACGCTCAAGAAGGAAGGGGTGTCGCAGCGATTTAGAAACCTTAGCTGATTTAAGAGGACGTATTAAGAATGTAATGCGCAAGGCCTTTAACGATTTTCACTCCAACTCTCTCTCTAAGAGTCTCACAGAAAACCCAAAGAAATTTTGGTCGTATGTGTGAAAAGTTAATTGTACCAACAGCAATATTCCATCACTAATTCGTGAAGGTTCCGAGGTTAATGAAAGCCGCGATAAAGCTAACGTACTAAATACTGTATTCAAAAATTCATTTACAAATGAACATAAAGATAGTATTCCCGTTTTCCCACGCCGTGGCGAGTCGGTGTTGGAATCATTACGAATAGATACTGCAGGTATCGTTAAGCAATTAGAGCTCCTGAAGTGGGGGAAAGCACCGGGCCCAGATGGAATTCCAGTAAGAGTATTTTCAGAGTATGCGGCGGAAATCGGGCCATTTCTGTCTGATATATTCAGTAAATCATTAGAAGAGCGAAAAGTACCTTCAGACTGGAAAATCGCGCAAGTAACTCCGATTTTCAAAAAAGGTGATCGAAGTGATCCTGGGAACTATCGTCCCATATCTATAACATCTGTTTGTAGTAGAGTTATGGAGCATTTTATATGCTCGAACATTATGAATTTTCTAGATGATAATAATTCGCTTACAACAAATCAACACGGATTTCAGAAGAAAAGATCATGTGAAACACATCTGGCCCTATTTACACACGTCGTAATGAAAGTTATCGATACAGGTTCACAAGTAGATGCAATTTTTTTAGATTTCCAGAAAGATTCCGTGCCACACAACCGCCTTTTAGTGAAGCTTCGAGCATAAGGTATATCGGATCAGCTTTGTGAATGGATAAAGGATTTTCTAACTGGTCGGTCGCAGTATGTTGTCGTTGAAGGAGAAAGTTATTCTAATCTAGATGTTACATCGGGTGTACCTCAAGGAAGTGTAATAGGTCCACTTCTTTTCTTAATTTTTATAAACGATCTCGGAGACAAAGTGAAAAGCCTTTTTAGATTGTTTGCTGATGATTCGGTTATTTATAGGGAAGTAAGAAATTTGGCCGATTGCTTAGAAATTCAGCGCGATCTGGATGTTATTTTGGCTTGGTGCGCCGAGTGGCAACTTACTCTAAATTGTAAAAAGTGCAAGACAATGAGCATAACTAACAAAAAGAATCAAATTGTTCAGAAATACGAGTTAAACAATACAGTTATTGATATGGTCGATTCTATGAAATATTTGGGAGTAACAGTACAAAGGAACATGAAATGGGACATACACATTAATTCGTTAGTAGGTAGAGCAAATTCTAGGCTGCGATTCATAGGTCTAATCTTGAAAAATTGTAATGAACAAACAAAGGAGATAGCGTACAAATCTCTTGTGCGTCCACATTTGGATTATTGTTGTGCCATTTTGGACCCGTTTCATAAGGGATTGATCGAAAGTATAGAGAAAGTACAGAGAAGAGCCGCTCGATTCGTGACCGCTTGCTACTGTCCTTATGAAAGCGTCACAGAACTGATTAGTAGATTAGGTTGGGAGTCTCTGGTAGATAGACGACAAACGTTTCGTTTAAACTTATTGGAAAACATGCGTACTCCCACTTTCACTTTTGAGTGTAGTGAAATACTTCTTCCACCAACCTATTTGAGTCGGAAGGATAGGAAAGATAAAATTAGAGAAATAAGGTGCCGGACTGATTCTTATATGAATTCTTTTTTCCGTCGTACCATTAGGGATTGGAATGCACAGCAAAGAGATTAGCTTCGGTGCTGAGCACTCTCTGCCACCAATTTTGTGAATTGCAGAGTATATATGTAGATGTAGATAAGCTTAAGCATACAATTGGCATTGTGTTTGCTAGTGTTTAAGTGCTCATGCGCACAAGTGAAGGTGTTATTGAGATCTGGTGTTCCAGATTCAGTGTATGCTCCTGTTAGAGAAATCTGCCTGAAACCACCGCGGATTTCTCTGTGATTCCAGTAACTGCAACAGATATTGTAACAGTGTTGTTTCACTAAGCTGTTGCAGAGAATAGAGGAATATCAGCAACTTGTCTCTGACGAAATTGGTTTCCATCGTGTTGGACCTGGTTGCTAATGGTTATAGAAGGAATTGCTGTAAAATAATCAGTAGTGATAAAGGCGAAAACGGTAAGGACGCGATGGGTACTATAACTTTTTTTGGACAGCTACAAAGACATAGTCAAGTACCTGAACGAATTTCCAGGCAAAAACCACACAGACACCAGGATGAGATAGCTCATAGACAAGTTAGCCCTATGGGCGATAACTTCATCATACCTGGAGGGGAGGGTAAGCGAACTTGAAAAAGACAATGACCGAATAAGGCAAGATATAGAGAACAAAATAACTGCACAGCCTATAGCAAGCTACGCCATAGTGGCCGCATCAAATGCTAGCAAACAAAAGCAAGTTCAAATAGGGAAACCCCCGAATACTTACGTGGTTTTCATCACCTCAAAGAAGTGGGAAATCCCGAGACAAGTAGCAGAAAAAGTAACTAAGATTCTAAAACCCCAACAGGAGAAAATTACAATAAGTCGAATCAAGACAACAAATAAAACAGTTATTGTAAAAACAAACTGTGATCTTGACGCTTGGAAAGTATTAGAAAATAAAGCGTGGGCGAGGAATTAAAGTGTGAGTTACCGAAAAAGAGAAGACCTATGATGATTTTGTATGATGTTCCAATATCGATCGAACCGACAAAATTAGTGGAAATAACCTATGAGCAAAATTACGAGAGACAAATAAGTATGGAGGAATTAGTGGAAGCATTCAAACCGAGATTCAAAACAGACCCAGGAACAAGGCAACGGTATATCATGTTGTGGAAGTAAGTGCAAAGATCAGAATTGTTCTACTGAAACAGAGGAAAATATTTGTTGAATTTTTGGCCATAACTGTTAAAGATTATACGGTGGTGCCTAAATGTGTAAAATGTGCTGATCTAGAACATGTAAGTAAACATTGTGAGAAAGCCGAATCTGTATGTAATCATTGCGGGGAAATGGGACACAAAAATGAGACACGTGGTAAAAAATCTGCGCCGGCAGTCTCTATACCCTATGGCAGGAGGGGAAAGACGTGCAAAAAAAGGGGAAAGGAGTGTCTAACATATCAAATATTATTGTAAAGAATTGTACGTCGAATAGATTATGGACAGTTAGGCAAGGCTTGAAGTAAGGATAGAAACAAACTCATTTGTAACAAACTAGAAAAGATATAACTCCAATATGACTGCAGAGAAGGTTAAAAAGAAGAAAAGCCCGTCTCGAAGGCGCCGGGGTACAATGCGGGCTGTGAAATTCAGAGAAGCTATGAAGACTTTAGAGAAAAAACAAATTATTGGTACTTGCGATAAAGGTGTACAAACGGAGAGATCCTTTGATAAGGGGACACAAACGGAGGACCTCAGCTTCGCAGGTGTGAAGGCTATGGGGGCTTTTATGATTCCTCCCTTTCAGTCCTCTCGATGTAAATCAATCGCCAATTGTCCTCAAGGGTGATAGTGTAATAAAGATGGACGACTTAAAGGGGAACTTCGCGGCGAAAAAGCGTCCATAAAGAGAACATGAAAACAGAGTTGACAAGACAATACTCTATACCTGCCTATAGCAACAAGAATAAATATCAAACATTGATATCCCAAAGGAGGGGAACTTGCTCGAAAATACTTCACTAAATCCCACACCGCTGTATAACACAGACACACCAATCTTGGGAAACATATTCGTAAATAGCGTAGAAGACTATACGTCGCTGCATAGCGTCAAAAGAGAATCGAGAATAAATACACCAAGCACTGTAGATCTCACGGCTCAGCGCAGTGTCATAAGAGAATCGAAAATGGATACACCAAGCATAGGAAGCATGCATGAGAATATCCCAACAGATCCCATGTCAGAGCACAATGTTAAAAGAGAAATGAACATGACGCATCAAGTCTGGGGAATGTGCCCAAGAGTTTGTCTGTAGATCCAACATCGTTGTATGCGTATATAGAGGATATACTGAGACTGAATAAGCTGGAAAAGGAGAACAGAGTAACAATGGCTAAGATAAATAACACACTTATTGCATCCAGCAGAGAGGTTGATAAGCTTTCCCCAGCTGGTAGCGGTAGACAGAATTCAGCTTAAGGCCAACAACCTGTCAGCGGATACATCCCGGCTATCAATCCTCGTTAAAAAGATATTCAATTGGCGAAATGAACTGTTTGATCCTGATGAGATCTATAAACAGTTCGTTATGACCCATGGAAGGATTAGATTTGACCCGCAGCTCAAATGGCCTAAGTGCAATGTCCACACAAGACTCCCATAAATGGATACCATAAAAGTTGCACAGTTAAATGCTAGACGCAGCAAGCTAGTCATCCATGAGTTAAGAAAATTTGCAGAGGAAAAAAGCTGGGGCATATGCCTTCGGGAACCCCATTCAAATAGAGGGTTCATTCCATCTGTTCCAGTAACAGCACAAATCATTGCAGATGGGGAGCATAATAGTATTAAATACCAATATAACTACAACTGAAATAGCTCAATTCTGTGATCAGCACACTACATGCTTAGAAATCAGTACAGGATGGTGCTTTCAAGCAGCAACTCTTAAAACAGATAGCTGGGAGGCCTATGTCAGATTCAATCTTAGATCAGATCCCTGAGGCATTCTGTATAAGATAGTTGCCAGAAAAGTAAGACCACCTACGACGTTAGCTACTGTGAGTACTGAGGAAGGTATCATCACTAAAAATTGGACTACAACAGCGGAGGAATTATTAAAGCAGCTACTACCTGATGATGAGGAATATGGTGAAACCGATTCTCATAGAAACATGCGGAGTGATCAATCTGAACTTTATGTAACTGAGTCGGCAGGAGAGGACATAACAGTAGACGAGGTAGTAAAGGCCATAAACAGTATGGCAAAGCATAAAGCACCGGGACCGGACGGGATAGTAGCAGAAGTGTTGTAGGCCCTAGTAGTCCAACTGGCCCTCCCACTATGCACGCTGTTTAACAAATGCCCCCAGCAAGGCCGAATTCCAAATATCTGGAAGCAAAGTGAAGTCATAATATTGACCAAGGGGGGAAACTAGGATTTGGAAAACCCAAAATCATATCGGCCGATCTGCCTGCTAAACGTTATTGGAAAGGTACAAGAAAAAGTATTAATTAACAAACTACAGAATCGCAGGAGCCGAATTGGCTTTAACATGAATCAATATGACTTTCGAGCAGGCAGGTCGACCGAAGACGTGATAAACAGGGTGGTAAATTTAGTTGAAAATGTTTCTATGAAGTACGTAATAGGAATTTTTGTTGTCCGGGACTTTCGATAATTTATTGTGGCTGATGTTGTTCCGCTGCCTAAGGGAAATCAGCTTCCCAAGTAGTCTGTATAGTACACTGTGGGATTACTATAAGAATAGATTCGCCACATTGAGATGTCGATGAGGGAAGGTAGGTAAACGCCCATCTAAGGGCTGTCCCCAGGGCTCGGTAAGTGGGCCAGTCTTCTGGGATTTAGTTTTTGAAAATGCTCTTAGGCGTTTGGAGGGGCTGTGTGACTTGCTGGAGCTGGGTGCCTTTGCAGACAATTTGCTGTTGTTGATTGAGGGTTGCATAAGACAAGATATAGGAAGATAAATTCAAGTTAGTGATCGAAGTACTTCAGGCATGGTACTTGGAGTCTAAGCTGAGGCTTGCACCAAAGAAGACCCAAATGATGCTACTAAAAGGGAAATTGAAGCAGGATCCAATTGTTAAGATGAATAACATCACCATAAAAAGGAAGCCACAAACAGATACTTAGGCATCGCTCTGGATGAGTCCCTAAACATCGCAACACATATTTCTGAGACATGTGAAAGAGCTAAGGCGGTCATGAACAAATTTGTAAACATAGGCCAGAGGAAATTTCATCCCTCGAACATCATAAGAAGAAGATATCATGATGCTATCCTGGCATCACTGATATGGTATGCGGCCACTGTTTGTGCGCATAAACTATGCCAGGTGAAATCTTGTAAGGCGATACTGAGAGTGCAGAGAAGCATTCTGATATGGCTAAGTGGTGCCTATGGTACTACATCTGCTGACTCACTCACAATACTAGTAGGGGTATGGCCGTTGGATCTCGGTATCAGAAGACGAGGAGCCGTATACTGGCTGCATAAAGAATATCAGGTCAAGGTGCAGCAGATTGTGGGAGCAGAAGCTCAAACTGTGGTGGAAATTAAAAATACACTTCTCGTCGAATGGCAAGCCCTTTGGGACAGCAGTCAAACAGGCGGAAGATTATACAGCGTGCTTCCAAATGTCTGAGAGATGCTGAACCGTGGATACTTTAATCCTTCACCTGGACTAATACATTGCATGACCGTACACGGGCCGTATAACCACATGTAATACAAAAGAAGGAAACTAGTGTATGTGAGTGTCGCACAGAAGGAACACCACAGCATGTCTTGAGGGAGTGTCCTTAAACGAAAGAGGTGAGAACAGCGGATGATAGCGAAATGCGGAGCATGCTAACGCGGGATATAATCTTGGACGAGCAATTATGGAGCAGGCTTGACGACTATCAGACAAAGTGTCTAAACTACACAGGAAAAAGTATCTGGTCCGAGGAGCAATCGGGTATGACAGGGTCACCTCTGGAACCTCAGCAGCTAAACGAATGAGATCATTGTAGTTAACAGAATAGTGCGATAACTTCCGGTCACCGGAAGTGATGGCGACGGGTCGGCCAATCCGGTTCTGCTGGAATCGCCAGACGGATCAGGAATGGTAGACTGTTTCCAGGATAATAACAGTGGAAGGAATACTATGGTGAATACAGAAAGATTAAATAATAATAACAACAATTATACTCTTCCAAGATGTGGCGCCTGTAGCTGGAGTACTATAACATCAACATCATGTAATTGATAGGAAACTGTGAAAGTTTACAAAGTCGGAGCCAGGTCGTGTGAGACACGGAATTTGCAGTGGTCAGCAGTGCGAATACACCAACCAGCCAGCGAGGTTAATGCCACACAAGCGGCGTGCGTATTGAGCACAAACTGAAGCAAATAAAAATGGGCAGTGTTTGTACTACTAAAAGACATAAAATTGTCCAGTGGCTTCGAGGAAAGGTATGGAATGTTACCATCACTTTAATGTATAGTTAAAAAAAATACCATTTAAAAAAATGTCTCAGATTAATAGTAACGGAACTTCGGTAACACGCGAACTGGTTCAAGGCTGTGGAAACGAAGCAGGCAATACTAATGTATGCATGTAGAAACTGTCATAGTAGTAACCGATGTAATGTTCATGTTCAAGGATGATACAATTGTTAAGTATTATAAGGAGCTGAAGCATAATAGGATTGTAAATCCCAGTAGATTTTCACGATGCACTAAAACTTCAAATCCAGACGTACGTTATTTAGGTGTGTGTGCCTGCGTACCTGTATGTTAAAAATGGTTAGAAATTCATTGTAAAACAACCTGATATAGCTTTGGTACGTAGTGTAGTGGAATTGTGCAATGTATCGTCTAAAAGAATGTTAATGTTATGTGATCAAGTATTCACTAACCAACTAACAACTGTAAGCTTGTCGTATTTCTTAAATAGCAGTTGGTTGCGTATTCATTAAGAAATATGCCGTGTTGTATTTATATTGTGATTCTATTTATATTGTTTCGGAAGATAACTTTTGTGCAGCTTAATCAAATAATTAATTTGTTAGTCCCTTTTTTGCACAATTAAAATCACTCTTTTATTTTAAATTAAATACATTCATTAAATACATTATCGAACTTTTTCCTAACAAGCTCTCCTTAGCTGCCGCTCTAAGGAATCTCTTAGTCTCTGTTTATCCCGTTGTTATGGAAACTTCCTTAAGAGTACTAACTGGCCCGTGGCATGGAACGCCTAGCTCAAGGATGTTATTGTAGAATCGGTAATGCTACAGCCCCCCCCCCCCCAAGTTTACCATACCATTTGACATCCATACCATTATAAGTGGTTATGGTAAACTTTCCTGTAAATGTTACCTTTTAGGTAAGGAGAGCTTATATTTTACATTTGGCTAATAACACATTTTTACATATCACGAGGACCGATGTCTTGAGGTAACTTTCCCTGGTGGTTTTCCATAAGCCGCTACTGGTTGGAACGGCATATAGTCTGTAACACACATTTCGACACAGAGTTACTGTCCTTATCACTTAAAAACCAAAATTATAGTAAGTATATTATACTACAGAATTGTTATTCAATAACATAATCTTTAGCTGTCATGGCCTCCGCCTGTTTACCAAGCATACCATTCAAATAATTTAAAATTCTATTACCTGCCCTTGGTACATTATATTCTTCATCAGACCGATTATTTTGATCCATTTTACTGTTGTATAACCGGCAACATTATTTAAATCACATATTTGGTCCCTGGACCAGTACAATCCACCCTCGCTAATACGACTGGGACACCATTGTTTCTTGCTAATCTAGCATCACCATCACAACTTCATTTTTATTTTATTTCTTCAATACATTACACTATATTCTCCCCATAAGTAATAACTTTTCTCCACTCTACTTCATCTTGAATATATTCATATCTAGGCTATGAGATGTAACAACAGAGTCATTTGAAGGTTCTACCTGGACCTCAGCTATGCCTGTGTTAACCAAATCCCGAACCTTTCGGTATCATTTAAAGGCAATGCCTAGATAGTGGCCTTATTTACAGGAACTGAGTCTTGACTGTGCTGTTGTACCCTCTCTATATGATATTTTACTCCTTAATTCATTACACATTTATTCTATCATAGTAACACCTCGTTTCTTCTCCACTCATTCTATTCATTCTAATGCTCCGGTATACCTTACAAACTATATATTTACTAAAAGAAAGTCTTAATAGACAATAAGATTTTATGTAATGGTATGCTGTGGTAACAGCCGAAGACTGCACATCTGATCGAGATCATCAATATTGGTAAGTGACAGCTTCCACTTAATGGTTATAAACTTTTACTATCATTACAGTTGAATTGTGCGCAGTCACAACAATCAGTACTATTTACAAGTGTTTTGTGGCACTGAATAATAATATGCTAACTACAACTTAATAATAATAGGAAATTCCAATATGATGGAGTTTATCTTTACACACCTATGCCCTGCACCAGTGTTAAATCTTTTCATTCATCTTAAACTAAGTCATCATTTTCTGAGTTGTAGATTCAATGTCCTGATTGAATTTGTACACAGGATGAGGCAGTAAGCATAGCTTACTCCTCTACAAAAAAGAAAACATTTTTTTCTATATTTCCAGTTCACCTTTTCCCAGTTATTCATACAAAGCAACTTCCTGTTTACAATTAATCTTACTTTGCCAGAACAGTAACATGGCAAACCAACTTCAAAAATATGTAAAGAACTCTGAAAATGTTCAACACCATTATTCTGTAACTGCTTTGATTCATAATCACAAACATAATTCTCCCCAACAATGGAAAAAATGTCATAGTTTACATCCTTCAAAATCATCAAACTACCTAATCCATCTACCTTCATTAAAGTCTCTTCCAATCCCTTTCACCTGATCAAAGTCACCTGTTCCTTTGATGTCTCTGATATCAAACATTTTTATAGACTTACAACCCTTTTCTACTGATTCATCTGTCTTCGTGTAAGTTTCCACCTGGTTACTTTCATGCTTAAACTCATCTTTTAAGTGAAACCCTTCTTTAACAATTTGTCTATCCTTTACATGATTTTTATCACCATTAATTGTAACATCACTCATCTCATATTTTTCCCTTACAGTATTAGGCCTACTATCATTACTTTCAATTGTATTACTTAATGATTCACAATGAATTGCATTCGTACTTTGTTCAAACCCTCTAATTATTAGACTCTCATTGTATGCCTTTAGTTCCTCATCTATCTTTGTATACTGTTTTTCAGCCCTTTCTATATACTTATCTAACTTTGCCTGTACATCAGTTTCTGATCTAATTATTCTATCCTCTAAAGCTGTAAGTTGTCCTGTTAGTCGCGATTCAAATCGAAATAGTATTTTTTCTAATGCACCTAAAATGACTATTTCATCTTTCTTATTTACCGAACCCGAAGGGTCACAAATAACCTTTGCACCTGGCATCTGATTAGCCATTCTGCAATACCCACGTCCCACAACTAGTATCAATAAAAATGACGTGA
Organism: Vandiemenella viatica; assembly: GCA_031002005.1. Classification (NCBI taxonomy): domain Eukaryota; kingdom Metazoa; phylum Arthropoda; class Insecta; order Orthoptera; family Morabidae; genus Vandiemenella; species Vandiemenella viatica. Next base: position 261,721,508 of record JARYHS010013630.1, on the reverse strand, counting down.
AATAATAAATTATTTGAATAAACAACGAAAATCCGAAAATATAGGTCTTGAAAACACTTAACTTTACGTATTTCGTGGCTGGCGGTTGAACTTTTTTTTCGTCTCAGCTGTTGTCTTCTCTGCTGGTTCACACTCGGCCGCTAGTAGCGCTGCGTGTTTCCAAATTCCAAGGATTCTCCTCTCTTCTTTCTTGTTGTTGTCTGCTATATACTCAAAGTCGTAAATTTATTTAGTAATTCTTTGTTCTTTCTGCAGCACCCAAGTCCTGTCACGGTCGCTATGTCGTATTTCTTAAAATACTACAGTTGAACTTGGTTATTTATAACAGGTAACTTTAGTCCTCTTCACGGTCTGCCATGTCGTATTTCTTATAAGTAGTTTTAATGGTTAATTAAAACAAGTCCTGTCACGGTCGCCATGTCGTATTTCTTAAATAGCAGTTGGTTGCTTATTCATTAAGAAATATGCCGTGTTGTATTTATATTGTGATTCTATTTATATTATTTCGGAAGATAACTTTTGTGCAGCTTAATCAAATAATTAATTTGTTAGTCCCTTTTTTGCACAATTAAAATCACTCTTTTATTTTAAATTAAATACATTCATTAAATACATTATCGAACTTTTTCCTAACAAGCTCTCCTTAGCTGCCGCTCTAAGGAATCTCTTAGTCTCTGTTTATCCCGTTGTTATGGAAACTTCCTTAAGAGTACTAACTGGCCCGTGGCATGGAACGCCTACCTCAAGGATGTTATTGTAGAATCGGTAATGCTACAAGCTCGCACTGTATTCGTCAAATAACTAACAATGTAAATATTGTTATACATCTACTAACTGATCCTTCTGTCATGTTAATTGTCTTCATCTTATATATATATATATTTCGCCTTTCAGCCACCACTACCTAGCACAGATCATTGGTGTTTGTATGCGGAAGTAGCATGGAGTTTCCTGTCGTGCACAACGTTGACCGAATGTCGATAGCTGTGGGGATGTTAGAGATATGTTGGTTAAAAGTGGTCGATGCAGGGCATTTTCGTATTTCAACCAAAGACATGTGTCTCCATATATGTTACTCTGCCGCCACAACTACATAACGTAGACAAATGGTGTTTATGTGTGTTAGTGGTATCGTGTCTCCTATCGTGTACTATGGGGGTTAGATGTCTGTAGCAAGGGGGGTGTGGGAGATATGGTGGTTGAAAGTGGTCGACCTACGGCACTTTCATATTTCTACCAAAAACGTATGTGTCATGGTGTATCACTCTTCAGCCAAAACTATCTAGAGCAGATTACTGGTGTTTGTGTTTCGTAGAAGCACACTCACCCGTCGATAACAAAGTTGGCCGAATTTCGGTAACTTTGGTAGTGTGAGAGGTATGGTGGTTGAAAGTGGCCGATCAAGGATATTTTCGTTTTTCGGCCAAAGACAAGTGTGTCCGTATATTTTATTTTGCTGCTTGAACTACATAGCGCAGATGACTGGCGATTGTGTGTGGTAATAGCATCGTGTCTCCTATCGTGCATTATGGTGGTCAGATGTCGGTAGCTGTCAATCCAAATTCTTTACAAATACAAACGAAGTCGAGGGTACCAGCTAATATTTAATAATTCAGCATTACAAAACAGTTTTCAATGATTTAATTGAAGTAGAATTATAAACTTACATAGAACTTTCTTACACTGTAAACTGTTAACATCGTTTTGCCAGAAAATAGTTTTGGCCTGTCTCCACGCAGGGACGGGAGACTGTGGAGGCTACCCGGCTATCCACACAGCTGAGAGGCCAGATTAATTAGTAATGAAACCAGCGACACACGATTGAGGAACCTTAAATCAATAATTAACAAATTAATGTAATAGTGCCTAATTTAGCATTTAGATATTATGCTACATAAACGTGAGATAAATATCCTAATATATAAAACGCTAACGTGGCGTCTGCGTGCGTCGTCTATAGCTGCTACTCCTATTGGCTAAAGAACGGCCAATGATCAACCACCATATTACATTCGTACCACCATCTTGCTTTTCGTTTATTTACAGCTAGACGCAGAAATTTATATAAGGAGAAGAAGATTCAATATTTATGCTATTTTATCAGTTAGACGCAGAAATTCATGTAAGGAGAAGTGGATTCAATATTGACGCTATTTTATCTGTATCAGTTACCAAAACTAGGTTAAACCATAACCTAAGAATTTTTTTGGCAGACACAATGAAGTTTATTAAAAACTAAGAGAAACGTACGTAATCGCGCAATGTATCAGTCAAATAAATAACAGTTATCCGTTTTCGAAATTATAAAAATGCATTCATTTAAATAAAATATAACCAAATAGTCTGATAATCTAACCAGAATAAGGTACTCATATCACGAAAGATATAATTAAAAATGATTTCAATTTATAATTCGCAATTCAACAAAGATATTCTTGCAGCCAAATAGCGGCGAGCAGGGATAGAAAATTAATGCGAGGCAATCATACATTACTAAGTTACAGTTGGTACGTTCGTTTAAATTTACATGTTGCTTTTTGTTTATTTATGACAACTAGATGCAAAAATTAATGCAAGGAGAAGAGTATTCCATGTTTGCGATATTTATCTGTACCAGTTATAAGAACGAGGTTAAAACATAACCTAAGAATGTTTTTGGCAGATGATAAACAATGAAGTTAATTAAAAACTCGAAAAAAGATTACATAATATTTACGAATCATGAAATGTATCACCGAGATGAATGACCGTTATCCGTTTTTGATATTATACTTTCCGTCATTAATGTAAAATGTATTTATTTAAATAAATCATAGTCAAATACTCCGATAATCTAACCACAGTATGGTACTCATATCACGATGATTTAATTAAAAATGGTCGATAATCGCTTTTTCATGCAATCTTTTCCAGAATAAATTCAGACTACCACCATAGGTGCTGCCTGTCGTTATTCATATGAGGGTAATAAAAGCTATGATTTTCGAATGAAATGTTAATGTAGATTGGGGCTAAGTTGACCAGAATCGCAACTGACACATTTTGTTACAGCATAATTCGCTCTGAAATGAGTTTTACAAACCATTTAAATTGTTTTCATAACCGCCATGTTACTGGAAGTATTATTTATTACGGGGGAAAGAAGTTTCATATTTATCATGCTAAATTGTCCCTGGACCAGGAATAAAACTGATATCACATTGACAGCAAAAGTTTTTGTGGGATTCCTAATTTGTTTTCAATTTTATTGGTTCTATACTTCCATCGTCAATAATTCAGTAGAGGTTACTACTGTATCGCTATGTGAACTGCAAATGAAATATATAGAACATTACAAAATCCAGGCCATTAGCATTATGTAATAACAATTCTATAAAATTAACCAACTAAAAAAAATGAACTGCCAGGGTATTGCATTCAAACCGTCATTTTTGACGGGCTCGAAGGTAGTATATATATAAAAAACATGTGTCTTGTGCTCTTGCTGCCATGGCGAAACTCATCGCATAGTCCCTTTGTAGCTGTCTCGTTCATTTCTGTGAACATACTAAACCCTATGATCAGCTTCTTTCGACAAACCTTCCTCACTGTTTTGTTCTGTATCTTCGTTTCTTGTTTTGTTCACGAAGTATTTCTGCTTCTTCACAGGTCCTGAAAAAATCGTAAAAAAGCTTCTATCACCACACACGTTTCTTCACAATAAATCTTCATATATGTTCTTCCTTAATATAGTCCTTAGTATCCACTCTACTCTAACTGTCCCATTTATCTTTAATAATACTTCACAGACTGTCTTTATTTTTTTTTTCACATTCCTTTTCTTTTTCTCTGCGAACACCCCAGTGCCAACAGTATCCATTATTTATATACCCCATTATTTGCTATATATACATATTACACTGGGTTGTGTCTTCCTTGACTCATCCTCCTACTGCCTCTGCATGACTCCGCGTGAATTTTTCCGTTGTAGCAGCTTGTAAATTCCTTGCGCCTACTCGTGCTTCGCATTCGGCCCTTGCGTTGTTTGCTTTTTCCTTGGTCATATCACTGTCTGACTCAAATCTCCAAGTTATGCTGACCCGCCGTGTCTCGGTGTCCCGCTTTTCTGGATATTTCATACGTCTGCTGTCGCAGCGATCTTGCGCTGTTGATACATTTTTACTTCCACCTCGTTAGTACAATCGTTTCACCTGATCTGTATGCACCGTTTTCAGCTGATTCTTCTTTCCTCGTAGCACTACATTCGGAGCTTTCAATGATACCACTGTATAAGGTCCCTCAAAAGGATTCTGTAACTTTTTTAATCTTTCTCGTCGCAACGCAAGATTCTCTAGTAGCACCTTGTCTCCTGGCTTAAAAAGTCTTCCGGATTTTATCGTTGGTCGTACCACTGCTTGTTGCTTTCCTTCCGTTCCAGAATGAACCGCTTGGTATTATCATGTAATGCCTGTAGTCGGGTTTTCAACACTAGCGCATAATTGTCAAATTGTATACCGACTCCTCTGGTCTTCGCTGCAAGACTCCTGGTATATTTGCTTCTTTCCCATAGAATAACAAATGCGATGAGTACTTCATTACTTTATGCGGTGTACTATTATAGACGAATTTTGCATACTGGAGGAGTTCATCCCAATTTTCTTGCGTTTCGTCCACATAATGCCGTAAATATTCTGCTAATGTCTGATGCATGCGTTCCAATAAACCATTGCTCATAGGTCAGAATGGAACAGTAAATACTCGTTTTACTTTCAACAATTCATGTACCTTCTTCATCAGCCCTCCCGAGAAGCATTTTCCATTGTCTGGCAGCACTTCAGATGGGATCCTGTAACCCAAAATGATCTCTTCCATGAACGCATGGCTGACCATATCCATATACTTTCCTGGTATGGATACAGCTTACTTGCTTAATGTATCCTGAAATGTTAGGATATATTTATTGCCCCGTGGAGTGACGTTTAGGGGCCCGTCTATATCGATATCACACCTCTCAAATACATTATCTTGTGTGTCCGTGATTTTTAGCGGCATACGAACCTTGGGTACCCGCCGTTTATTTTTTTGGCATTGTTTACATCGTTTTATATATTGTGCAATAGCCTTCCGCGTTCCTGGCCATGTGACACGCTGCCTAATTCGCTCCAATGTTCTCCATCTTGCTTGGTGACCTCCCAGCGCCGAATTATGCGCCTCATGCAGCGGTTGCATCTCTGCCTTCGTGGGATTTGTTCTTGTTCCCTCCGTTTCTGCTATGTGCTGCGACTCTGCTGCTTCGGCTGGCGGCCGCTCTATGCTCTCTTCACTCCCTCGTTGAGTTTCTCTTCGCCGTCCGCATGGGTTTGATGGATACGTGATATTGCGTCTGCTACGCGATTCTCCTTGCCTGGTTTATACTGAATGGTGTACTGATATGGCTCCAGTCTTAGTCAGAACTTCATTAATCGGGGTGACGGATCCTTTATCGATCCGTCCCAGACCAACGGTTTATGATCTGTCTGAATACAGAACTCCTTTCCATCACATAAGCTCGGAATTACTTCACCGACCACCATATTGATAGCATCTCTTTTTCAATCGTAGAATAGGACTTTTCTGCCTTGGTCACCGTTGATGACGCAAATGAGATTGGTATATCTTTCCCTTCGACCTGCTGGCTGAGTACCGATCCAATTGCATAATCGCTTGCGTCGCACGTAATATAGAACTTACGTTCGAATTTGGGGTAGTGTAATACCAGTGCGGAGGATAGCGCTTCCTTTAACACGCAAAACGCCTCTTCCTCCAGCTCTCCCCAAGTGTACTACTTTTTCTTCTGCAGTAAATCGAACAGCGGCTTCACCACTCGGCTGAATCTGTTAATGAACTGTCTGTAATATCCTGCAAGCCCTAAGAATCCTTGTAGTTGCCTCACCATTGAGGGTCTTGGGTATTCTCGTACGGCCTTGACCTTGCCTGGATCTGGCTTTACTCTTTGGTCTGTCAATATGTGGCCTAAGTGTGCCACATCTGGGCGTAGAAAAGCATATTTTCGCGGCTGCAGCCTTGTGTTTCATCAGTCTCTCAAAGACCGTTGCCAAATTTTCCATATCCTCCTCTAGCGTTGAACTAAACACAATTACGTCATCAAGATATGTCATAGCTTTCTTCTCTTCCAGGTCCATCAATACAATCTTCATCATGTATTGAAAAGAACTGGGGGCATCCGTTAACCCCATTGGTAAACTTGAAAAAATGGAAGTGTCCATTAGGGTTGCTAAACGCAGTCTTTTCCTTGTCCGCGTCCGCCACTTTAATTTGGTGATAGCTCTTGGCTACATCTAGCATAGAAAAGAATCTCGCATTCCCTAAGCGATCCAATATGTCTGCGATCATTGGCAGAGGAAAGGTACCGTTAATGGTCATCTCGTTTAACTATCTATATTCGGTATCTTTCCTATCCGTCGGGACCTTCTTCTTTCTTTTGAATTAGAAGAAGCGGCGAATTCCACACACTTCTACTTTCTTCTATTATATCTTCCTGTAATAGGAGTTCAATTTCTTTCTTTAGATTCTGTTTCTGACTCTCGGGTATCCTACGCTGCCGCTCGTTAATTATTTTTCCCACTGCTTCGGGCTTAATCCGTTTCTCATGCTTCACTGTGTCTGTATATGGCAGGATATATCCCTCCAGATGGAAAACATCATTATATGCTGCACACAGCTCCCTTACTGCTTGTCTGTCTGGCTCTGCCAAATGCTGTTGGCTCAATCAAACTATAATTGTTTTAATGCGCTCTTGCGTTTGCATATTGTTTTGATGCAGCGACACGCACCCTTTTCGCCTCCTGCGGCTTCTCATATTTTTCCAGTTTAACCCATGTATTATTCAATATGATTTCCTCTGAAACATTTAACACTGATAGAATACATTTTCCTTTTCCCACACATACCAGTGCTTCTGGAATCAATAAACCCGCTGCTAGTTCTTGCGTCGGATCAACAGCTTGTGAATCTTCCTGAATTCCTTCGACTACGAGTTCGATTATTTTCTCTGGCCGTGCGTCGAAGCGAGTACATAATCTCGTGCACCACTGTTTCTTCCTGTCGCTGCTTAGCGACCTCTTCGATTTCGCTCTGCATCTTAAGGGTATATCCCTGAAATTCACCACCGATTTTCCATAGTCTATGATGATCTTATAGTTCTTCAACCAATCACGACCTAAAATTCCATCGTAGTGTGTGTGTACTCCCGCCAGACCCACTTGCATCTTTTGACACATTTTCAGCTGCCGACCTTCTTTTACAGTAACCATTGTTGCTCCTTCGGTGAATATAGGATTTCCCGTGATTCCTCGAATGCGTATGTTCTTCTTAAGGCCCTCCCTGATACATTCCGATCTGACAAGAGATGTAGAAGCCCCGGTATCCAGCAAAAATCTGATTTTTCCGAAGATACTCTCCTCACATTCCAACTCAGTGTAGTCATTTTGGTTTTGATTTCTGCAGTCCTTTCTTCTGACTTCCATCTCCGAACAGCACTTGACTGCACAGTTCCGTCTGCCTTTTGTTTTTCGAATTTCCGCCATTCTTCTGTTGTGCTTGCCGAACTTGCTCCAGCCATGGACAAGCATTACAATCTTGTGGGTTATGTCCCCAACTATGACATTTGCTATATTTCATTGCTCTATAGTTGCGACCCTCTCCCCTGTGGCTAGACAACTTGCATCGTTCACAGGGATCTTGGCTTCCCTAAATTTACACCCCTTCTACAGTTGCCCTTAAACTCTTGTTCAGTCACAGATCCTAACTTTCCTGACCCATTTTTCCATCGTCGCAATTCCATCACCGCGCCCTTGCGCTCCCTGTCGAAATGTTTTTTCTCAGCTTGTTTACAAACTCGCGCCATAAACTGTCTCCCACTTGTGTCACTCTCGCACTGCCTTGCCTCGTGACCATTACACCATTGACACAGTGCGTCCAACTTCTGGTATTCTTGAAGCTATCACAACATTGTCTTGCGTTGAGACCTTTCTTACCGCAGATTTGGCAAACATCCGGTCTTCTTTCATTCCTTGAATTCCAACCTCCACTCTTCTATTGAATTCCGTATGCGACTTTCGTTCCGACCCTTGGTACTGCCGTTTTTCTCTGAGCGACAAAATAACAGTATCTTCCAACAATGCAATCTCAATGACTACTGCTAGCGTCAAATTCGTTCCTCATGCTCTCACAACTGCTACTATTTTTTCGTCTATGAGCCCGTTCTTAAACACAGCGTGGCTCAGGTTATGAATCAGTTTCAAAGCTACATTTAATTAACTCCCTTTTAAATCCTTTTTCGTTGCTTCTCGTAATTCATTCACAATTCCATCCAATCTACTCGTCCAATCTGCGTCCGTCTCGCCTGCCCGTTGACGACTTGAAAACATACGAGGTTTGGAACTTAAATAGTGGCTACACTGTTGTGGAGACACAATGCATTGGAATCTACTAATTTTGCTGATAGCAGACGTTATTGACATCGGGCAGTTCGTCTTAGCGTATGTTGTGGAAGAAGAAGTGCATACTATTGCCGCGTTAGTGGACAGTGATCGACGCCAGACGATTCGTGAGCTCGCCTACGAAACCGGATTAGTGCATACGACTGTGCTTCGCATCCTGAAGGAACGCCTGGGCATGCGAAAAATTACATCACGATGGGTTCCGCATGAAATGCAGAAATGGATGCGTTACGACGCTGCTCAGACGCACTTGGAGCGCTATGAGCGCAAGGGAGAGGCTTTCTTACGCCGTATCGTCACACTGGATGAGACATCTGCCACATCGTATGAGCCAAAACTGAAACGCCAATCCAACGAATGGCGTCATGATGGGTCGCCGCGAAAGTCGAAAGTGCGTAAGAGCCGCAGTATGGTGAAAGTTACGGTGATTCTCGTGTACGACTGTGATGGTGTTATCCTAACTCATGTTCCTCCACAGCGGGACCGTCAATGCACAGTATTACTGTTCGTTTTTAGAGCGTCACCTGCGACCAGCTTTGCGAAAGAAGCAGCAACACTTTCTGCGCAACCCACCCATCATTTTGCACGACAATGTGCGGGCGCATACAGCGCAAGCTGTAGCTTTACGCCTAGTCAAGGTCATTAGAGGCGGGATGGGACTGAGGATAAGGAGCGGGAAGGAATTCGGCCATGGCCTTTTTTAATGAAGCATCCCGGCATTCGCCTGGAGTGATTTGGGGAAACCATGGAAAACCCAAATCTGGATGCCCGGACGGGGATTCGAACCGACGTCCTCCGAATGCGAGGCCAGAGCGTCAGAGCGTTAAACGCTCACACACCATGCTGGGTTGCTCTGTTCGGTCGATGGGTCTGGAAAGTACTGTACCATCCACCACACTCCCCGAACTTAAGTCCTTGTGACTTTGATTTGATTCCGAAGTTAAAGGAATCACTTCGTGGCATTCGCTTCAGAACTGTTCCAGCGATTCGACAGGCACCATCAATAGAACAGGCTCTGCTAACGGTATACTACGCCTTCCACATCGCTGGCAACGGGTTCTACACAACGTTGGTGACTACTTTGAAGGTCAGTAACAGGTGCAAATATGTAACGCTTTTGTATCTATTGCGAATAAATAGTTGCCACTATTTAAGTTCCAACCCTCGTACTAATCAACTGTGCGTTTAGGACGAAAATTCTTCACTAGTATTGCTCTCACATCCTTCCATTCTCTCACCTTTTCCCGTGTAAGAATTCGCTGCCTATCTGCCTCTCTAATACATGACTTCTCAAATTTTGATAGAATCTCTTGTTCTTCCTCTGCTACTATACTGAATGCTGTATCACAGTTAGCAAGAAACTCAAGTATCCCTTTCTCGCCACAAAAGGTGTTAGGAATAAGATTTAACACTTCCTCTAAACTCAATCGTGGCTTTTCCTTCTTTGCGACATTCTCGCCTGTGGTGGTGTCACTACTCCACTTGCTGTTCGGCATTTTCACAAAACTTGCTTACTCCCTGTGTTCGTTGCGTTGATGCGGTTCTGCTCAGCTCGGCAACCACAGCGACCTTCAACTCGCTTTTTCTGCGTCGTGTTGTGCTGATTCCTGCTCTCCAATTCTGCTCACTGCTGAATGGCAAAAAAAAGGCCACTGCGCCGATCCTATAACACTGTTATAGATGAGTGTTAAATTGTCTCACAATCTTTTCTTTACTCCTACTTATCACTTCCTAGAGTAGTACTACCCTGACCCCCAATGCTTGATTGCTTCGCTGTAGCCACACCATCACGCCAAATAATGATCCTCTGATATCACTAGGCCTGTCTAGGCCGAATAATTATTCCTTGAGTGGGTTCTTGTGAGCGGTAGCGCCATCTAATGATGGCTCGCAGTAAGGGTATTTGGGATATATGTATATGTACAATTTATTCACATCATCAGATTTATGAACAACTATAGCATTCGTAACTCCCTTTACTCCTTCAAGGCAAGATTCCCTTTACATGATTATTTTACTTGATTTCCCCATTACGTTGCTTCAGTGGCTTTCTCCAACCTGTTATAGAGGCTGTTGCTGCTGTAAACTTCTGGCTGCCCCCATTGTCTACTGCGACTTGCCTCTAAGTCCAGCCTAGCTTCATCACTCTATAGCTGCCAAAGACTATCTTCCTGTAAGAGAGAGAGAGACCACTTCCGGTACGTGTACATATGCACTCGCACGGAAGTGCTGACACGTTATCATGTGTAGCCAAGGTGTTGCGTTGCGACTAGTGAACTGCGGCCGCTATTACAATGAGCTTAAATTCATTCCATAATATAAAATATTACAGGTGTTTATTTGGTCCCCTTGCACACTGTTTCCTTCCCATCTCATTTCACACATCTAATCTGTTCTTGTTCATCTCCTGTTTTGCATTTTATAGTTTTTCTGCCTGCAATAATATTCATATATTCCATGTTCCAATCCTTATCATTCCTTCCTTTTTTGTTAACTCCCCCTTCTTTTTAAGGATACTTCCTCTCAACATTTCTGGAGACCTGAGTGAAGGGAAGTTTTACCTCCGGATTGTTCTACATGGAGAATATAACATATGCTACCACACCAATTATGTAATTATTTATCATTTAAATATTATTTTGTTAATTGTAATTAATTATCATTTAAATATTGATTGTTATGATGTACATGATATAATTTCTAACATCGTGGATGTCCACAGATTAACAAACATTGTCAGTGGGTAGCATCATGGAGGAAGGAATATATGGAGACGAGATAACGCTAAATCCGTGAAACCTCGTGAAAAAATTGCGCTTGCGTGGCGGACATCGTGGGAGTACCAAAAAATTGGGCTGTTTGCACTGTGTCAGCTGCTGAGAATATTTCGTTTTCAAATATTCTAAAGTTTTCTATAATGCCAAGTTGTGATGCATATGGTTGCACAAACAGACGAGATAGGAAAAAACCTGGAATAGCGTTTCATAAGTAAGTCACATTGTAATTATCGTTCTTGAAGTATCTGACAGGCAACCGCAAAATTAGTGCCATTCGCTATAAATTTATTCATAGCTCTCAATAGGATCATATCATTCTCAAATTTTTGTTGGTGTAGTGTAGACAATTAGCATATGTTACTATTTTGCACCTGAAAAGCTAGCCTTATTGTAGACAAATGTTGAAAATTTAATTTAAGCGGGTCATGTTTACATCGCGACACAGTGAATATGGTATTATGCATGCATTACTCACGTTTAAGTTTACACTGAAAGTGCACGATGAAATTAATTGTGATAATTTGTGCCGTGCGAACTACTAAACGTGATGAAATAAACTTTGCTGTCCGAATTGTAGTTCGCGATGCATTTCTTGTGTTTAGATGTGTCTACATAGTTTGGTTTTGTAGCGGCAATATTAATGGAAATGTTGGCAGGTTGAAATGCGGTGTAAACCAGAAGAGAACAAACAATTTATTTATTGTTAGCTGTTAGCTTCTGATTTTTGAATGTACTGATTTTTCTAGCAAAATTATATAGGCCACTAACAGTACAATTATCTTCTAAGTAAGCTCAGAAACTATGAGGTTTTATGAAGTATTATTTTTTTAAAAAGTTCTAAATGTTGACTTATGCTAATTTTAAAATTTCTGATATGACTTGTTTCTGTTTGTAAATATGTCTACAAGTATATTTCTAGATTTTGAAATCTTCCTTGTCAATTACTGAAATAGAATGTGAAAATGTAACCTATTTGAACATCAACTAAAATTTAAGGACTGTAGCCCAGTTTGTTATTCAAGTTAAAAAGAATTACCTGCTCATTAAGTTAGTCCGAATTCATCATCAAATATGGATATGGCGATATTTTCTTTCTTGTCCAGGCTGCATTTCAACCTAACCACGTCAATTTTAAGGTAAAATATCTCGAGAACTAAGCGAGATATCAAAAAATTTTATTCTTTACTTTGTTTCCCTCATCGAGTTACATAAGAATTCATCAAATTGCGGCGCCACGGTTATCGTTGAATCCCCTCATAACCTAACCACCTCACTTTTGAGACAGTATATCTCGCGAACTAAGCGAGATATCGAAAAATTTTATTCTTTATTTTCGATTTGTATCGTCGTGTTACATAAGAATCTATCACCGAATTTGACTTTGGGGACACGTTTCTTCTGAATGTCAACCAGAAACTCCACTCTTTTGAGACAGTATATCTCGAGAACTAAGCACGATATCAAAAAAATTTATTCTTCATTTTTGATGTGTCTCGTCGAGTTACATAATAATCCATCATCAAATTGCGGTGTCACGGTTGTCTTATGATTCCCTTGAGGTTTTTTTGCCTATTTCCCGTGTTTCTCTGGTCAAGCAATATGGCGGCCTCCCCTCCCCACTCGTCTCCAACCGGTTTCAATCCAGTATGTGGCGAAGGTACCTTGCGTCGTCTCCGTATATTCCTTCCTCCATGGGCATGGGCGCCGGCAGGATTACTTTAAGGGAGGTGCATCTGTTTATATATATATTTTTTTACAGATTATATATTATATATATGCTGAATTTATTGGCAAGGTGTTGAACAAATTTTGATAAGAAGCTAGGCGCATTAAGATATTATTCAAACAGTGAATTTAATAATAAAGATTTTGTTTCTTAATCGTTTTCTGTGTATTTTCTTTCATAGCAGGGGGGTGCAAGTGCACCCCCTTGCACCCCCCTCCCGGCGCCCATGTCCATGGGTATTATATCTTTGAAAAGAATGAGATAGAAAATCTTTGGTCTGATGTAAGAGATTCTTAAAAGGAAAAAAAAAAAAAAACGAAGGAAGGTGTGTGTAAAAAGGTGTAGGTGTTGGACTGTGTCGTAGTAACATTATAAGAATGTATAGTAGTTCGAGAAGTGTTGTACTATAATTGTATTTTGTTTTGGTTGCGAGCTTTGAATTGACTATTTATTAAAAAACGGTTGAGAAAATATGCTAACTACTTGGTGTTGTAACATATGTAGAATTGTACAAGGGGAGAGTCAAATGAAAACCTTAATTATATTTTACACGCTTTATATTAGCTTGACCTGTATGTATGAATGTAACGGAATTTTACAACTCCATTTTGACCCACTTCCAGATGTTCCAACTGTTTGAAATTTAGCACACATACTAAGAACCGATGACAATACAATAATTTCATAGCAGTGTCCTATTCTCATTACTTTGACAGTAACAACAGAAAAATTGTTGAATGTCGTGGAATTTTGCAACTTAATTCTAACCCAATTCCAGATGTCCGAATTGTTTGAAATTTTGCTGATGTGTTGATAACTGATTGCAATACAATAATTTCATAGCTATCTCTTGATATTCTCAATACTTTGACAGTAACAACAGAAAACCGAGCGTGGTAGTGTAACGGTTAGCGTTCTGGCACCGAGCGTGGTGGTGTAACGGATAGCGTTCTGGCCTCGCATTCGGGAGGACGGCGGTTCGAATCCCCGTCCGGGCATCCAGATTTGGGTTTTCCATGGTTTCCCCAAATCACTCCAGGTGAATGCCGGGATGCTTCCTTCAAAAGGCCATGGCCGAATTCCTTCCCATTCCTTGCCCCCATCCTTTCCCGTCTCTAAAGACCACGTTGTTAAAAAGGGACGTTAAACTGTTAAAAAAAAAAAAAGCGTTCTGGCCTCGCATTCGGGAAGACGCCGGTTCGAATCCCCGTCCGGGCATCCAGATTTGGGTTTTCCATGGTTTCCAAAATCACTCCAGGCAAATGCTGGGATGCTTCCTTCAAAATGCCATGACCGAATTCCTTCCCATTCCTTGCCCCCCCATCCTTTACCGTCTCTAATGACCTCGCTGTTAAGAGAAGTTAAGCAGTTAAAAAAAATGCACACGTTTTAAGAACCGTCGACAATACAGTAGTCTCTTATCAACGTCCTGCTATTCTCGTTACTTGGGCGGTAATAATTAAAAAATGGTGGAATTAGTGGATTCTTTCTTTTTAGTGTTCACCCACTTCCTGACGTCCGAATCGTTTGAAATTTTGCATACTTATTAAGAACCGATAAAAATTCAATAATTTGATTCTCTCCACGTTGTCAGTAACAACTTAAAAAGGGATGAATGTAATAGAAAATTTCAGCTCAGTTTTCACCCACTTCAGAAAGTCCTAATTGTCTGAAATTTTGTTCACATATTAAGAACAACAACAATCCAATAATTTCATATCTCTGTCTTGGTAATCTCATTAGTTTGACAGTAAGAACACCAAAGTGATTTAACCGCCTTATGACAGATGTGGACCATTTTCACCCACTTTCCGCATCATTCTTCGTGGCTCAGTTGGTTAAGGCGAGTAACAGCGAACAGATGTATTCTGCTCGAATCCCGGATTCATTTGGAATTTTTACGGATATTATAAGTGGCAAAGATTAGGCTAACCCACACTTCGGATTTCACGTAAAACTGCAGGTACCTCATACCTGACGGAATTACCGAGTTAGGCAAATGCAGCCGCGACATTAATGCACAAGCGCGTCAATTCCAGAAACCTTCGTCATTTTTAGAGCTGTAAAAGTAACGATGTATTCGTTACTGAGTAACGGGTTCGTCGCCTGACTCGAAGTATCGAATCGTTACTCACAAATTCATTTCTTTACTCGCATGTTTCCTTACTGGCATTTGTTGTATAGATACGAACACGTTCCAGCTCCCGCAGGAAACTAATTTTGACAACGTGAGGCTAATTTTGTAGTAATATTAAAATTTACAGTGCATAATTTGTAAATAGAAAATTTATATGGATAATTTGAGATAGTTACTGTTTTTTTATTGAGGTTTATTGATTTCAAACATTTATGAAATTTTTTATTTTAAGATTTGATACCTTATTTTATAGTGTAATTTACAATATAAAAGAGTTGTCTAATAGTTTGTGATATAGAATACATCTCTGCACTTGTTTTGTTCTAAATTATTTAATTAAATTGCAATTGAGCTCACGCTCCGGTGGCAATTTCCCTACACACTCATCTTCCTTCCTTTCCTGCATCCACCTCCATTTGCCCTCTACAAATTTTAACTTTAAATTCTTTCAACATTTTCGGTAAATTATTCGTAATTTCTCTTGACACCCTTCCCTAAAAAAAAAAAAAAAAAAAGAGAGAATCTTTCTACAACCTCGTGCCTGAAATCGAGTGCCAGCTTGTGGTCATGGTCATCTTTTCCCTTCGAAGCCTTACTTTTAAATCTTACACCAATATCTTTCCCTGCCTTATCATCAGTATATGCCTTGTACACTGCCATGACCCTCTTACCACCCCTCATGTCTTCCAATGAATCCCTTTCCAGCTCTTTTATCATATCTATTACTGATTGCGTTCTACGATAATTTCCGGAAACATATCTAGCAGCCCATTTTTGCAGTTCCAGAATTCCAGAAACAAACAACAAGGAACAATGACTTTATTCCTTTTGCCTGGTGTTAGTTATTGTATTATTACCGCAGGATCCATGTGATCAATGCCGTACTGGCTTTAGGCTAGGCGCAAATTGAAACGCGAGTGTGACATTACGCAACACGAGGAGCATGACGCGCGCGTGAGACACACGTAGCGTGGTGGTCCGCAAATTGAGACGCAGTTTCGGAGTGGCGCGCGTACCACTCACGTCTGAAAATGCACGACACGCAAAGAAAACATTTTTTTTATTAACATTTGTCGTTATTTAGAATCAGATGGTGCCGAACTTGGAGTTTTGCTTTATTCCTTGCTGAATATGAAATTTAAGTAACGAGTATATTTTGTCTAAAAGGAAAAGCGGATGCGGATTAAAAATTCATCACAGTTGATTGTGGAGCTGTCGTTAGATTTATCAATGTATAATGGAAATGTATTTGCTAGTAGTGCATTGGGCATGAAAATAATGAAACACATGTTACTACTTCTGTCTTCTGAAAGTATAACTACAATTGCTAAGCTGATGCCACGGTTTTTTTATGAAGGGGGTGGGGGGGGGGGGGGGGAGATACAAGGTCTTTCTTTTAATAGAAAATATACAAGGAGGCATGTAACTGAAAATTATGAACACAAAATTTTTCGAGCTAGACATACCACGGAATGCGCCTTCGGTATATTGTCTTCATGGTTTCGTGTGTTCAGGAAACCATTTGATAGTAAAGTGGACGCGGTGAAAGATATTGTAAAATCAGCTTCCACTTTGAGCAACTACTTACATTAAAATAATAACTTTAGAATTACAAGTATAGAAAAGATGAAGATGCAACATACCCGTTTCGTTAGAAAACACATTAAAAATAAACTTAACAAAGAAATCATGATTTTCTGAAAAAATTTAAGACTACATATTATGTAACCTTTTATGCTTTAAACGTTATTTCACATAATAAAAATATGTAAATTAATTTTAAATCAAATAAAATAAAATAATTGCTCAATCATTGTTGAATATAAAAAAAGAAATAAAAATATTTGGCAATCTGGGGATTTGAACCCGGGTTCGCAAAACGGTAAGCAGTCTCCTTACCCCATACATCATGACTAAACTTACAATCGGAGGCTGACAAATGTCTTCATAACTACGGCTCATTTTGAAGAATTGGTTGTAGAGACATATAGAGTAAATCCTTTCAACATATATTCGGGTAATCGAAATTTGTTCTCAACATGTCTGATGGTTTCCAAGTTAGTAGTGTTAGCAGAAGATGTGAACGATACCAAACTGTTGCAGCAAACTCAATCACTGCATGAACAAGAAACTTCATCAGCTATTTTCAAAGTGAGGAAGAATTTCACTTAGTGTTTCCACAATTGAGCCGCAGTTCCGTTTCAAGGTGAATCCGTTATGTTTGGAAAATAGTGACAACATACCACACACACTTCATTTGTACAAGTTTTAGATTCTATAGGTTATGTGGGGTCATGTTAAAGTGAACGTTACTTTTTGATATACTAATTAGAAAAATTCTTTCCTTAGTATGTACGATATGCATTAACGAAAAATTGTGAAATGGCTATTTGTGGAAATATGGGTAACATTAATCGTCCTTCAGATTACAATTATTTGCAGTGACACCCCCAGTTAGATTTTTCAGTTTTTTACATGTTTTGTATAATTAAACTCTTTGTGGTACATCACTGCCTCTTTCAACTTTTTTTTTAAAAAAGGCAAATTTAGAGGGTTAACAACACTACACGTTCACAAACGTGGCGCGAGAAACTGTGCCTCGAGCACAGCGCCGCGCGACTGTGAGCACTGTAGACTTGCGCATAATAGTTCGCGAAGGGGAGCGCTCAGTTTAGTTCGCAGCTCCCTCGCGAACTAGTTCGCTCTTTTAGTTCGTTAGTTCGCGTCTCGAATTCAGAGAAACAGATCGTTCGCTCGCCTTGCTACTGCTACTGCACGCGCTATTTTGTTTGTTAAGTCAGTTTTATTAGGACATAATCATTTTTTTGTCGTTTCTAAATGGAATTTAATATGACCTTCTTAACAAAAGTTATTGCTTAATAATAGCCCTTTCAAATTACATTAGCATGAACAGTTGACGCCGAAAAACCAAAGTGCTCATTGTCCTTTACACAAATGGGTAAATTGAATAATTGTGCTGTTTTTACTATTTACTTTACATGCATTCGTAGAATATTAATTTTTTAAATGGATTTGTTTATTAGTTTATGGAAGAAACATTACTTATAAAAGGCGCTTATGATCCTGCTGTCGACGCGCCCTTAAACCCCAACAACAACCCCAACAACAACAACAACAACAACACAACAACATTACTTATAAAATATTATAAACGCGTTTATTTTGATGCATTAAAATACCAGTTTATAAGTAATCGGCTTTTTTTATATAAATAAACTTTTGGAAATCATGGACAAAATATAATTCTACTATTGGCTACAACTTAAGTACTATATGACAGAAATAGTATTACCTATATTATTAAGAAAAATAACATTAATACTTCCAATGTGATATCAAATAATTAGACATATAAAAATAACAGTGACCCTTGAATGAGAAAGTGGTAGCAATAACGAAAGTGCGTAAATTTCCAGTGAATTGGAAGTCATTGAGCTATTATTTTATTAGTGAAGGGGAGAATAATCCAACACACATTCACAATTTTTTGGCGACGAATGAAACTGATGAAGACACAAAAGCTAAAATCTTTTTGAATTTCGCAAGTCATTTCTTTCATCACTTTCACAAAGCTGTTAACCAACAGACTGAGATAAGTATTATATTATGTCAGCTTTAAAATCAGCGCTAGAAAAATGTAAAAGATACTGTTTCTTTGGTTAAGAAAACAAGAAAAAGCCTTTAGAAACCAAATTCTCCACAGAAAGTGATAATATAAAAAAATAATGCTCTAGTATTCGTTGATAAATGTCTGGAGTATCTTAGTAAATAGTTAGATTTTAATTAAAGCAATTGGCTATACAAAATCCAAAAATTAAATTCAAATCACAGGGTTTCATTTGATGACTGTGAGACTATATTAGAGGTTATAAATTTGCGAGAAAAAATGAATATCAAAGTGAACAAACTTTACTCTGAAATAACATTATACGAAATCCAGGTAAAAGTAAGAGAACTATTTCATGAATAAAAAATGAGCTTTTTCTCGAAATTAATTTGACAACTGAAAGCGATAAAGCATATGACAATTTTACTGTAGACAAAAAAGAATTAAAGATGAAAGAAGTGCAAAAAATATAGCTTAAAAAATGAAATAGTAAAAACATACCTTTTATCATTTTCTACTCTTTCGTAAAATATTATATTTTTGAAGTGTAGCATATTTTTATAGGTTATTCTTTTTAAAAAATTCCTACCATCAACCGAAAAAATATTGGAAATCTAGAGGCGATTGGTGCTAGTTCGCGAACGGTAGCGCTCAGTTTAGTTCGCGAACGGTACCGCTCTCTATAGTTCGCGACCGGGAGCGCTCTCTATAGTTCGCGACCGGGAGCGCTCTCTATAGTTCGCGACCGGGAGCGCTCTCTTTAGTTCGCGACCGGGAGCGCTCTGTTTAGTTCGCGAACTAGGTCCTCCAAGACAGCTCGCTCGCTCGCTTTGCTAGCGCTACTGCACGCGCTCTCTTGTTTGTTATGGTAGTTGTGGTTATCGATGGTTGTCTTTTGATTGTTAATGGGATCAAAGTGTTTTATTTTCACATTCCACGTTAAATTTCCGTTTGTGAAATCTGCAATAATTATTAATGTTGAACAATTTATTTTTCTTTTATTTTTATATCTGTGTCTTCAGTGAAATTTGTCCACAAGGAACTGTGTTTCCTTTTAGATAATAAACTAAAACAAAAGTTGGTCTTCGGGAAAGGATCGAACGAACTAAGGAGCGAGAGATCTGGGAACTAGTTCGCGTAGTTCGCCTGTGGGAGCACTCTTCCGAACTAGTTCGTTCGCGATCTACACAAGACTAGTGAGCAGCCGCGAGTCGCGCCGCGTAGCGTCGTGTTCCCAATGTGCGCCGCTGAATTTGATTCCGTAGTCAAAAAAAAAATACGCGCCGTGCTGCGTCACGTCACACGTGCTATACGCGTCTCAATTTGCGCCTAGCCTTAATGTTGAATGTTTGTTGTAACCTTAACACAACAACAGTTGGGAATCTAATCGCATGTTTGTCCTGTACCTTTGTTATTGATTTAAATGTTTTGAATATTGATATTTTTTAAAATGAAACAATTAAAGCTACTTTAAAAAATAACCATCATTAGTTATTGTCACTAGATATATCACAGTCAGGAGAAAGGTCAGGTCTTTTTTTTTTATGCAAACAGGTGTTTGTTTCAAATTTAGCTTATTCTTTCGTGTATAATATTCATTACAGTAAATCAAGCGTACATTCGTAGGTTTTCTGTAAACTTGTGCTAATTACTTGAGTTTTAGTTTTATCCAAACGAACAACTTACCTAAACTTATTTTACTAAATAAACAATTTATTTAAACTTTAACAAGTACGAACGAAGTCCTCCCGTATGCGACACTTCTCAATGTGAATGCGATGCTTCATGCTACTTTGTATTGTACTGAAAGTAACGAGTAACAAAACGATATGATAGTAACGAAGTTATCCCGTACGCGACGGATCTCGATGCGATGCTCCGTGCTAGCGCTCGATTGTACCGAAAGTAACGAGTAACGATTTGAAAGTAACGGGTACTGATCGGTTTAGTAACGAATACATACTGGGTACAGAATTTCTCGTTACTTTTACAGCTCTTCGGCCGGTTCACAGGAGGCCAAAAAGGAGCTATGGTTTATGGACGTTCCCTTAGTATTGTGATGTTAATGACATCTTTTATATGGGATGGTAATTCCCTAGCTGGCTGCTGCTAATATTCAACCAATGTTTTGAGATGAGACTAAATGTTGCAGGGAGTCCATTACTTTTTCTCTAATGGCAGGTGCAAACATAAAATGGTTATGATGTGCTTGGTGTACAATACAGCAATTCTCTCTTGTGGAAGTCAGAAGTGGTCACCCAGAACCTTATTGACAAGTATGGCCTACGGGTTCACCAGTTGATCATAGGGGATTCGTGACAAGGTTTATTGTATGGTGGCCGCTTGGCTGTCTCACACGTGCAACACGCATGTTGGTGTACATGTGACTAATCATTCCATAAATTATACACTATTTTCCTTGATAGTTGTTTCATTATATTTCCTGCTTCAGGCAACTAAAATCCGAGCATTTTCTGATAGTTTCATTACAGGAAGTATATCGGGTGTAACAAAGTTTCACTCGGTGTGCTATATAAGTAGTATATAATATTATATGAAATTTGGGAAAGCAGAAAACATTCCAAGTTTCGGATTATACATTTCAGTATAGATTCCGATTGTTCAGCACTAATGCGTTAGGTTTGGAAACAACAGAGGCAGAAAGCTTGACTTGGGGCAGGGTACACTGCCGTCATGTCACATGATATTACATAATAATTTGTGACTGATGAAAAGCACGTGACATTTGTTTGGCACGGTTGTCTTATAAGTCAGTACACACTCCTGTGCACGCATTGCTATTTGCTAAAACAAAAGGTGCACTTATTTCAGCCAGCTGATATAAACTGATCAAGGAAATTTGATCAAATACTAGTTGTAAACACGAACTAGAAGTTAAAAACGAGATCAATATATGTAAAATATCCAGATACCAAAAGGTTATCCACTTTACAAACTTTGAAAACTAAATTGAATCAAATTAGGTCTGCCCCTACTGAAAGTTCAATTTCTAATGAAAATTCAGTGGAAACAAAAGAACCAACAATTAGGAACTGAAAAAAAAAGTGAAACCTTAAAACTGTGAATGTCGTATGTGCAACACATCATACTTATAGTTACAGATATACTAAAAAATAATAATAATTCCATGTAGTCGTAATGACCTGGTGACGGGGTTTCTAATAGCTGCACATTCTGCCCGTCTTAGATGCCATAATATAACCCGGTAGTGCTATCACCTACAGAGGACCTACAGTTTACATGGAATCCAAACGATGGAAGCGTTCTGAACAAGCTGTGCGAGAGGTGAAGGTCGGGTCAAGGGTATATGAAGATACCCACCATGACGGATTCGAATCGGGGACATTTCGTTCCCCATTCAAACACCTTAACCACTCAGCCATGAGACCGCTACAGATACACTGTTAACATTAACATGTCGGTGACATGAACTCATAAGAGTTTACTCATCCAAAAAAACGCCCAATGCACCTAAACCAATTTTCACTTCAAAACTAAAAATCTAACTCAAGTTACAACCCAAAGGTTAGTCAAATCTTCCTGAAGGAGATGTATCAAACTGTTTTGTCAGAGGCAGGATGGCCAATTTTTTCCTCAGCGGCCTACAGTTTTACATGGAATCAGAACTACAGAACAACCTGGCGTAGCTCATATAATCAAATACAACTGTTAAAAATTCCTGCTCACCATGGGATTTGAACCCACGAGCGGAGAGAGAAACTTTCAGAGGTAAGTGCCCTAACCTCTGAGCTATCTGACCAGCTTGTTTTGAAGTATATATGTGCTAAGTATTATCAAAATCGGATAAAGACTGAATTTGTACGAACGACGTTGACAGAAATTCAGGTGAGGGGTGAAAGTATGAGAGGGTTTAGTTTTTTGTAAATCAAATGTAAACAGTGTTTTACCTTAAAGCAGCGGTCGGCAACGCGCGGCCCGCGGGCCGCATGCGGCCCGTGACCTCTCCATTTGCGGCCCGTGTCCTTCTTATAAAAATCATATCGAAGGCCCATATTACAAAATAATAAAATATAAAAGAGTGAACGCGATCTAACACCGCAACGAATGAACTACGCGAACAGAGCAGGACAAGTGCGAGCGGCAACGATTCCCCCACTCTCTCCTATGATTGAAACAATAGGTCAGCGTTGACAATAATCTTCTCTCGCTCGCCCGCCGTCCGTCCGCGCTGGCTGTGTCATTGAGTGAAACAAGTTATTTCATGTGTGCACGCCGCCGCCGCGGTCCTGTACCTACGATTTAGTTATTGTTCTGTGACCTACGAGTACCTATTATTTTGTTTACAGTTCGGTAAGTGTTAGATGTTGATAGTTCATACAATTACATAGCGAAATTAAATGACATGTTTTCAACACGGCTTTTATTCTTACAGCGTGTATTGTGGTATTGTTGGTTATAAGTTTTACTGATGGCTACAAAAAAGGGGAAGTTATTTGAAGAAAATAGAATGTTTAATGATGCATGGACAGATTTATACTTTTTTTTATTAATTGCAATGGAAAGCCGCTATGCTTAATAAGCCAAAAAACCCTTGCTATACAAAAAGAATATAACGTCAAACGTCACTATGATACCGAGCATAAGGCAAAATTTGCGTGCCTGGTTGGGCACAAAATCAACTCATTCAAATCTTCATTCAAGAACAAAAATTGTTTTTAAGGTGCAAATTCAAAGTAACGAGTCAAATGTACGTGCGAGTTTAAGGGTGGCGGAAATACTTGCCAAGTCTGGGCGACCGTTTACCGATAGCGAATTAATAAAACAATGTGCCTTAGCTTTGGCTGAAGAGGTAGGCCCAGATCAAAAAAAAAAAATTTGAAAATATAAGCTTATCTGCCAGAACATGTACACGGCGCACTGAAGATTTGGGCGCTAACTTATTGCGAAAAACTTGGGGAGAAAGCACAATAAATTTGAATGGTCCTCCTCAGCTACCGATCAAAGTAATGATGTGTCAAATACTGCCCAGCTTCTAATATTTGTTCGTGGAATTGATAAGTACTTCAACGTGTGTGAGAAACTTTTCCAGTTATGTAGTTTGAAGGGAACGAATTTGGGGAAGATTTGTTTCATCACTTAGAACAGGCAATGACGTCAATGCAATTAGAGTGGGAAAAATTGGTAAGTCTAACAACTGACGGGGGTAGAAACATGAGTGGACAAAACAAGGGCCTGGTGGGTAGAATTAAAACAAAATTGGCAGAGATAGGATGTCAAATCCCGTTATTTTTCCAATGCATTATCCACCAAGAAGCGTTATGTTCCAAAGTCGTTTCATGGAGAAAAGTAATGGACATAGTGGTATCCGCTGTAAAGTATATCAGAAATAATCGGTTGACTCGTCGTCACTTCCGAGAGTTTCTATCCGAAATGGAAGCAGATCATCAAGATGTCATTTATTATTCAGAAGTAAGATGGTTAAGTAAAGGTGCAGAACTGAAAAGATTTTTCGATCTCAGAAAAGAAATCAATACTTTTATGAATCAAAAAGGTAAATCTGTTCCAGAGCTAACAGACCCTCAATGGTTAATAGATCTTGGAATTTTGACAGATTTAACTCAAGAATTAAATACGCTGATTGTCAAGTTTCAAGGGAAAAACAAACTAATATCTGATATCGATACAAACTAAAACCCGGCTCTTCATAAAACATATTGATGAAAAAAAATTAGATCACTTCCCGAATTGTCTAAAGGCTGTCGAGGAAGCTGGCATTGATTTTAATTGGGATAATTAGAAAATAGACATTTTAATGGAGTTACAAGGTCAATTCAGTGACAGATTTGGTGATTTCGAGAAGGTTTCGAACATACTGAAGATTTTTGCTAACACTTTTTCATGCGATGTTGAGGAGGTACCCAGTAATTTACAAATGAATGCGTTTGAACTTCAATCCAATGAGAGTCTAAAAAAACGTCTTTTACGAGATTAATGATTTGGTCAAATTTTATGGTAGCTTGCCGTCTGATTTTGTCGAATTAAAAAGTTTGCTCAGCAGTTTATTTCAATTTTTGGAAGCATTTATTTATGCGAGCAAACTTTTTCAATCGTCAATTATCAAAAAAATAAATACGCTTCTAGTCTCACAGAAGAGCATTTGAGAGATTTATTACGTATTTCAACTTCTAACATGAAAGCTGATATACAAAAAATATCAAGTCAATTGCAACCTCAAACGTCACACTGAATTTAGTATGTAAGATCAATTTTGTTACTTTTCTTCATTGTTATCCTCATTTGTACTAATAAAATTTGAAAACTGAGTTTTCGCATTTTTACTGTGTATTTGCGGCCCCGCCTTTACTTTGTTTTGCCACCTAGTGGCCCTTGCCTGCTAAAAGGTTGCCGACCGCTGCCTTAAAGTAATGTGCAATGCTCCATTAAAATCTGGTAAAAACTGTGCTTATATGAGGAAAATTGGGAAAAAATCATTTTTATATATTATATATGTCGAATCCATCCGGGAAAGATCAGGAATCGGGTGGGTTGAATGGACTACCCGGTTAGAGGCAGATGGCTCGTCAGCGAAGGTAGGCTGTGGATATCCCTCGGACAGTGGAGAGTAACTACGAGAACACAGCGGATACAAGGATCTGGTTTATTAGACTCGGTCTCACAATACACAATAACAGATAAAGGAAGTGATGTCGCCTCGGCGGTCAGGCAGGAAGAGAGCTCCGTGTGCTGAGCGCTGCCTTTAAGTAGCCCCTCCTAGATGTCGCTGTGGTGCTGCTCGCTGTGTTGTGGCGCCCTCTAGCAGCTAGTCCCATACTCCAGATCCGACACAGCCATCCTGCTGAGGCAGCCGTCCCTGGCTGTCGCTCATAGGCCCCGGATGTGACTTGTCGGAGTTAGAAATAAAAAAAAATGATCGGCCATGGCCTTAGGAAGGAATCATCCTGGTATTCGCCTGGAGTGATTTCGGGAAACCATGGAAACCGAAATCAGGCTGGTAGTTGGTTGTTGCAATGGAGTCTTCAAGAATGCTCTGTTGCTTTTCATGTGATCCCGGAAGGGTTTGTAGGATCCGTCACGGCTGTCTGGTTGCCCGGCTTGGTGAGGCTGGTTTGGTGTTGCTTCATGGCCATCTCCTTATCACAGCATCCATCAAATGTGTGAAGATTCTGTAAACAAAAGATGGTTAACCGCAGTATGTTCGGCTATCCTGACTTAAAGAACAATTTTGTTGGATGACATTATCAAAGTAATGAGGAAAAAAACTAAGATAATCCAGGTTTAATGAATGCCTTTCACATTTAACAGGAAAAAAATGTACTATCTTCTTAACATCAAAGCAAGTTTTTAGAAACTCATTTTCTTCCTGGTGAAGTCCCAGGGAAATTTGAAAAGTGTTTTCTGGACACTAACGTTAACAAAATTCTTTCTAAGCCTTACAAAAGAACGAAATTTCCTGATAGTACCATCCATAGACTTTCTTGTAGTGATGTCTGATGACAGTAAAGTTTCATGGTGCCAGATTATAAAATTCACTCTTCAAGGCGAGGTCCAAATAAAATCATAAAATTTACTCTTCGATACGAGGTCCGATTCAATATAACAACATTTGCTCTTCGATGCGAGGTCCGATTCAATGTAACAACATTTGCTCTTCGATGCGAGGTCCGATTCAATGTAACAACATTTACTCTTCGATGCGATGTCTGATTCAATGTAACAACATATACTCTTAATGGCAAGGTCCCATGCAAATTACAGAATTTACTCTTCATGGTGAGGTCCCATACAAATTACAGAATTTACTCTTCATGGTGAGGTCCTATACAAATTATGGTGTTGGTTGCAAAGAAATTTTAACATTTCATTCGTAGCATTGAAGTCCTTGGAAATTGTGGTATTTTGATGTTAAGGCCAAACATGGACTGAAAAGTTTGTTTTCCTTTTAAGAGATTTTGATTGAACCATAGTTCTACATTGGGTCGTGTAGGTAACTTTTTTTTTTTTTTTTTTTTTTGAAAAAGAAGCACTTTGCTCCGGTTAGTGTCCTGCTAATGTTTCGCTCTAGGCACTATTAATGACAAGATGTTTTAGTTCGACATGAACTGCTACTGCTGAAAAATGAATCCCGATGCTGAAGACTCACGAGGAGTAGTGCGTGCGTTATATTGCTGCGTGTTACCTTAGTGCCGGAGATGTGGAGTGCAGAGATGAAAGGTGAGGAAACTATTTGTGCAGCTGGGTGGGTATAGAAGGTAATGACCCTTGCTGTTTGGTTTTTGAATTACTTGTGAAGTTTTGAGTGGTTGAGTAATACGAATTTTGGATTATTGTGGAAAACTCTTTTGGTACGTGCTTGCTTCCGAGATTTTCGGACGTATATCGGCTTTGAACTTTTAGACTTTCGGGTGTTATACTCTGAGGGTAGCCAATTGTCTAACAAAGTTGGTTTTCCATGGCGTGTAGCGGTAGTTGTTTGTTAGTAGTGGCTTGGCTATTCGAGGTACGGAAGTCAACATGTGCCATCTGTTTTCCTTCCTGGTGCTGTAAGTTCAAATCGAAGGCCTGCAGGTACGCTTGCCCTGTTTGCAGACTTCCTTGTCCTTTTGCTAGTCTAGCGTATTCGTGTTTCCTCCTGTGAGTTTGAAGAGTGTGGCCATAACTTGGTAAACTGGGGTATGAATTGTCGAATTTAAAGCCCTATCAACTGTCGCAGTTGCGTGATCCATAGAGGGGAGGAAGAAGTTGATATGTGCGCTCGGGTATTCTGTTTAGGTTGGGTGAAACGATTCGCTCTGTTATGAGAAATCCTAGGTTGATTTGACTTTTAAGAAATGAGTATCTGGCTGTATTAAAGAAACTCGCGGCGGTTTTGATTTTCAGCCCGTGTTTTAAACTGTCTAATCCTGTCAGTGGTGGATGAAAAAGTAGTCTATGTGCTATTGCTATGGTGTACACAACTAGGCCTAAAGACTTTACGACTGTTCTTTGAAAAAACTGCGCCTGCCGTCGGGTATATTTTAAGCTGAGTGCTCGGTTGCAAATATTTGATGGTAGCTGCTTAGAATATCCTAAAAAGAAAAAAAAAAACCGGTGAATCCTTTACTATATTGTCTTCAATTGGAAGGCAATGGGAATTAATCTGTGATGGTATTGTCATTGAACTGCCTATTGTCTTATGTGCTGTCGGAACAGATGGTTTTGGACCGGTAATACGGGCCTTAGCGAATGGCGAAAAACACGCCATTATGCTTGCGTTTAATAGTGCCTATGCTTTCTGCCTAGCGGTCTATTTTTTAAAAAATTTTTTTGCTTAGTGTCATTTTATGGGGCCGACATTGTATTATATGACACGGGTCTACGAGTCGCTTGTACGGTACGCCCATGCTGATGCGTATTCTGTTACATATGAAGAATGTCTCAAACGCTTGCAATTTAGCAAGTGTGGGTGATATTGTGGTGGGACATCTGATTATTTTGGTGGTGATTAGGCTGCTCGGGTTACCGCAAATTTGTAATATCAAAGGGCTTTTCTGCATCTGCTAAAGGTGAATAGTTGACTTAGAATCGAATCCTTGTTACAAGATTTCTTGCTATGGTAATATTTGTTTATGAGCTTGTAGTTAGAAGGCACATGAAAAAACGTGACTGCTATCATAAAATCTTTGCCTGGCTTGATGATCTGGCAATTAGCGCGGGTAGCGTCAAAGCTTAGCAACACTGTGGTCAGGTGTGTTCTTTTCCCGGACAATTTGAAATCTCTACTCTTTGAAAGGGGATCGTTAGAACAAGAGGCCAAAGTAAAATGGAAGGGACTCACCGTTGTTGTTCAGCCTTCAGAGGCTCCTGATTCACCAGTTGACCCGTCTGTAGGCGGCGACAAGGGTAGTGGCTCCGTTGTCTCGGGCTGCCTTTCCGTCTAGTGTCCGCTCTCGTGGGCTCTGTGCTGTCAGATGTCCTCTGCTTCCGCAAAGGTAGTAGGCTGCTTGGCTGTCCACTGGCCCTGGTTGTGCTGCTCTACTCTGGCCGGAATGTTCTCGGCCTGTCGTCAATCCATGAAGCTGTTTATCCAACATGTCCATTGTGGTAGCAGGCAATCGATGTCATTCAGATTGGTACTATGCGGCTACTTTTATACGTGTCCGAAGTCGGCTTCCTCTTCCGGCATGCGGTTGCTTGAAGTTCCCGAATTGGCTTTTCTGATAGTTGTTTCCCCGTTGTGTGCTGTCTGTTACGATTGGGTTACGTTGGTGCCAATATTAGCTACGGCTATTTCAATGTTTAGGCTGAGTGTTCCTCATCGGTGATGGGTTGCCCTTGCTTACTAGTGTTCAGCGTTGTGGCAGCACTTTTCATCTGGTCGTATCTTGCAGAGAAGAGCTCCTTGAAATGAGTCTACGTGATGCCTGTGAAGACTGCTGATCCTGGAGTGAGTGGCAGATGGCGGCCCTTTAATCGCTTCCTTGAAGCGGTCGCTCGCTTACACAAGGATAGTAGTTCGCTGCCGGATGTGGGCGGCTTTTTCGCCGTGATGACTTCCATGGGGGTTTTGCTGCTCGGCATCCAACAAGGCACGAAATGATGCTGCACTGGGCTGTGTTCGTTGCAGCTCTCCCCAGTCCGTGGGCAATCCCACTTCAGATGTTGAATCCATCCGGGAAAGATCAGGAATCGAGCGGGTTGAATGGACTACCTGGTTAGAGGCAGATGGCTCGTCTGCGAAGGTAGGCTGTGGATATCTCTCGGACAGTGAAGAGTAACTACGAGAACACAGCAGATGCAAGGATCCGGTTTATTAGACTCAGTCTCACAATACACAATAACAGATAAAGGAAGTGATGTCACCTCGGCAGTCAGGCAGGACGAGAGCTCCGTGTGCTGTGTGCCGCCTTTAAGTAGCCCCTCCTAGATGTCACTGTGGCACTGCTCACTGCGTCTGTGGCGCTGCGTTGTGGCGCCCTCTAGCAGCTAGCCCCATACTCCAGATCTGACATATACAAGTATAATCTATATTTTCACTGCTGTCCAAGTGCAACATGTCATAGTTTTAGCTACAGATATACTGTTAACATTAACATATTGGTGATGCAAACTCATAACATTTTACCCATCCAAAAAGTATCCAACACTCATACCATAAGCATGTCATAGTATGTCAGTGATGGGAAGTCGCAGACCTGTCCAAACATCGCCTAACGTGCCTATAGAAGTTTTCACTTCAAACATATTATTCACTGGAAAAAATAAGATGGTTATCTGAAAATTGGATTTATGTCCAAACAAATAATGTTAATACCCAGAGCCACTTTATATAATACTCGTATGTTCAGAAGTTCTTGCAAATAGCTTGATGCAGCCATCATTTGGAGATAAATAGATTAGAAGGTTCCCCCCCCCCACCCCCAAAAAAAGAAAGAAAAAAAAAAGCTATGACAAATACCATAACTACTAACTGAATATTTACATGCATTCAAATGTGTTCCTTTTGGATTTTACAATATTGTACAACAGTTTCTTATTGCTCTGGCTATCTTCCTCTATTTTCTTTGAAAATTCTAACCAGCTCTTTTCTTTTTCTTCTTTTATGATATTCTTGACTTTTAGTTTCAGTTCTCTTTAAGACTGGTCTAGTTCCCTTGGTTTATCTTCACTTCTTCCCTGATCCTTCTGGATTTCTTGGTCCCTTTGTCTTTTGACCGTGTTTCTTTCTTTTATAGCATTTTTGACAGTGGTATTCCACCAGGGTGTTTCTTTATCTTTCACTTTCGAACTAGTTTTGCCAGCTACTTCGGCTGCTGTGATTACAAGGGCCTCTCGAAACATTTTTCATTCTTCGTCTGCCGATCCTATTTCACTTTTGGGTACGAGATCACATGTTCTCTTCTGATACTCTGCCTGTTTTTCTGGATTCTTCAGTTGCCAAATTTTTATCTTAGGCTTCTTCCTTGTTTTTAGTTTCTCTACTCCAACATTTCTCAGATTAGCAATTAACAGACGATGGTCGCTGCCTACATTTTCTCCAGGTAATACTTTCACATCTGTGATGCAGGCCCCTGCTTCTCGATCAGAGACTATAAAGTCTAAGAGAGACTTATGTTGTCCATCCCAACTATATCTAGTGACTTTGTGACTAGCCCATTTCCTAAACTATGTATTTTTTATGAAGAGGCTGTTCCTCAGACAAAAATCTAGTAAGTCTTTCCCTTCTTTGTTCCTATTTCCAAAGCCAAATGGTCCTATCACATTTTCATATCCAGTTCTATCCATGCCAACTTGGGCATTAAAATCCTCCATGATAATAATGTTATCTTCCTCAATGTGTTCCTCAAGGTCTGTGAGGAAATTGTCTTTCTCTTCCTGTGAACAACCGGCTTGAGGAGCATACACCTGTATTACAGTGAGGGTGTTTTTCTTAGTTTTTTGGTGTAACTTAATTATTCTATCACTAACATATTGTATGTCTGTCACTGCATCAATTTTGTTACTTATCCTATCTTTGTGAGAAATATTTTATTTTTGTAATTGCTTGATGTTTCTATATTCTTTAATATATGGTAAATTCTTCCCCAAGACATAATTATCCTATCCAGTATATTCCATTTTGTGTGTAAGGAAGCAAAATCTAATATTTTAAAACACTCTCAACCTTCCTATGGAGGGGCGGGGGGAGGTGTCATTATGATGAAGTGTTTCAAAGTCTCTCCAACTTCATCTTCCGGCAAAGTGATTTTGATTATTAGATATTTCAATAAATAATATTCTTATGTTTATCTATTGTTTCAAATGAATGTTTATTTTCAAGAATATGTATTGAAAATAGTAAATGAATTTGTTGATCTTTTTCTATTGCTTTTAATTGGTATGTTCACATAGAAACATGTCTTGCTTGAGTGTTAATAGTATTATCTGTCTCTTGTTACAGGTTGATAAGGAGAAGAGAGATACAAGGGGTCGTACACCACTCATGCTTGCTGTAACACTGGGACACCTTGAATCTGCACGTATCTTGTTGCAGCATACAACCAATGTTAACACTGAAAACAGAGATGGTTGGACAGGTAACTTGTATGTATATATATATAATTATAAGCTTTCACAGGCAGAGTCATTATTCTCTTGTATACTGCATTATCTGGACAGTATTTATGTATGTTTATTACTAGAGAATTTTAGGATTACGAAGAACCCATGATAATATATGATCATAACACTTTTCCACTATTAAGAGTTCCCCACAAAATCTTAATTCATGTTTATTTTATTTTCGTCTCTTCACAGCCCTCTTGATTTTAGCTTTGGTAAGTGATGGGTTTACCTATACTCTTTTTGCCTTAGTGAGATTTTATCGAGGGACCTTGGCATTAAAGTTTGAAGACAAATGTATTAGATTTAATAAGATATAGACCAGAAGACTATACACTAGAAACATCAGTATACACTGCAAATACACTCACACAGAGACCATAAATTTTCGATACAATTGTTTCAATAAAATTTTGATTTTAAAAGGCTTAAAAAGTTTCATTCAAAAGCTGGAAAATCAGTAACATCCAAATTTAATGAGAAAGTATTTATATAATGTACTACAGAAGGGAAAGTTCACTTAATACGGATAGAGCGGAATGCTTGTATCCATCGTAAGGAAGTAGTCGACCAGCTAGCCAAGTAAAACATATCGGACGGATAGTGTCGGTGTATGCAGCTGCCCCATTCAGACTTTGTGTGACATATATTAGGGAAAAAAAACTTAAGCATAGGATCAAAGAGGAAATTACTGTGTATCCATGCAACCTCATATTCATTCCAAAGTTAGGTTTGAAGTTTCCATATTAGATATAAAATTACAATAATATGAAGTGGGGTTTGAGAGCTGACCAAGCCACATATATAAAACCATCCAATCACCGTTGTGCCCATTAGATCAACTATATTTATATGCATACTATACTTACATACATACTTGTATGCAGCCAATACCGTGATTCTAAAAGCATCTGAAAACAATTCTTGTGAAAATAGGCTTGTGCTGTGACAAGAAGTAATGAGATCTTGTTCCGAGCCAAGTTTACACTTTACAGCGTGTATTTACTTCACTTTCTGAAACAGAATGGTTTCTCTCGGGTTTATAGATCATTTGGAATAAAATTTTTAAAAATCTGCTGACTTGGTCAGTACCCATGCCATGTTTTAGTAAACCTGTGTAAATTCCTTAAATATGTTGCTTCATCAAACTTTCAAATACCCATAAGCTAAGATTTCCCTTGCACATCTTTTGGGTTTGACAACTCGTGGAATAAATCATACATATTATGCCTTTCATTTCAGCAAAACTTACGACATGCATACTAGTAAAGTCACCAGATATTTTCCCCCTTCCCCTAATAAATACCCTATAACACCAAGAGAAACAATTCTGTTTCAGTGAATTAAATATGCACTGTTAAGGGTAGATTTGGCTTACAATGAGATCTCTCTACTTTTTGTCATAGCACAAGCAAGTGCCTATTTTTACAAAAATTGTTTTTGTGGTATTTCATTTCTTTTTTTCAGTTGATCGTTTATTCTGAGTTGTTGCTCAAATGTAATGAATAAGGACAATATTGAATTCAAGGCATCAGTATCAGTTACCAACAATACCCACTTACTCTACAAACAGTTGGTGTATGCCAAGGCTGAGCACTGCCGATTGCTGCAGATTTAACTGATGATTAACGATTAACTTCCAAACTAAGATTAGAAAAATTTGTTAATTCAACTTGTTGGTTTTTATGCATAAAAGAAATTTCAGGCATGTAGCCTCTGCCAGAGCAAAGCAATTAATATGCAAGTATGTGCAAAAATTTCTCACAGGGATACTCACCAATATTAAGCTTTTTCTAATGATTTGGGGATGAAACTATTTATGTGTACCAAATTACTTGTTTCTAGGACTGTGAGAAGTACAGCAGAATTTTGATGCCAGGGTTCATGGTTGAAATATTTTGAATTTTGCTAACTTCCAAAGTAAGGAGAGGTAGGAAGTAAAATGTAATATGTTAGTGAAACTTGTTATGCCCTGTCTATACTGAAAATCTGTGGCATATTAAGTTATTGGTTTAGAAAATTATTTCATGTATGGGGTAGAGATATGAAAAAAGTTTCAGACTTCTCTTATAATCTGGGGGTAAAACTTTCATCTGTGAATCAAATTTCATCTTTCTATGACTATAAGAACTACCTTAGTTTTGATGATCACCAGTAAGGGTGTGTGTATGAGTGTATAACAAAATTGATGAAATTTGCATAGTAATAACATCCAAACTTAGAACAGGAAAGAAACAAAATTTAGCAAGTTTCCTAAGATTGCTGATCTCTTTGTATAGTAGAAATTTGAGGTATGTATTATCAATAATACTGAAGAAATTTAGGCATAAAAATGGCCCGAATCGTATAGCATTTAGAACAGTCTTCGAAAGTAATATAAAAATAATCATATATATTATTTCTATAAGGTATTTTTTTGTCACAAGCCTATATCTTCCTTCATACTTAACCAAAATCAATTAATGAGGTGTCATTTTAAAGCGTATGGTCTCTACTTTAGAAACATCATATTTTAAGAAAGAAAGTTTTAGGAATTCGACCCTTAAAGGGCGAAAATGTCAATATTTCTAAAATGCTGTTTTCTGTGTTACAAGTCATTTATCTCCCTGGATACCTATCTGAAATCGTATAATGAAGTATCATTTTAAAGATTAAGATCTCCGCTTTAGTGACATCATATATTAAGTCAGAAATTTTTCGGAATTTGACCCTTAAAGGGCAAAAGGATCAATATTTATGCAATTCGCTTTTGTGTCACGAGTGATTTATCTCCCTTAATATCTAACCGATATAGATAAATGAGATATCATATTAAAGACTAAAGTCTCCGCCGTGGTAACATTATATTTTAAGAAAGCAATTTTTCGTAATTCGTCCTGT
This sequence comes from Vandiemenella viatica, assembly GCA_031002005.1. Classification (NCBI taxonomy): domain Eukaryota; kingdom Metazoa; phylum Arthropoda; class Insecta; order Orthoptera; family Morabidae; genus Vandiemenella; species Vandiemenella viatica. The sequence continues at coordinate 261,686,800 of JARYHS010013630.1, read as the reverse complement.
AAGGTATCCCTCGTTCTATTTTCAATATTTAGTTAAAATCCGGCCAAGTTTGAGGTTAACTTCAGTACACGATACCACAATTAAAATCGAGTTAACAACACTTTAAGTACAGTAAAGTGAATAAATAGCACATAGCCATCATAAATAAACCATAAATTGTAATAAATCAATGATATTTCAGCAGGAAATAGGTTATCCCATATAAAAGTAAACTTTCAATACCAGATCCTAACATTGGTTAGGGAGATACTCTGAACGGATTTAAAAAAAGTAAATATTAAATAATAGTAAATAGAGTGCCTAAATAAACTTTTTATCATGATTACTAAGCATTATTCTAGAGATAAATAAATAATTTCAATACAAGTCAAATCTAACCCTAAATTTTGGCATATACCAGATTTTGGTATTTCGGGAGAGATTTTTATACAGTAAAGATTGTAAAGAGCTAATAAAAGATAGGCCTAGACCTTCAATAACCATAACATCACAGTAATATGTAGTTTCAGTGAGATTTGAAGCAGTTTGGAAAGGTTGTAAACACTTTTGCATAAGCTATTTACATAAACAATTTTAGGCTTTTTAAATAATTCCAGGATTTAAAAAGTAATTAAAAATGCAGTAAATAATCTTATCTTTCAGTTTTAATAGGTTTCAAGTAGTTTTAATCCATAAAATGTGAAATATCAGTGAAAACCGGGAGCCGGTAAATAAGCGAAATTATCGAGCCTTTTAACAATAATTCCAATAAAGTTAAACCATTTTAAAAGCGCTAAGAACAGTTAAATGATAGTAAACACACATAATTAATTTTCTATAACCAATAAAAGACATTTTACTAACCTTCTGTCTGTTAATCCAATTTCGAAGTAACTTGCCATAGGCACCGTACACATTATAGGCCTTTTCACTGATTTTAAGCACTGTCACAACATATAAAGTAACTAAAAAATTAAAACAATCCTAAAGAGAATTAAATTCATCTAAATCTTGTAGTTTCCAGCCGTTTAAGTATTTTTAAATGCTATCTGAACACATAAAATGGATCACTCAACTTTAACATTTTCTTATTCAAAAGCCTACTTTGATTCCGGTTTAAAAAGTAGTTTTCCTTAAAGATCCATTCTTCTAGCTTCATACACATTAATTTCATGTCATTTAAAGCAGTAGCACCGATGTTAGTGAATTTTCTAAATCACTCGACAACCTCCCACGAGGCAATAACAAATAAATTTATTGTGTCCAAGATATAGCACCTACAAAGATGAAATAACTTTTAAAATACGCAGTTTAATTCAGGCTACACATTAGTAATTTTTCCGGATTAATAATCAATATACTTTCAGAGTGTACCTAAAATACATAAATAATAAATATGGCGGATTTTGGGAAATCGCTGTTTTTGCAATAACTTAATCAATTCATAACCGATTTAAATAAAGTTTATATTTTTGAGAGGCTAAAATCGGGGCCAACATTTTGAGCATAGTTTCATGGGTGTAACTAAAGACGATTTAAAATATTCTAAAATTTCTGGCCTGTTGTGTAATACCGTAAGGATTTCCATATTTGGTCATGTCATCGGACATAAAAATTAAAGCTAAAATAAATTAAAATTTTTCCTAAAACACTACACCCCTATACTCAAAAAATTGAACACTTGGTAGAGAAGTTATAAAATTAAACATAAGGGAATGTTTAAGAGTGCGGAGGCACTCAGCCGGTGTGTAGCATCACGTGAGGTAAACCTATATAGGCGAGACATCGCGCGCAAGCATAGCCCGGTGATTTCAGTCTTTAGTCAAGCGTGCAGGAGTGCACACGTTTCGCGCGAGCGCGGGCCCGTTGGGTTGCTTGGACGCAGCTTAGGTGGGGGAAATATGGCCGCCAGGAACATGCTTGATGGGCGCCATTTTCAAAGTTTGGCACACTCTACGTTCAGACTTAACAGTTTTCGACAGTGATTTTATTTTCAAATTCATTCTTGGGGTTAGTGCGGTCTTGCTCTGATTCATAACCTGTGATTTTCGGTGAACGATTTATATCCTTTGCTAACTGTGAACTTTTATATTTAATGTGAGGATTTCAAGAATATATTGCAGTTATTTGACTTTCGACTTTCATTTCTACAATAACACCTTTCTTACAGGAGGTTAAAGCTGTACGTGGCGACTGAGGTCAATTTTAACAGTTAGCACCTAAATGGTTTAACACGGTAACAGAACTTTTCAGGACTTTGACTAATTTTGGAAGACTTAGAGTTCAGGTGATGAAGCAGATACCAACCCCCAATATCACGCTTGATCCCTGACAGTCCCTTAAAGGGCAAAAATGCCAATTTTTCTAAAATGCGTTTTTTTGTATCTCGAGCCATTTATCTCCTTGGATATCTCACCAAAATCAATAAATGAAGTAGGATTGTAAGGAGTAATGTCTCAGCTTTGTGAAATCATATTTTAGGAAAGAATGTTTTTGGAATTCAGCCCTTTAAGGGAAAAAGTATAAATTTTTCTATAACGCATTTTTGTGTCACGAGCGATTTACCTCCCTTAATATCTAACCGATACAGATAAATGTGGTATCATATTAAAGAACACGGTCTCCCCCATGGTAACATTATATTTTAAGAAAGGATTTTTTCCTAATTCTACCCTAAAAGGGCAGAAATGTTAATTTTTCTAAAATGCGTTTTTTGTATCCCGAGCCATTTATCTCCCTGGATATCTAACCAAAATCGATAAATAAAGTTGGATTCTAAGGAGTAATGTCTCAGCTTTGTGAAATCATATGTTAAGAATGAATGTTTTTGGAATTCTACCATTAAAGGGGAAAGGTATAAATTTTTCTATAACGCATTTTTGTGTCACGAGCAATTTATCTCCCTTAATATCTAACCGATATAGATAAATGTGGTATCATATTAAAGAATAAGGTTTCCGCCATGGTAACATTATATTTTAAGAAAGGAGGTTTTCGTAATTCGACCCTTAAAGGGCAAAAATATCAATATTTCTAAAATACGTTGTATGTCTTTCCAGCCTTTTATCTCCCTGGATTTCTAACCAAAATCGATAAATGAAGTAGGAGTATGAAGAGTAATGACTCAGCTTTGATGACATCATATTCAACCTAACTTTTCATCGCATTTTTTTTTTGCGAAATTTTCGCACGGGTCGTCTAGTATTTATAAATATCCATATGCAATTGTATAAATGTCCTATGTATTCTCAGTAACAAATGCAGATAAATATTGGTTATTCAAACGAAATGTGTAGTCTGGCATACAGCATGTGAACAAGTCAAAATTGCTATGTGAAAGAACGTATTATGATAGTTACGGTGAAAACGCCCGTTGAGAGTTTTAAATTGAACATGCCGTCATCTGTATAGGTGTTTTAAAAATGTGAAGTGAAACAGTTTCATTAGTCACTGCCAATAAAAAAATTATGTTCTTTGGACACCAAAAGGTATAGTGTAATATACTCAATATTAAAATAAAATATAATTGTTAAAAGATATCTAGACGTAGCCTGTGGATTGCCGAAGCTGTGTTGACCACACGTGGTGGACAGCCGAGCTGGCAGGCGCACTAGAGTGCACGGTCATTGGGATAAATAGCCCGTATAGGAAGGCGCACTACAGATAGGGTCAGATGCAGAGCACAGTCAGTTGGGATAAATTGCCCGTGTAGGAAGGCGCGCTGCTGTCAGGGTCAGATGAAAAAGTAGTATCATGTATGCAAGAGTTTGTGTCACCCATTGGTTTTGTTTACAACCACTTTTGGCGAGCAGACGTGCTGCTGCTCATGTGCAAATAAGATTTAGCCAAGTGGTTCAAGGTTCTCTGTTGTCAATTAGTATAAAGGATCACGGAGACCACAGGGAGGGGCCAGTACCATCAAGTTGCTACGTAGTGCTGTACAGCTTGCATCGCTGTACTGCTGCGTATTAATGTTGCCGTAGTTGACCGGCGGATCTGTCTTGGGGAAGAAGTAACTTTCTCTCCCGCACCTAGCATTACCTAACAACCTATTTCAAATTGTCTGTAGACTAGTTTGAATTTAATAAACTCCAATGTTCTGGAATTGGATTGTCATTTCTAATGTGAGTTTGCCTATCTTCCTTCCATCAAAAATCCTTTGGCGAGAGCTGCTCCTTGCCTCAGGTATCGAACCTGTGTCCCCAATATTTCAGGTTGTGGCCAAAAGTTAAGTGGCTTTCAATCTGGGATAGGACAATAGTTTGGTGTGAGAATAAATAAAAAAGAAAATAGTTATATTGTTAAAATATAAAAATGAGACTGTATTATCTTTTAAATTGGACACAGTTTAAAGGGGGAATAAATTAAACCAGACTTGTGTCCCCTGGCAGCTGAAAGGAACCCATCAATATAATAACCGCCACGAAATCTGATACAACGTAGTAAATATGACAATTGCCTTGAGGAAAGAGTAGATAGTGCTGCTGTTGAATTACTTGGTGGGAGCACAATACTAATCTCGTAAAGCTGAACCGATCCCTCCCAGCATCTGTAAGTGAGCTACTGAGAACAGAGTGTCTGGATATGTAGGGGCAATAGCTAGATATTTTAGTGAGGCAGATGTGAGCTTTTAATTGTTTATTTAAACTTTTTGTGCATGTCTAACACTTGTATTCTAACATATATTTGTATTTATAATGTAATTTTATACAATTTATCTGGAGCAATCAGTGACATGTTTATTCTGTTTTTTTTTTTTTTATAATTTAAAAAACTATTCTATAATCGTTAATTTTACTATATCTGTGTAATACACAAACATAATAAAAATTAATACTTTATATTATAAATGTAAACACCTGGAACTTGGCAAACGGTTGTAAAGACTGAAGGCCATAGTAATAAAAATAAATAAAATTGGTTGTGGATTAGCTTTTTTTTTGTTTTTAATTTTTGTAGCCTTGCTGGCAAAGATGCTTTGTATTTAGTTTCCTATTCATCACACATCTGTTCTTGATCCTTTAGTTTTAATACAACATTTTAGCAATGTATGTTTGTCACAAAACAAATCCAAAACTTTAGTCTTCTACTTAAGACTCAACTTGTAAATTCGTTTCATTAATGCCCCGAACCCTCGCCTTTGTAACTTTCTTCATTTTGGAAGCTATGCTTCTTAAAGACTTCAATTTTCATATAAATTCACATTTGAGCAGATAAGTTATTTCCACATTAAATTAATGAAAACCTTTTCAAAATTTACCAAATCTTAAAGAAAATGAATGGGGGATCAAGTAGTTGTATGGGCACTGGCTACTTGCTAGATTATTTAAATTATTAATATGATTGATTAATTACTCCTTCATCAATTGTTTTTTGGCTTGTGTCCACTTGTCAAGTTAGGTACCATATCAGTTTCTGATGGCTTTACTATAGTTAACAAATAAGTCTGGAAATAGAAACATTGTTCACAAGTTGATTTATTGCACTTGCTCATATACAACTTTTGAACCAAACAAAAATTTATAATTAAACAAGACTTTTTATCCGAAAGATTACAAATTCTCAAGTGGAAAACAGTATTAAGTGCCAAGATATAGAAGTGTATTTACACAGGAATTACTTAGTCCAACAAAGTTCTCATTAACAGCCATGAAACCACAGTCCAAACTATTCTTTACAGATTATATACTCGGTCTTCAGCTTTCGAAATCACTTGCAGTAGTAAACTAAACCTGTATGCAAAATAGTCTTCATTTGATGAACCCAGATTGTTCACCCCCTAGCCAACAAACAGTACACACACGCCTGTACACTTTTGCCTTCAACCAACAACACTCTTAATTTTGCCCAGCTCCACTTCATTGTATCCCCTACAAAAGCTTATTGCTGCTTTCATCAGTGGAAGAACAGTTGTAGCGGGATACCATTTCGACAGATTATCATATTTATTAGCATTTTATATGACTCCAAATGTTACTGTTTTGTTACAAGGTCCCTAATTCAAATTATTCTTTATCTTAAAACTGACCTTCATCTCTAGTTAAGCTTACTTTGTTACTTTGTTAATGTGGAGTATGCTAGGATGTTCCGTGGTTCGGGTTTCATGATACTCTAACTAGTAGTCTTACCAGGGTAAGTTAGGTAATTTATGACAAAGATTTATTGTCCAGATGATAAAAAAAAATACTCTTAAGACAACACCAAACTATTTATTATTAGTTGAAATAATTGTAAATTGAAGATAGGGACACTCATGTGAAAGCAAGTTTGAATAATAAATAATTCATGTGCCACAAATGTAGTGAACAATTACAAAGTTTTAGATGTTCACTGGTAACATTTTTTTTGTGTGTAACCAAACAGTGGAATTTTCTGGGCACTAAGAATTTGTTAATTTGATACAATTCTCATTCTGAGAATAGTTGAAAAGTTTTTGTCCTTTTTTTTAACTTGTGGCTTTACGCCTCATTGAAGACATTAGAGCTGGGGAAATGACAGGGGGCAAGAAACAGGAAAGAGTTTAGCAATGGCTTTTTAAGGAACCATCCTGGTATTTGCCTTAAGTAATTTGGGAAAAAAAACATGAAAAACCCAAATCTGGATGGCCAGATCGGGATTCGAACCCGTGTCATCCCGAATGCAAAGCCAGAATATTACTGATCACCCACCATGCTCGATTTCTTGTAGCAATGACTATTGAATGCATTTTGAAATTATTTTTATTTCTCAATATAATCTGTCTTAGTATAAACACATCTATTCCTTGGCGCTCTGTTTCCATTATCCCCTCCTTGAAATACTTTTCTGTAAAGTTTGCTGGAGAAAAACCAAAGGTTTTGCTGCTACAAACATGTTTTCATTTGATGTGTGGAAAATAGGGCAGATGTTTCAAACAATTTGTAGTTTAGATTTCTTACTTTTCCAGTTGCCATAAATGTTTGGTTTTTCTTTGTGCAAAAAATTGTTTTTCACAAATTTATTCTTCTGTGATGGGAGTAGAATTATTTTATTACTTTACCCTTTAGAAAGAAAGCATTTATTACAGGGATTTTTCTACTTTGCGAGTTCACAAGTGATGCAAAAAAACCTACTAATTATTACAGCACAGTTATAGCCCTCCCCCCCCCCCCTTTTCATAACTCCAAGTCTGCTGCCATCAATATTATAATTTTGGCTGTTTTAAAACATGAACTGTAACTGTTAATGTAATACATAGATGGAGAGATTGATATGCAACTATATCGGAAATGTCTGTGAGGAAAGAAATTTGTTTTCAGATAGACAACATGGCTTTAGGCAAGTATATTCATGTGAATCCCAAATGGTGGGCTATATGTAAGATATTTCAGATAAGTTGGACAAGGGAGACCAAGTTGATAGTGTGGTACTAGATCCTTCTAAGGCGTTAGACAGAGTGAGATTTAAATCTTTTGGATTGGATGAAAAAATTACTTGTTGGGTAGAGGAATTCTTAAAAGCCAGAAAGCAAAGAGTTAGAGTAGGAAAAGAGGTGGAAGTAAATATGGGAGTGCCACAGGGTAATGTATTGGGACCATTGTTGTTCATAATTCTAATGAATGAATGTGTTGATGGATTACGGTCAGAGTCTAGGTGTTTTGCAGATGATACAATGGGATACAATAGGATCAAAACAGGTGAAGACTGTGAACAGCTGCAGATTGACCTGGATAGAATATCTAAATGGGTTGGCCAGCATGTAATGAAGATAAATGCCAAGAAAAGTCGGCTTATTAGGTACACAGATAAAAAACAAAAGATTCATTATGATTATAGGGTGGGGTCAGAATTGCTTGTTGAAAGCTTGAAGTGAAAATATCTTGGCATAACGTTTAATGACAAACTTGATTGGGCAGAGCACATTGGACAGGTGGTAGGAAAAGGATACAAAATCCTTCATTTACTGGTGAGGGACGGACGGACCCACGGCAGTATTACCCTATGTCCACGGGGTGACGGATAAAATCGGCCGTCTTTTAAAGAAGAAAAATATCCGTCCAATATACAGAGCGCCTAGGAAGATTTCTGATGTGCTTTTAAAAGTCAAAGACAAGAGGGAGAAGTTGCAGACAGCGGGCGTGTACCAGATACCCTGTAGCTGTGGCCAAGTGTATATCGGCGAAACTGGACGTACAGTCAAGGAAAGGCTGTGTGAACACATGAGGCATCTTAAAAATAATGACGTCATCAAATCAGCTGTAGCGCAACATTCTGCTGACAGTGGGCATACAATTTTATTCAGTGACACCAGTGTATTAGTTCAAGAAAGCAGATGGTGGCCCCGGCGTGTCAGAGATGCATTGGAAATCAAAAAAAGACCAGATAATATGAACGCGGACGGCGGGCTACAACTTGACCAAATATGGTCATGCTTGATCAGGAAAACGCGGGACGCAGACCCCCATCCGACCGGCCACGCTGGCAGCTGTAGTTTGAGTGACGTCACTCCAAACGGCTAGCGCGTTCTTCGGGAGCTATATATAGGCGGCAGCAGCTCCAGCCGTGACAGTAATCTGAAGAAGGCCACTAAATGATGGCCGAAGTGTTAGGTTTCGACAAATTGACGCGGTTCAACCCGGACAACCAAGATTACATATTTAATATTTATTTACGAACTTTTATTTTTGTTGCAAGGTTCTTTTACCTGCTGACAGTCTTGCCATAGATGATTTTTATTTCGCTTCCTCTATTTGCGCAACATTGCTGCTGGTTTCATCACCAATTTCCTTGTAAGCACATGAGGAATAAAACTTTCAGATTCATTTACCTTCCTAAATAAAACTTTTAGACCATATAAATATTACTTTAAAATTCTTGTTTCTAATCATATTGTCATTGAGAATGTTTTTGAAATTACATTTGATTTAGCTTCACAACGTGTCTTTACATACCCACACAATACCAATCTGATTTTGATTTGAAATGCTCTTCAATCACAAGTTTATGTTTGTAAAATTTATTTTCAATGCTGATGGCTTTATGCTGTCTCCTCGGCTCTGTAAAGCTTTATCCTATATAACAAATACTTGTTTGTTGATCAGTGGAATGTTGAACTCTCATATTTTTACTTAATTGTACTTTCATCACTCAAGGTGAGAAATGATTGCTTCAAACATACATCAGTTTCATCTGGTAGAGTTGATTTTGGAATAACTGGATGCATTTGCCAAAATTTCCAGAAAGTGCAACTAATAAATGTCTAATGAATTCTAAATTATCTCTAAAGATTTTGTAGTTTTCTAACTCTTTTAAATACTTTTTATATGCCTTTTTACATTCTTACCAAATGATTACACTATTTTAAAATCATCCAGATGCTCTTGACACCTTAAAAATGGAAATTCTAATTTGTCACAATTCCAGAATATGTCTATACAAGCACAATCTCTTTTGGCAGGTATTTCAGCCAGTATAAAACTTATCAAAAATGTCTTTCTGGTACCTCATGGTGCATCCAAATAGATTATTCCAACAATACCTCCATTCTATGATTAAACATAAGCTTGCTTTTGACTTTCCAGTGGTTTGTTTTGAGTGATGTATTGCAATAATTCTAACTTTTCTTTTTCAATATTTTGAAATTCAAGACATTCAGATTTCAACTGAAGTTTGATTGCTAATTGCTGAGTATTTGTCTTCCAAATGAATAAGCACTTGATTCAATATCCCTTCATTGAACTTAAATCTAATTTCAGTGAACTTTTCTTACCTGATGCAATAAATCATTGCTCCTACATTTTTTTAAATTAACTTCTCCCATAATATTTTTGGATTTTGATTGAATATATGTTATAAATATTAATTCAAATAGATTTCTCACTTGATCTATAGATGTTGACAACACAGGTTTTTGAAAACCCAACTCCTAGTGGTTATAATTTTCTGTTATTCCTAAACACTGACATGCTTCTTTGTCCATTTCATACACATGGAAGTACTCAGAATTTTTGGGATGCACCATGAATACTTTTCCCAATGAGTCACTGTTGCAGATTCTTTCATGTCCTTCAACTGGAGTTCCTTGTTTTCATCACTGAAAGATTTGTCTTGTTTCATTCCATATACATGGTGTACAAAAAGATACGGCCAAACTTTCAGGAAACATTCCTCACACACAAACAAAGAAAATATGTTGCACGGACATGTGTCCGGAAACGCTTACTTTCCATGTTAGAGCTCATTTTAGTTTCGTTAGTATGTACTGTACTTCCTCGATTCACCACCAGTTGGCCCAATTGCAGGAATGTAGAGACTCTTCGTGCTCGTATTGTGGACGGCTGTGATACAATACGCCATTCTCCAGGGCTGCATCAGGGCATCAGGGATTCCATGCGACGGAGGGTGGATGCATGTATCCTCGCTAACGGAGGACATTTTGAACATTTCCTGTAACAAAGTGTTTGAAGTCACGCTGATACGTTCTGTTGCTGTGTGTTTCCATTCCATGTTTAATGTGATTTGAAGAGAAGTAATAAAATGAGCTCTAACATGGAAATTAAGAGTTTCCGGACACATGTCCACATAATATACTTTCTTTGTTTGTGTGTGAGGAATGTTTCCTGAAAGTTTGGCCGTACCTTTTTGTAACACCCTGTATATTATGATAGTACGCCGGCAAACAGCAACTTTGTTGAAAATGGATCACTTTTAAAAAGTTGGAAAAATGAAGTTAATGTTATATTCATTCTCTCTTCTTTTTCACTTTTAAAATATACTCGTTGACCATTTTCCAAATTTACTGCCAAATGAACAAATGCTGGCTGTCAATCAAGTTTTGTGATACCCAATATTTGCCTAACCGCTTTATTGCTATTTACATATCTGCTTTTTTAAACTTATTTGCACACATTTTTTTAATTATCTACTTCTATCTCTGGGTTACCTCACCAACCCAACATTTTTGGTGATTGTCATCTGTGCTTAGGATAGCCATCTTCTCCTGTTTGTCTCAAATATGGTCTCGTACACCTATTTGTACACTTGCCTTCCCTTGTTCAAGGTGAATTCATATTTAATCTCCAATGTGGACCATGAATCATGTTTTTTCACTATTATCTTATATCTTTAAACGAGCAATTCTTGTATATATATATATATTTCGGATTTCGGAAACGGCTGTGACGATTTGGATGAAATTTGGTATTTAGATAATGTTTTGACTTTTAAGATTACCTGAATAGTTGTCTTCCCTACTAAAAAGCGAGTTTACAAAATATGAACAATTTTGTCACTCCGTATATCGAAAACGGCACTAGCGCCATCTCGTAGACAATTCAGGTACCAGAAAGCCTACAAATAGATTTTCTTTGATTCCAAAGAATAAGTAAACGAACAGTTCTTGTATACTGGCTGACCCGTGGAAATATTAGCACTGCAAGTTCAATTGTAAAACATTTAAAAAGAAAGATAATTAAAAATTTATCAATGGTTTTATCAGAGGTGATAACTTTACAGAAACTTCTTTGAAATTAATATTACCGGTACCAGTTATAAAGTAATCATCGTTTACTTTTTGACTATAAATAGTGGTTGTTAGTTAGCCATTAAATACTACCACCTTAATTATAAAACATCTTTCGATTTCTGTTCAATATACAAGATTTCGAGTAGAGTTTGATAATAAAGTGCATAATTAAATATTAATACATCTACAAATTCCTGAAAAGCCGCGTGCGAGTGCACATACGAAAAAACGGGTTCTGATAAATAGAATCTTGCCTTTTGAATCGTCTGACCTTGTGCTTTATTGTTTATAACGAAGGTTACTTCTTATGGGAATTGTTTTATTATCATTTTGAAATGCTGATCAGAAGATGTGAGATTACTGCGAGGTATGAGCATAGTTTTATCGGAGTGAATAAATATAGCACAGATGATGTTCTATTGACGTCACAACCTGATGATGAATTCTCATAGTACTCGATGAAACATATCGAAAATAAATAATAAATTTTCTTGGTTTTCGAGATATAGCATGTCAAAAATCAGTTATAGGTATAGTTCCTTGTGCTTTTGGCGACGTTTCTTTTGGTCCAGGCCGTATTTCAACCTAACAAAAACCACTAGGTACAAAATAAAACATTGAAAGTACATTTCCACCATATAGACATAGTGCTTTTGGTGGATTTTTTTCTGGTCCAGGACGGATCTAATCCTAACCTCTTCACTTTTGAGATATAATATCCCCAGAACTAAGTGAGATATCAGAAAAATAAATTCCTTATTTTCGATTTGTCTCGACGAGTTTCATACTTGGCTATGGCGAAATTTGTCTTCTGGTTCAGGTCGCATTTCAACCAACCACGTCAATTTTGAGATACGATATCTCGAGAACTAAGCGAAATATTTAAAAAAATATATTTTTTACCTTCAATTTTTCTCGTCGAGTTACATAAGAATCCATCATCAAGGGTTATCGTAGAATCCTTTGAATTACCACAAATCTCGCACCATTAATTAATACCAAACTGGCATTAAAATTTCTGTTTAACATATTAATAGAATTTTTTTTTTTTTTTTTTTTTTAAAGCAATTTGTGAGGCCGTCTCGCAAATGGATCTAGCGATTTGGATGAAATTTCACATGTAGATAACGTTTTGATTTTCAAGTTTTTAACACGATATTTTTTTTTTTTTTTTAAAAAAAAAAGGAGCAACTTTTGTATTTGGTTTCTCGAAAACGGCTCTAACCTCATTACGTAGAAGGTTCAGGTACCAGTAAGCCTACTGATGTTAGTTAAACTTCTCTTTGGTTAACTGTGCACCTCAAAACGCCTAGGAAGCCTTCAAGCCTTATACTTTAATCAAACTTTACTCGAAATCTTGGATACTGAACAGAAATCGAAAGATACCGAGCGAAGATCGGTCACCCAGGTACTCATATATATTATTTCTATAAGGTATTTTTTTGTCACAAGCCTGTATCTTCCTTCATACTTAACCAAAATCGATGAATGAGGTGTCATATTAAAGCATATGGTCTCCACTTTGGTTACATCATATTTTAAGAAATAAAGTTTTCGGAATTAGACCCTTTAATGGCAAAAATGTCAATATTTCTAAAATGCTGTTTTCTGTGTTATGAATCATTTATCTCCCTTGATACCTATCTGAAATAGTTTAATGAAGTATCATTTTAAAGATTAAGATCTCTGCTTTAGTGAAGTCATATACTAGGATGGAAATTTTTCGGAATTCGACCCTTAAAGGGCAAAAGTATCAATATTTTTTAAATGCGTTTTGTGTCGTGAGCGATTTATCTCCCTTAACACCTAACAGATATAGATAAATTAGGTATCATATTAAAGACTGAAGTCTCTGCCGTGGTAACATTATATTTCAAGAAAGGAATTTTTCGTAATTCGACCTTTAAAGGGCAAAAATGTCAATTTTTCTAATATGCGTTTTTTGTATCTAGAGCCATTTTTCTCCCTGGATATCTAACCAAAATCGATAAATGACGTAGGATTATGAGGAATATTGTCTCAGCTTTGGTGACATCATATTTTAAGAAAGAATGTTTTTTGAATTCATCCATAAAGGGAAAAAAGTATAAATTTTTCTATAACGCATTTTTGTGTCACGAGCGATTTATCTCCCTTAATAACTAACAGATATAGATAAATGAGGTGTTATATTAAAGAATAAGGTCACCGCCATGGTAACATTATATTTTAAGAAAGGAATTTTTTGTAATTTGAACCTTAAAGGGTAAAAATGTCAATTTGTCTAAAATGCGTTTTTTGTATCTGTAGCCATTTATCTCCCTTAACAATTAAACAAAATTGATAAACGAGGTTTCATTTTAAAGATTGAGGTTTTCGTAATGTCTTCGGTTCCGTTACCACATCTTAAGAAAGAAATTTTTCAAAATTCTGACCTTAGAGGGCTAAAGTATTAGTATTTTTACAACGCATTTTTCTGTCACCAGGTATTTATTTTCCTCGCACAGCAACAAATATTTCAGAGATATTGATACGTTGTGTGCATTTTGTTCAGGTTTAATTTATTCTGCTAAGGTCAGTGACAGTTTGTCATTAATACAGAGAGTTTTAAATTTTCCTAACTGTTTCATAATATGTTGCAAGTATTTTGATGTGTACCTATTACAAACACACACACACACACACACACACACACACACACAAAAACAAAAATTGCTACAAAAGTACGGTTCTACTTTTCATTATATTACAAGCATTCAACCTCACTATTCATTGCATTTTATTCGCGAAATTTTCTCACGGGTTGTCTAGTATTGTATAATTCTGGATTCAGTTCAAATTATTTGATCAATTTAAGTTGAACTTTCCAGTGTAACCAAATTATATTATATGAATGAGGCAGTCTTCATTTTTTCCATTTGATTTTGTATATCCAGCATTTAACAGTTCCAAAAATGATACTTTTTGATCTAATTTGTTTCCATCAACAATCTTGAGCTATTATGTTATGATGGTCCATGTTATGAATAGATCAAGACAATCAAGTTTTACAGGTCAAATCCTGTTGTGCATGCTCGTGGATATCGTGGACTTCGTTTGTAAAATGATGGTAAAATTGCAAAGTCTTCCAATGTCATCAACATTGCAGTAATTTTAGATTGTGTCTCTCAAATGAATTTACCCTCCTCTACGCATTTTCTTCTCATTCCGTCATATAAATATCTTTTGTTCTGCTTCTATTTTCACATGCATATCAACTAAAAACTGTTGAAATAATAAATGATGGAAATTGGTAATACGATTGCTTCCCTTGTCGTCTTTGATCATTATGCGATACAAATAGGTTCGAATACCCGTCCAGCCTTCCACATTGGGTTTTCCAGGTTTTCCTCAAAATCTTCAAGGCAAATGTCAGGATGATTCTTTCAAAAGGCCAATGCCTGATTCCGTCCTGTTTCTTGCCCTAGTCCTTTTCCAACTATAATGATCTCAACGAGGTATAAACTCATAGGCAAAAACAAGACGAAACACACAAAATTCTTTTGATCTTGCTTTTCCTTTTTTTCTTGCATCTCAACAATTTTAATGACTTGAGGTAAAAACTTGGATGACAGTGGGTAAGAATTGTTTATATAAGTTATGTGTATAATTTAATAAAAATTAAATTGTATGAATGAAGCAGTCTTCATTTTTGTCATTTGTTAGCATAGTAAAAAAAAAAAAAAAATCACTTATCACAATTGAAAGCAGGAGAGCCAAACGAACAAATAAAAAACACAAAAAACGTAAACATAATTTACAATATTTCAGCTAATAACATTAGCCGTATAGAAGGAGAGAGACATGGCTGGGGGACAGGACAGATGTAAGCACATTCAGGCCCACCACATTAATTAAACAAAGATGAAACACATGGGGCAGTGGGGATTGAATAAGTAATGGGGGAAAGATTATGTTGACCAACAATAACTGTGAAACAGAATAATCTGTGTGACAATCAGTTGAGGTAAAATAAAGTTTTTTAAAATATAATTTAGATCTATTATAATAGTAAATAACTAAATAAATAAGTAAATTATTTGTTCCTATCTGTGTTCTCGCTCTTTTTCTTTCCACTCTTTTCTTTTTGTATTCGTGTGTTCTTCCCCTTTTTTGTAGACATTGTTTTATGGTACTACTTTCCACAACATTCACAGGCCTTTATATTATTTTAACAGTTTGCATCTATATGTTTTTATTGTGTTTATAACTTTTAACTTCTTCCTGCTGTGGCTGTGGCCACTTAAATTTAAATCTATGTGTATTCCTGTTTCCTCAATTTTTTCCTATGTTTTGTGTCTCAGAAAATACCATTGGCAGTTATAATACCAGCCTTTCCATGCCACTATATTGTACATATAATTTTCTGTCTGCTCTTTTTCTCATCCTGACCCTAATTAAAAATGCCCTTACATTATTAACACTGTCAGCGCTGTTCTAGCTAGTCTCACATTTTATTATCACTACATATGCCTCTTCTTCACTTTCACTACTGTTTTCATTACTGGCCAGCACTCTCTGCATATTAACTTAGCATTTTATTTTCTATTCATCTCCTCTTTTATTTATTTCCATAGTGCTTATGGCCACTTGAAATAAAATTTGTTTGTGGGCATTCCTGTTTTACCTCTTTTTTAAAAAATGTTTTTAGTATGTTGTATAGTTATATTCTTGTGGGTTTTTGATCCTATATTTATATACCATCGTTGTCCTTTACTGTGACTTTCGCTGACCAGTTGGCCATCACCTTCCTGGTTGGACGGGTGCTGTTGTGCCTCCCATAGCATCTTTTTTAAACACATCTCCAATTCAATATTACTCGAAATGATATTGTTTTTTTGCCATCCACCCTTTCTTGAACACATTCCCATGTACTTTTTCTTCAATTATGTCTCTCTCTCTCTCTCTCTCTCTCTCTCTCTCTCCTCTCTCTCTCTCTCTCTCTCTCTCTCTCTTTTTTTTTTTTTTTTTTTTTTTTTTTTTTTTTTTTTTTTTTTTTTTTTAAATATACCCACAGATTGTCTGATAACAAAACTGCCAGTCTCTGGCTGCCAGCTATAGCTCCACCAAGCCCTCCATGCCTTTTATTTTACACAATATTTTAGTCTCATATTGTTCTGTAACATTAGTTACTAAAAGCCCACCAACATTCTACACAATTTTTCTCTTTCCACAAAATTCTTTGCCTCTTGTACCCCAACCCATTCAACACCTTAAACAAATTCTTACCGATTGTAAGCAGTGTCAACAGAAATGTGCACAAAAACATCTGCACAAGCCAAATAATTAATAGAAAAGCCATCTTGTTCTAGGCACGTCTCACCTTTACCAACACTACTCTTGTATGCAGCACACACCAACTCCTCCCGTGATTTCTAAAGCTCCATATCTTGCCCACATCCCCTATTATCCACCCCTCGAGCCACTGCCCCTCTATACCACGACAGTTTCTCATCCACTTCTCTGTCTCAACCACAAATTTCTATCCTATCCAAGGAAATTTCTTTCTCATCTACTCTTTTAATTTTGACCATGTTGCTCTGGTCTGAGACTCATTAGTGTTCTGCCACATGCTCTTTTGGCATTATCACTTTGCTACCACAATTGTACTAGATGCTCTATTGACATTATCACTTTGTATCCACATCGGAGAGTGGCAACTGGCGGAGCAAGATTGAGTCCAGCCTAGATCGGTTCAAACCATCATCCCAACTGGATCCTCCTACCCTTCACCAAACCCATCCCTCCTTCTTTATCAAGGGTTCTTCACATTCACTCTGTCCTCAAAATCTTTCCTCAAGTCTATTCACAACTCCAATAACCTCAGCCCTACCGAAATCCAGGCCACAAGAGAATTATCCAGGAACAAAATAATCATCATCCTTCCAGCAGTTTAGGGGTCCACCACCATGGTAATGGACTGCAGCGACTGCAATGCTCAGGCTGTTAGACAGCTTTCAGACACCATAACCTATCATCCATACTTCAAATGTCCCACCTCTTCCTTCTGCCTTGAAATTTTAACCTTCTTTGACATCCTGGCCCTTTATAATGCCTCTATTCTTATCCCTCTTTACAATACTCAGGCATCTACCTTATACTAATAATTATTACCATTTGCGGATAATGCAAAGTACTCGGCATTTTTTCACTTTCCCTTGTGCCCATTTTTCCTTCATAAGCTTGCTGTGGGCTGCTTTTCTCTCATCTGATTATGTTGTTCCAGGTCTTTTCTTTAGTCTTTCCTCCCAGTCAACTTATCACTTGTGAATTTTTGATTTAAAAATATATCTTTTGGAACGATTGCTGCTAATTTGAGATCTTTCTTGATTTCGCCTGTCTATTTTATTGTATCTGATATTGCTTTACTTCAGTTTTCATAGAATTCAATTATTTGTCTTGTCAGTCTGTTAGGTTTCATTCTTTTGATTTTAGTCTGTGTTTTCTGATATCACTGCAAATGTCTGCATATTGTAAGATTTCATGATTACTTTTGAGTCTGTATTTGTATCCTATGAGTTCTTAGCCCAAAATTTTCCTTATACTTGTAATTTTGCATTTTTTCCTCAATGTTTTCTATATCTTTTTTCCTGTTCAAAATAATTGTTTCTGATCCTTAGAGACACTCTGGTGTAATAACTCTGTTGTAATATCTCGGTTTTGTGTGCTTGGAGGTCCTCTTTTGCTGTAGATGTTTTGTGTTAGCCGATAAGCTGTTTCTATCTTTTGGCGTCTGTTTTCATTAGCTTTTACTTTGGCTTCATTCTCTTGGATTGTTTCGCCGAGATACTTGAAGTATGGGACTCGTTTGATTTTTCTATATTTTATCTCCATGTATTTTGGTGCTATTTTAAATTGCAGGTCATAAATTCTGTATTCTCAAATGAAACCTGTAGACCCACTTTCTCTGCTATTTCTTTCAAGAGTTCACTCTGTTTTCGGGCTATTGTGATTTTATCAGTGGTTCACCCACCCGGCCTCACCACCTATAAAATTCAGTTCCTTGACGCATCACTCACTATTATCAGTATTAACATTATCATCATGTAAGTAATTACATGTAATTTATATATCTATATTTTTTGTTTTCATCTCTACATTCCGTACCCTTTTGATATATTACAACTTCCTTCACCTTCTTCGATATACATATTTATATATAACATCTTAGTCCCATCGCCATATTGATAATCCACTTAGTCATGTAACAAACTTTGGCGTGTGCACACCTCCCGAACCACATGACTCGTTCTCTTTAACATGTAGAAGACCAAAATATTGTGTATATTTGTGTGTTCGTGATATATGTTCTTCTCCCGTCGCTGCCTTCAACTTCAAGTGAGTGATGAGTCATTTTCCCTGTCCTTGTAATTTATATTACCTAAAGCAGTTTCCTTTTTCATTTGTTTAATTATTTAATAATAATTAATTTACTAATAATTTTTATTTTATAAAGACGCCTATACAACTATTGTTGGCCACCTTTTTTGCTGTGATATGTGATTAGTTTCAACTTTTAAACATAATGGTTATTGTTTACATATGAGGTAGGGTCGAAAAGTTTCTTCAATTGGTCAATAAAAATTTACTGAAAGTGTGTAAAACATATTATTTTCCTTCAAAATACTCTCCTCCTACTTCTACCACTTATTCCACCATTCATAAAATTGTTGGAAACACTCCTGAAAGCCATTTTCGAAAGTTCTTTCAGCCACTTCATCGCATTTTTTATCACTTCTGATGAGTCAGCAAATCATCATTCCTTTAATGTCATTTTCAGCTGTGGAAACGGGTAAAAACCTGTTGGTGCAATATCGGAAGAATATAGAGGGTGTTCCAGACTGGTAACAGTGTTTTTGGCAAGATGTTTTTTCACCATTACGGGTCAATGTGACTATTTATTTATTTTAATTTTATTTATCAATCTTGTTTCATGGATCCCTGCTGAGGAAGCACCTCTGGGATGTGAAACATGTCATGGTTAATATACATACATACAATATGAGTCATAATCATAGTAAAAAACAATTATATGTTACAAAGAAAAATAAAGACAATAAAATAAACATAAATTTTTACAACTGTGATTTGCAAAAGTCATATTGAATACAATTAATTGTTTTGTTCAAATTCTTGAATGGAGTAGAAGGAGTTGCCAATAAGATAATCTCTCAGTTTTTCTTTAAATATATCTTTATTTTCTGCAAATTGTTTTATACCCTTGGGAAGTTTATTAAACAGATGTATACCAGAATAATTAACTCCTCTTTGTACTAATGACAGAGATGTTTGTGGTTTGTGCAAGTTATTTCTGCTTCTTGTATTGAGATTGTGTACCTGTGAATTAGAAGTAAACAGGTTACAATGATCTATGACAAAGCACATGAGAGAATATATATACTGAGAACTCATTGTAAGAACACTGAGTTTTTTAAAAAGTTGTCTGCAAGAAGTTCTTGGTTTTACCCTACACAACATCCTAATAGCTCTTTTCTGTGCTATGAAAACTTTTTTACTTTGTGAAGAGTTTCCCCAAAAAATTATGCCATATGACATTACTGAATGAAAATATGAGGAGTAAACCTGTTTCGTTAATTCTAGATCTGCTGTTAGAGAAAGTGTTCGTATTGCAAAGGTGGCACTACTTAACTTCTTCAGTAGTGAAGTGATATGTTCATGCCAACAGAGTTTCTCATCTATTTTAATACCAAGGAATTTTATACTCTTTGTTTCTAATATTGTGTTATTTTTATAGCTTACTTGTAAATCTGGCTGTGCATAATTTTTTGTTTTAAACCTAATATAATGTGTTTTTTCAAAATTTAGTTTTAATGAATTTGCCTTAAACCAATTTGCTACTTCACTAAGTACTTCATTTACATTAAATTCTAGATTGCTGTTTGGTGTTTTTCTCACAGTCAGGTTAGTGTCATCTGCAAATAAAACACTCTTAACTTTGTCAGATAAGTTTCCAGGAAGGTCATTGATATACAACAAAAAGAGGAGGGGTCCTAGGACAGAACCTTGTGGAATTCCATGTTTTAATTTTTCCCAGTCTGATGAAGCATCTTTGTTTATTTTAGTATCAAAAATGGACACTTTTTGCATTCGACTTTCCATGTATGATCTAAACCATTTACCTGCGATTCCATAAATACCATAGTATTCCATTTTTTTCAAAAGTAGTTCATGATTTACACAGTCAAATGCTTTTGCAAGATCACAAAATATTCCTACAGGGCTCATTTTATTATTAAGTTCCTCAAATGTGTTATTTAAAAATGAATATATAGCCATTTCTATAGATGATCCTTTTTGGAACCCAAATTGGGATTTAGTGAGGATATTTTTTGCGTAACATGTTTTATTACTCTACAATACATGACTTTTTCAAAAATCTTTGAGAATCCTGAAAGTAATGAAATGGGACGATAGTTATCTACACATGTTGATTCTCCTTTTTTAAACAACGGTTTTACAACTGCATATTTTAGTCTATTTGGAAACACACCTTGAATTAACGATTCATTACAAATGTGGGCAAGTACACGATCGATACAATCTGAACATCTTTTTAGTAATTTACTTGAAATATTGTCATAGCTGGAAGAATTTTTAGGTTTTAATTGTTTAATGAGTTTATTTATTTCTGAGACTGTTACTGGTGGCAATTGCATTTCCACAAATCTATTTGGGTAAGCAGTCTGAAGAAGCCTAAGGGCACTATTTGGGGACTGCTTTTCTATGCCTAATTTCTCTACAACTGTAGTAAAATGTTTGTTAAATATTTCACAAACTTCCCCTACTTCACTATGGACAGATCCATTTTGTTCTATTTTTATGTCTTTAGAGTGATTTACAGATTTTCCTGTTACAGTTTTTATTATATTCCATATAGTTTTCATCTTATTGCCTGAATTCTCTATTTTCTTTGATATATACCTGTTCTTGGCCTTTCTTATTACATTTCTTAGTATTTTAGAATAAAGTTTATAATGAGCTTTAAGTGTAGTTATCTGATTCTCTTACTTTTAAGTACAGGTCTCTTTTTGTTTTACAAGATATTCTAATACCCTTTGTTATCCAGCCTTACCTAGTTCATTGTTTGGAGTATTGACAACTTTCCTTTTTTGAAACTTCCTTCGAAAAGTGTTAGAAATATATTGAGAAAGGAATCAAATTTTGCATTAACACCCTGTGCATTGTACACTTCTGACCATTGTTCATTATTTAAGGAATCTATGAAATGTTTTATATTGTTTTCATTAATATTTCTTCTATAAACCCAGCTTTTCTCTATCTGTTTAATAGTGTTTCTGGACTTGATACATAGCAGCTGGGCATCATGATCTGAGATACCATTTATTACTGGAAGTATGTCGTAATTACTGTACTGAGAAATATCCATAAAAAAATTATCAATTGCAGTCCTGCTATTATTTTGTATTCTAGTAGGAAAATTTACAAGTGCCGTTAAGTTAAAAGACAACATCAAGGCTTCCATATCTAGCCTCTCATTGCTTTGATTGAGAAAGTCAACATTAAAATCTCCACATAAAACTATTTGTTTGTTATTTTTGAAACATAGTAACAAAGACTAACTGTGATAAAAACAGACTAAAATTTCCTGAGGGGGCCCTGTAAATTGCTATTAATATGAGCTCTTCCTTACCATATTCTAGTTTAGTAACACAGCATTCAAAGTGTTGTTCTATACAATACTTACTTACGGCTACACTATTGCATTGAATATTATTTTTAACAAAAATGGCAACTCCACCTTTCTCCATTTTACATCTACAGAAATGAGAACTTAGTTTATAATTTGGGATGGACAGCTGAGATATTCCTGTGTCAGACAAATGATGTTCAGATATGCACAAAACATCTACATTGAAATTTCTGGAATTTTGAATCTCTTCTAGGCATAAGGTAATGTCATCAGTTTTACTAAATATCCCCCTTATATTTTGATGGAGAATAGTGGTCTGAACTCTTTGATTCAATGAATTTAAATTGTTTACTTTATTAGTATATACTGGTATGTCAGATGGAATTTCTAATTTCGATAAGTTTTGATCAGGAGAGATGTTAATTTCTTTTAGACATCTTAATACATTTATTTTATTTACCCTAAAAAAGGACGCGACTTAATACCACTTATCACAGGAATACCTCTTTCACTCACCTGGCATCCCCTGATCTCATCAGCAATAAGAAGAGATTCAGATGGAGTCTCCATGGCGAGTATAACTGTCCCTACCAATGCAGGCCACATCTATCAAACCAATGTGGGAATTTGCTGACTGCCAGAGAACCCTTTCCAACGATGCATTTGTACGCCTAATGTTATGCCACATCCAGGGTTTATCATAACGCTCAAGCAAACCCACAAATCCCACATTTGTCTGATGTGTGTTCCTGGAAATGTGAGCAATGTCTTCCTCAATTGAGTAATTGAGGTCCTTATCAAGACTATTTCCTGGTCCCCCCACAATTACAATACAATCCTCCTTTGAAAAATCTTTCCCTAAGTCTTCCACATTTGCTACAACACTTCCAAGATCTGCATTTGGTTTGAAAATACTGCAGACTTCATAATCTGGCCCCAAGTCAGACTGAACCATCTCACTGATTCCCCTCCCATGACTGCTTCCAAGTAACAGTACCTTCCTACGTTTAGATACCCCTGAAAAGTTCTCCCTTTTACTTTATATGATCCCAGATCGTTCAGTCCAACTTGACGGTCCTCAGAGTCGCCATCTAGATCCTCCAATGGCCGAAACACATTGGACGTCTCCAGCTGGAAACCATCAGACAAACAGCGTCTCCTACCTCTCCTGCCAGAGCTGACTTCCCTCCACTCATTGTTCTGCCTAAGCCTAAGAACTGAGTTTTCTGCCTTCAGGGCCTTTAAATCCCTCTCCGCAGATGCCAGATCTGACTGGAGCTTCAGAATCCGCTGCTCCTGATCAATAATTCTGCATGAGTGACAGTTCCAGGCAATACTGACACAAGAGTCACTGTTAGTAACATCGCTGCACCCCCAGTGAAACCAGCGCCCGCAGTCCCGGCACGTCACTCCTTGTGGTACAACAGAGATGAATAACTATAATAATTACTCTTAGAGAAAATTGGTAGTTAAGGGTAACGTTTAAAAAAAAAAAAAATTAGATAAAAGATAGCTCAGGATCGGCGAACTTGGTGAGAACTTGTCGTGTTCGTTTTGAATTTAAAGTTGCTTGCGTAAAAGAACCTGTATAACTTCGGAATATTTAAAGATGTTATGACTTTATAAATAAAAAGGAATCAAAGCATATAAGTTCATTGGTTATTGGCGAAGCTAGAAAACTTCAGAAGAAATTACATTAAATAATCAAACAGATATCTTTACTACGACTACGAAATAAATAAATAGAAAATACGAACATAAAGTACAACATAAATATAATACGAGACAAGATAAATATATGACATCCTTCTCTTACTGGTCTTCGGCAACTTCCACACTTAGTATCCATTTTGATACATTCAGAAAACTTAATAACTTAGGAGAATAAAAACTTTAAAATGTTTACTTTTAAAAACTTATGAACTTAATTAACTACTTGTGTTTTAGTTGCCAAAGAAAAGTAAAAGTAGGATTCTTAGAAAAATGCTAAACAAAATACTATGTAAATCACTCGAAACTTTTCGAAAAGTGAATTAAAAACACTTGTCAACTAAGACTTACAACCAAAACAAAAACAAACAAATGATGGGTTTTGTCATGTAACAAAAACCAATCATTCCCTGCCCATTGCTTCTCATAGCCATTTTAAGATCTCTGTGTACAATTCTTTGTTGACTGTTTTCCCTTCAGGAATAAATTCATAATGAATCAGGCGCAGTAATCAAAACACATCCAACATTACTTTACCCTGGCTTCTGTCCAAGCGAAATTTTGGACTTTTGGTGATGTTTTTGACTTCCATTCAGCAGAATGCCGTTTTGTCTGAGGGTTCTAAAGAAAGCACTACATATCATTGCCTGTTACATTGCGCAGGAAGCTTTCATCTGCATCAGACATTTCAATCAAGTCCCTGCACATGGTCACTCGTGTTTCTTTTTGCTCAGGGGATAACATTTCAGAGCCATGTGCAAGCAAACACAATGCATGTTCAAATGATTATAAAAACTGCTCTGAACATTCCCATGGGTAATAATAACGTCAGAGGCAGTAATATTGATGGTTGTTTGCCTGTGTGCACGCTTAAGTTTTAACACACTCAACATTCTCATCTGTCATGGAAGTTGAAGGCTGCCCAGTCCAAACGTCATCTTCAGGTGTTGTGCTACCATCGCAAAAAAAAGCTTGTGCCACTTGTACACTGTTGTTTTCTTCATCGCATAGTTTCTGTGTGCTTTCTTCAGCATCTAAAGTGTCTCCGGGGGTGATTTCTTCAACAACACACAGACTTTGATATTGCCATGCTGCTCTAACAGCGGCGACATTTCATAATCTGATGAAACTTAGAAACTATGTCTAAAATATTAGGCAGCGCACTGCCATGCTGCTCTAACAGCGGCGACATTTCATAATCTGATGAAACTTAGAAACTATGTCTAAAATATCAGGCAGCGCACGCACATAACCAACTACAACTGCCTGCTGCATGGCACAGCTCCCTCCTCAGTAGTATTGCCAACCTCCCAAACAAAAATTTCATTTCCGGCAAGTAACTGCTTGACTGTACATGACAATTCCGGGATCTTTTTGACCGTACCTCGTATAATGAAACTATTCAAATGTGCAGGAAGCATAATGTGACTTTTTTTCAATTATCACACAGAAATTTTTGTTTACATAGGTATAATAAGATAGGATTCATATTACAACTTACATTTTTCATTTTGAGGTGTAGATGTTGGTCACCTGTGTCCTCAAGCAGCATGCTGCTTCCAATATTACACTTAATTATGCAATTTGGGTATAACTGGGATGTTATGACTACTCTGGTAGTTAATTTTGATGCACATTATTGTCAGACTTCAGTTTTTGTGTGTGCGTTTCTGTTGTTCAGTTGTTTGTTTTTCCCCCCAAGCGGTACTCTGTCAGAAATATTGTGAGTGGAGAGTTTGAATTTGTAATTGAATTTGTGTACATGTTTGGCTTTGTTATAGCTAAAATGTTCATGTGTGTGGAGGAGAGAGATGCAGAGTGGTATTAAATTACTTTTGTGGTGAAGTTTTGTGTGTTTAATGCTGTTTTGTGTAGGTTTCAGTGTTTATTAATTTGAACAAGGTTTGATTGGTTAAGTTTACATGCTCATTTAGTACACATTTTCATGGGACTTGCCTTTTGAATATGATAGTTTCCTTGAAGAGTCAGATTATTGTGTTGTTTGTTGTTAGGATTTTCATGTTTCTATTTATGTTTGTGATGAAGTGGTCATTGTTTAAGAGTTGTTCGGCAAAAAACTGTTTTTTAATCCTCGTAAGTGTTCTTTATTAATTGACTTAAAAAAAAAAAGAGTGGTCCCATATAAATTTCATTGAGAAACCACCCATTCTTCCTCTTTAATTCATACAAATCCACATTTTTTTATCCGATTTAGATAGAACATTGTACACACATACTATAAAATAAAGATAAAAATATTGTCAGCATTCAGTTTGCAAAAATTCAACCACTCTCTCCTTTTCCACCCCTTAATTTTTCTCGATATTGTTTTTAAAAAACTACAGTTGACACCATTTGACCGATCTCCAGGAAAACTCGCATACATATGTATTTTTTCATGGAGAAGATTTTTGACCAAAAAAATAAAGAAACCACCTCGTCTACTGCTTTACATCCCTTAGTTTTTATGCAAACCACATTTCTTATCCAATTTCAATAGAATTTTGCATACTTGTATCTTAAAATAAAGAGAACAATAATGTCAACATTTGCTTTTCAACCCCTCTCCCTCTTTCCACTTTCTTAATTTTTGTCAATGATCTTTATACAAAGTTACAGTAGACACCGTTTGACCGTTCACCATGTATGTACAGTACTTTGTCATGGAGAAGATATCTGACCAAAACAAATACAAAAAACAATCCCTATCTTTCATAACACCTCTTAATTTTTATTCAAACCCACATTTTAATCTGATTTAGATTGAACTTTGCATACTTATACTTTAAATTCAAGATAAAAATACTGTCAGCATTTGGTCTGCAGAAACCCAATCTTCTCCTCCCTCTTCACCCCTATAATTTTTGCCAAATGTTCTTTACACAATTACAGTCGACACAGTTTGAGAGTTGACCCCCCCCCCCCCCCCACACACATATATATATATTGAAGAAAGTTTCTGATCAAAACAAATGCAAAAACCATAGCCCGATCCCCTGTACATCCATTGATTTTTATAGAAACTCATAATTTTTATTCGATTTCGATGGAACTTTGCACATGTATACTTTAAAACAAAGAGGAACTGAAAAATACTGTCAGCATTAGTTTTACATACCCCAATCCCTATCCCCTTTTCCATCACAGTAATTATTGTCAATGTTCTTTATATAAGATTACAGTTTCTATTTGATTTTGAAGTAAGTATACACATGTATACTTTAATAAAAAAAAAAAAAATACTGTTTACATTTGGTTTACAGAAATCAAACCCCTCTCTCACTATCCATCCCCATTAATTTTTGTTAAGTTCTTTATACAAAGCTACAGTTCATATGTGACTCTGAAGGAATTTTGCACAAGTATACTTTAAAACATGAATAACAATTCTGTTTAAATTTTGTTTACAAAATCCATATCCCTCTTCTTTTCTAACCTCACCTTTCTTAATTTCCTTATGGAAACATTCGATGGAACATTGCACAGGTATACTTTAAAACAAAGAGTAACATGTCTATATTCTGATACAAAACCCAACCAAACAATCCCTTTACCCAATTTAATTTTTGCAAATGTTCTCATACAAAGCTACAGCTTTTATGTGATTTCAAAGGAACTTTGCACACGTATACTTTAAAACAAAGAGAAACACTTTAATTTTACGAAAACCAAACTACTCTCCTTCTTTACACCTGTATAATTGTATTTTATACATACCTATAGTTTTTATCTGATCTTGGAAATTTGCTGACATAAACTTTAAATCAAACAGCAAAAGACTGTCTACATTTGGGAAACAAAAGTTCAATCCCTTATTCCCCTTTGCCCCCATCCCTTTTAATTTCCGCTGTTCTTTATAGAAACCCACAGCATTAAACAATATCAAAATCAGTTCAGCAGTCTGTACGTTATGACAGAATATTCATAAAATAAATGTTTCAACATGTATGTCAAATTTTAACTTCAATCACAAATTTCACGTTGTAAAAACCCCATTAAAAAATCTATATTTTCTGTGTGATGCTGGAACAGACACATATATTCCAGATAAATTTTATGTATGTAATAGCTGTTAATGCCCAGATGGTACATGATTATCGAGCAGCAATTTTAACATATGTTGTAATTAGTTTGAAACGCAGCCTGGATCAAAATGTAATCTGACATTCCTTATCACAGCATCCAATTTACCACATTCTGGGAATTGTTGGAGTATATAAATATTTTGTTTATTTCTGCAAATAACTTTGCTAAGGTAGTGAAAGTTGGTACAAATAGTACACGCCGAAAATATAAAAATAGTTTACGAATTAAACAACCCCAATTTGAATGGACAACAGTAGGTACTGTGCTGTATACATGTATATTATCGGAAAATCTTTCCTCGATTCAGGAATTGCGAAAACTCGGAATTCTGACCTCCATGTTCTAGTGGTTTCATATTAACATTTAGCCGATTTGGAGTTAGGTCTCAATTTAACCTATTTTATTGAGATCAAATCGCAGCACCTAGCAGAAATACCTATCATTGCTCACATAATAGCTCAGCTGAGTAGTCATTAATTTATCAATCTGCAAGCTATTTTGAGGTCAACAAACTCAATATCATAGCGTTGTTGCATGTTTATTGATAAAACTAACTTAGTCCACAATCTGAAGGGTTGTTGGATCCACCTCAAGAAGGCATACTAAGCCATTGTATCAGAGGTAGAACTGTCAGATCCTTTCCTCTGGGAGCAGAAAACAACCTATCGTAGCTTGAATGATCAAACACAACTCTTAAATATCCCTGCCGCCCGCGGGATTTGAAGCAGAGGCTGGAGCCGAATTTATTCAAACAAGTTCCTTAACCACTGAGCTACCAGAAAGTTGACACAATGAGAACTGCTGTCTCAAATTTAACATACAAAACAAACTATAATATCACTAGAAATTTAATTCTTTAAAAAAAAAAAACTGCCTTCAAAAAATTTTTAAATAACTTTATAACTTGCTTATAAATAAAAAAAAAAAAAATCTAAATGGACAACATATTACATTACTAGTATTGTAATTTTTATATTAGTTATTTAATTTTCCTTTTGGTGGCAGCCAAAGCAAGGAAATACAAAAAATGACAATAATAAGGAATTACAATAATTCATAAAAAATATCATGTTACTACTTGCCTATGATCAACACTAACAACATGTTTCAACAAAACTTATTATATACTTACATTATACTAACTGTAAAGCATTTATGGCATGATACAACTTACTGACAAAGTAGCACCGGAAATAAGCCTCGACCACCAACGAGGGCGGGCCAAACATTAAAATACCGTCTAATTTGTACCCCTAAAGTGTTTGCCACAAAAAACAATAACTGCCTCACTACATGCTGTAAAATATTCGGAATTTTTGTTCATACTCCCTGTGTTGCCTAGATCTGCAAATAAATTGCAGTAATTCGTACCTCGCGATGAGACAGCTAACACTGACTCCAAAAATAAGTGATTATGTAGAAATTTCAACAATTGTAATGTAAAATACTCTCCATTTAGATTTATTTTCTTCTAAGCAACTTGTAAAGTTATTTCAGTTTTTTTGTGTGATTTTTGGAGGCAGTTTTTTATTTTTTAAAACGACTATTTTATATCTAGTCTGGAATTGTCTTCTTGTTTGACCAATGTAAACTGCATCACAATTCTGAAATGACAATTGGTAAATGCCAGAGTTTGTTTGTTTGTTTGTTTGTATGTGATTGAGTTTTGATTTGCTTTTATATTGAGTTGTCTGTTTTGAGTGCAATGTTTATCCCTTGTTTTTTAGATATATTTCTTACCCTGTGTGTATGCTTTTTTCATTATGTCATAGTATACCACTTCTTTCTGTTGTATTCCATGTTGTGGGATGTTTGTATGATGTGAGGTGTTAAAGTGTTTGTGTTTTGGTTATTGAATTGGTGTAATGTCGTGATGTTTTTTTTGTTTGTTTTCGCTGTTTGAGCTAATTTTTTGTCTTTTTATTTGATTGATCAACGTTGTGTGTTATATCAATTGTTCTTGGTTAATTCTTTTATAGTACTGATTTCTTTTTGGTAATTCTGTTTTGCTATAGGGGTTCTGTTTATTCTGTTCATGGGTCTTATTATAGTCTGTTTGTGGTTGTGTGGATGGTTTGATGAGGAATTTATTGTTTGGTTATGTTTCTGTGGGTTTCCTGTAGATCTGGAATGTGTGTGTGTTTTTTTTTGATTCTTGCTATTGTTAGGTCCAGAAAATTTAATTGACTGATGTGTTCCGTTTCTAGCATGAAAATGGCGATTCTGTGTAGTGTGTTTATTTCCTGGTGTAATTCACTGATGTACTCTAATGATCATTTATGAGACATACAATATCATCAACATAGCGAAACCATTAGAATACCTGAAAACCTGTTTGGGGGATTATTGTATTGAATATTTCTCCTTTAGTGAAGTAGATGAAGATAATGACTATTGTTCCTGATATTGAAGATCCCATAGGAAGTCCCTCTTGTCATAAGTAATGATTGTTGTTCAAGTTGTTACAAGTTCTAGTAAGTTTTTTAAATTCATTTGTGTATGTGTTTGATATTGTGTTATATGTTTATTGGTTCTTGTATATTATTTGAATTGTTTGTGCTGTGGGGATGTTTGTATACACGTTCTGAATGTGAAATTATACCAGAGTTGCAGTTGCAGAGATATGTATGCCTTTTATGTTTGTACCTAGTTGTGTTGTATCTTTATATGAATGTATTTTTGTTTGTTTGTTTGTTCTTCATACAAATCCACAGTTTTCATCCGATCTCGATGAAACTTTCACACTTATCCTTTGAAACAAGGAGAAAAATACTGTCATTTGGTTGAAAAATTATCTGTATAAATAACACATGTTGTCTCATAACTTTGAAATACGGTGATAGACAGACACGTTGGATATGGTCGTCTCCGTACCGTGTTTCGGTATAGTGGACTGGCAGCTTAGTGGTTAAAGCGCTGGCTCCGTGGATGCTAAGATTTTAAAAAATTGTTTTTCATCGTAAGAGTCAGGCCTGGGCCGTAGGTTATTCGGATTGAATGTTAAACTGTAGATATTAGGAAGTTAGGGGTGCAATGCGAGGCAAATCGTAGGTAGTCTTGCAATGTTGTAAGTGTGCACTTTTTTACGTTATAATGATCCCTCAGGTGTTGTTCACAGTCAGTGTGTGAGTGTGAACCACAGTAATATTATTATAAATACAGAAGTAAGTCTCTGTCTTTTTGTTATATTTTGACGACTAAATGGCTATATCATTGTGATGCAATTTTATAAGGAAATCTGTATGAAGGGCACAGGATATTTTTTCCGGTATGATTAACAGTTGTAGTCACGAAATTTTGAGACCTTATCGAATGGTGACAGAAATATGTTGGAAATTGATTCTCTTCAAGAGAGGTTCGAGGGTACTGTGATATAGTGATAGCTTTCCTGTCATATTATTCCTACTCGATATTGTTTGGGACCAATCCTTCGTTAGCAACTTTCTATATTTAATTCTGGCAAAAAAAATTCTTAATCCACGCGTACGAAGTCGCGGGTACGGGCTAGTTCTCTATATTTTGGTTTTCATTTAGTATGTAATGTTGCAGGAGGTATCTGTTGGCATATTTTGCTAAGTTTTTTAAATTAACTATTGGTCTAAATGGATTATTTGGCTTTTGTACTTTTGGCTGACACTTCAGTGTACATGCAGTTGGTTTTATTTGTGTAACACATTCAGAATGTGCTTGCACCATCAATAATACATCAGTCCTTTTGTAGCTAATTGAAAAACAGAAGAATGTACATACAGGACACTGAATAAAATAAGAGAAATACATGGCAAGAAGTTAGAAACATTGTGAAACATGCAGAATAGTGAAAAAACAAATCATAAAAGAACAAACACAACAACTAACACTAATCAGGGGTTGCCCTAGGGCGGTGTGAGCGGTGCTTCTGCACCAGGCGCCGTCATATGGGGGAGTCAAAAAAAGCATCGATAGATTGTTTGCACAAAAAATAAAAAAATAAATTCTATAAAATCAGCTTGCTGTTCACATATTATTTTCAAACATTAATCATCCATAAGAGTTTGTAAATGTAAGAGCTTCATCTTAATGCATAGTTGTATCTCGTCATAGAATCGAATCATCTTGAGTTTAGACTAAGTCAGTTTGAGTTACTCGAATCATAAAGAAAATCACAGCTCATACCATAATTAACACTCTCCAGTGCCGTGCTGCTCCTCTCTCACCTGTTGCCTGTCTTTTCTGCTGTAGCCTTGGAGTTAATTTGCATGAGGGTATATGTGCATTGGGCAATATTCAAATAACTTACCTATTTCTAACATGTTAGAGCTTAGGTGATTGCAGTTAACGTTGGTATCGTAAATATTTACAAAAAATAATGTGTCTTTTATAGACATGTCACCACCTAAAAAAAAGAAAGAAAGAAAAAGAAAAAAAAACTATCTGGCGCACTATACTTAAAAAGAAAAGAAAACCAAGTCTTACAAAATTTTTTGGAGTTGAGTGTCATCTGAATTGTCGTCACAAGAACTTATTCAGCATAAGACGGAAGAAAACTTATTTAATAGAAGTTCTTCAGACGAGGATCATAATTATAAAGAGCAGCATGTACGAGAAGATTTAGCTCAGCATGTACGAGAAGATTTAGCTATGGTTTGATCTTCGTCTGCAGTTCATAATATTACAGATTGGATATACCAGAAATACTACCACTGTTGCCTTATCACAGTACAAATAATGATGTTATTTCTGCCATAGATGAAATAAATATTCGAGGAAAGAAAAAATCATAGAAAATATCAAGGATGTCATTTTTCAAATAACGTGTTTTAAGAACGAAGTCTTTCTCGGCGTTGAGAAGGTGTAAACCGAGAGCAGTTTATACAACGTGTTTTAAAATGATGCCAAATGATTAAAGAAGATGGCTTGTTAACTCTAAATTTGCAGATCAAGTATATTGTTTTTATTGTTTATTTGATAGTTGATCTCAGTCTTATTTGGGAAAAGAAGGATTTGATGACTGGAGTTACTTATCAGACCATTTCAAAACTCATTAAACTTCTTCTAATCGCCAGCACACCATGCTCAGTTGGATAGAAGCATTGTTTGATTAAATAACACCAGTGTAAGAGAAAATTATTTGTAAATACTGATTGAAGACAAAAAATCACGGTGGGTTACTATCTTCGCATGAATTATTTCAAAAGTATTCTTTTTAACATGATAAAATTTCTTGTTCAGAGAAAGCTTTGGATCTGAAGTACTACTTGTAAATACTTCTAATAACGGTACCTTCCTGGGTATATTGCAGCTGCTAGGAAAATATGACCCTGTGATGGAGCATCTCCGCCGTATTGCTAATGAGGAGACTAATGTCTATTATTTTGGCAAATGTATTCAAAACTAATGAAGTTAGTAAAAGAATTTTGACTATGGTTTTTTTTTTTTTTTTTTTTTTTTTTTTTTTTTTTTTTTTTTTTTTTTTTTCATTCATTTACTGAGGCCACACAGGCAGCTCAATGTATTAGTTTCTCCAGGGTACATTGTTGCTATTAAGTGTGATCACAAGAACACTGCAACATGGACATGACATTCACACACACAACACTTACACCCATGTCCTCAGCCGGACTAGAACCGGCGACCTTTGGCACTATCCACCGACACCGGCGACTACGGTTAAGTCACCTAAATTCTATTCCATCATACTGAATTGAGCTCTTGATGTCAATCACATGGAACAATTATCTTTATCATTGTTATTGTTGACACTAATGAAGAATGAGTCCAAGTGGGTGAGTGTTTCGTTGCTTACAAGCCGGTAAGTGATTCTTCGGGACCTGGGAGCTGGACTCACTGGCCAATTTACCGATGATACTTTCCGGAAGTTAGATTTGGATATGAGCGATTGTCTAGACCAAAGATATGACAATGGATCCAATATTATAGGAAAAAACAAAGGTGTCTAAAGCAGAATTCTGAACTAATATCTTAGAGTATTTTTTAATCCATGTAGCTGTCATTAAATTTGGTAACAGCAGGTGCCACCAAACCATCTGTTAAATTGGTTTCCTTGTTTGGATTTGTTTAAACAATATTTGTTCTATTCTCTCGATCAGTCAAGTGATGGGAAGTGGTATCCGAACACTTAAGGTTCGTTCCCACGGCGAGTGGTAGGCAGCATGCGCCTTTCATCTTCTACCGCTTGGCAGTGGGTCGAGGCACGCTGTCCCTGTTAACATACGCGGCAAAGATGATAGGCGTTCCCTGGCACGCGCCGAGTGATTCACCGTCGGAACGAGGCTTTAGAAGGACGGTCGCCAAAAATATTTACGGAAGGTATTTGGAGAACAGAGTTTCTAGCCTCGCTGCAGTTCATTATCATTACTCTTTAATTCGTGACATCCTTCTGGAAACTAATTATTCAGTTATAGCAACAGAATCCTTGTCCCTGAGCCAGATCATGGAGCAATTTGAGTTCATAGTTACAATGGTGACTTGGTACAATACATTATTTCAAGTAAATATTGTAAGCTGGACTATGCAGACTGAAAGAGGATTTATGAAACGCTTCACAATTGCCGGAAAATGGCTTGGAATTTGAGAAACAGTAACAGAGTTATTCGTCTGCTTTGATAACAGCTAGAAAAATTGCTTCTTAGACTGGGACATATCATATTATAAAGCCAGTCGTATCCTGAAGAAAGTGGAGATTTTTTGTGTATGAGGCCATAGATGAGATAGCAACAGATCCAGAAGATGTTTAAAATGAACGTATTTTAGCATATAATCGATAAAATTGAGAATGCATTGGTCACTCACATTTAACAACTATCCAAATTTAATGATACAGTGTTGTTCTTACATAAAAGTTCAACTTATGAAATGGTTGGCACGATATATTTCCAAATGTGTGGACAGCACTTCAAATTTTTATAACCATACATGTAACTGTCACTAAAGGAGAACGTATTTTTAGTAAATTAAAACTTATCAAAACATACTTACGCTAAACTCGGACTCAAGATAGACTGTGAGATCTGGCAATTTTATCTATAGAAAATAATACTGCCCTTGGGCAAAAGTGAGCAAAGTGGAAATCTATTCCTTTTAGTTAAGATTTTATTTCCTCATTTGTTTGTTATAAAAAAATATATTAAAAGTTATGAATTTTACGTATGCGTGATGAGAGCATTGTGTATGCCACAGTAGCTTAATAAACCATTTCATATATATAGTGTTCCTTTTAACTGTGGTTGCTTCTCATTCATACCGCTGCTATCCTGTTCTAATCGTTTTGAGATATGAGTTGTTATTGATATACCATATAAAGACTGCATGTGGAAGATCTTCATGCAGCTTTGCTCGAGTGTAATTCATAACACATACTGGAACTACTTTTTTGATCAGGATAAAAATAGATAGCTGATATATTACTCCAAATTTTATCCAAAGCCGTTCAGCCATTTCGATGTTTAGCAGTAACATACATGTTAGCAAAAAAACTTTTTACATTCATAATATTAGTAGGATGTCAAAAACGTATGTTTTCTTCAGTCTGTCTATATGGACACACCAATCATGAATAAGCGAATGCTCATTTGGGGCGCCACAATGATATCTTGCACCACCTGAAAAACTTGCTAGGGCCACCCCTGACATTAATGCACGTTCTACCCTAGACTTTTTAACCTTACGACAACATAACTTAAGCTTCACAAAACAGAAATTTTAGCAAAATGTACACAACATGAGTAACTCTTCAATTGAAAACTTTATTGATAAAACCATTATAGAATCAGAATGTATATTGTCACAAAAAAAAAAAAAAAAAAAAAAAAAATTACAGCACATTAAACATAGGCCAGAAATGAGAATTAATAGCAGAAGAAATAAAAAAAAAAAAACCATCTCCTCCCAAATTAAAGCAAAGAAAACAGACAACCAAGCCACAAAAACACTCAATAGCCTAAAGAAAACACCCAATAAATCAATATAATAATCATCAAAGCAGACAAATGGAATACAGTCATTTTAATGGAAAAAGAATAATATATGAAGAAAATGAAGAATTCATACAAACAAACAATATTACTCAAATCAGATCTTACAAACAGGTTACAAACAGCGCTAAAGAAAATACTTAAAAATATAAAATTTATTCTCACTGATAAACAAAAACAACATTTTTATTGACTCATTTATTAAATAATTATTAGTTTAAAAAGCAACTGAGGAAGAAATGGCCTACAATAATCGCATGTATTGCCAGTCCTGCCAGGCATTTACAACACGCCTATACAACCACTGCAAGACAACCCACATGAGAAAACATCAATTTCAACAAGTCAAAAAAAAAATCAACAGTGTAATACATAAATTTTATAATAAAAATATAGGTAGTTGCTCAGCCTTTGCGACTAAAACCAAGCATGCAGCAGAAAAATAATGGTTATCGAATGAAATAAAATTCCTTTATGCAAGAAAAGATCACCTCAATCAAATACTATACAAAATACATTAGTCCTTGTGTACCTATTTGAAAAAACAGAAGAATGTACAAACAAGAAACTGTCTCATAAATGAACCATTAGAATATATAAACGAATTACCTACACAGAAACATCATTTTCATTCTAGAAATAGTACAAAACAGTCAATTAAATTTTCTGGACCTAACCATAGCAAGAAATGAAAACAAACATACATTCCAGAGCTACAGAAAACCCACGGCAACAGACCAAATAATACATTCCACATCAAACCATTCACACAACCACAAACAGACTGTAATAAGACACATGTTGAACAGAATAAACAGAACCCCTTTAACA
Source organism: Vandiemenella viatica (assembly GCA_031002005.1). Classification (NCBI taxonomy): domain Eukaryota; kingdom Metazoa; phylum Arthropoda; class Insecta; order Orthoptera; family Morabidae; genus Vandiemenella; species Vandiemenella viatica. The sequence goes on along the minus strand of JARYHS010013630.1, from coordinate 261,650,049 downwards.
AAACAGAATTACCGAAAAGAAATGAGTACCATAAAAGAATTAACCAAGAACAATGGATACAACACACATTGTTGATGAATCAAATTACAAGATAATAAATCAACGGAAAAAAGCAAAAAGAAAAACCTTCACCACACTACACCAATTCAATAACCAAAACACAAACACTTAAACACCTCACATCATACAGATGTCCAATAATATGGAATACAACAAAAAGAAGTGGTATACTATGACATACTGAAACAAGCATACACACAGGGTAAGAAATATATTTAAAAATCAAGGGATAAACATTACACTCAAAATAGACAACTCGATACAAGAGCATATCGGAACTCAATCACATACAAACAAATTTCATAACTCTGGCATGTACTAATTGACATGTCAGAATTTTGATGCAGTTTACATTGGTCGAACAAGAAGACTATTCCAGACGAGATATAAAGAACACTTAAGAGAATTGAAATACAGTAATCACTCAATTTTTTCCGAACATCTCTTAGACAATAACAGTTCTGCCACAAACATGAATACAGACATGTGAATCCTAACAACAAACAATACAAAACACAATATTCTAACTCTTCAAGAAAACTATCAAATTCAAAAGGCAATAATCCCAAGAAAACACATACTTAATGAGCATGTAAATTTAACTAACCAAACCCTATTCAAATTAACAAATAGCAAAACTGACACAAAACAGCATTAAACACACAAAACTTCATGACAACAGTAATATAACACCACTTTGAGTCTTCCTCCTCCACCACACATGCACGTTTTGGCTACAACAAAGCCAAACATGGACACAAATGCAATTAAGAAATTCAAACTCTCCGCTTACAATACTTCTGACAGAGTACTGCTGGCGGGGAAAAAAAACAACTGAACACAGCAATGTGCGCATGAAATCTGAAGTTTGATAATGACGTGAATCAAAGTTGACAACCAGAGAAGTCATAACATATCAACTATATCCAGGTTGTGTAATTAAGTGCAATATTGGAAGCAACATGCTGGTTGAGGGTACTGGTGACCAACAACACCACCTCAAAATAGAAATGTAAATGTAAATTACAATATGAATGCTGTCTTATTATACTTATGTAAATAAAAGTTTCTGCATGTTAATGGAAAAACTAATATGTAAATATAAGTCACATAATTCTTCCAGTATATAAGAATAATTTTTCTTTATATGTAAACAAAAGGTATTACGTTTAAAAGTTAAAACTAATTGTGTATTACAGAAAAACCGTATGTGCTGAAGATACCTCGGCAGGAGATGAAACACGCCTGTGAAATAAATAATATCCAACAATAGCTGCATTAATGAATGCAATTTTTCTCGGCGTTGTTTATTTATAAAAGTTCCTCGGGGAAACAAACCGAGTAATATTATTATTGATGCACAATATTTCGGCGACTTTATTCTCTGTCGTCATCTTCAGGTGCAGTTGTAAGTCTTGAAGTCAGTCTTGAGCGTGTTGTTTGAAAACTGGCATGGCAACGACAACCTAGATAAGTTTCTTCTTCACTTGAACAGTGTCAACAAAAACATCCAGTTCATGATGGAGGTTGAAAAGGAAGGCCGCCTGCCCTTTTTGGACATTCTGATTACAAAGAAAGCCGATGGAACTTTAGGACACATGGTTTATAGCAGTGGTCCGCAACCTTTTCCTACTCGCGGCACACCATAAGGTTAATTCATAAATCTCGCGGCACACCTTACCAAAAATATATCTTCATAATACGAAATTTTTTTCAGGATTATGAAGCCCACTAACACGTAAAAAAATGATAGGTAAAAACCGCGGTTGCATAAAATTAATAATCAGGCAGTTTTATATTGCTATTAAAGTAAATAATTGTGCACATACTTTCAATGTGACACTTGTGCTTGCTTAACAGCACACAGGTGACTGATCCGTGGAGAAATCGTTGACAATGCAAGCCTCATTTCTTCATAGACGGATTTGAATCTTTCTATCTTGGATGTTTTAACCTCAATTAACGTCGAGAAGCCAAATTCACATAAATATGTATTTGGAAATGGCAGTAACACATTAACTGCCATACCTTTTTGTTAGCCAAAAAGTTCTCAAAGTTCCGTCAGCTTTTTAATCTGCAAGTATCTCTTGAATATTAATTGAAAGATGTTCCGAATTTGCAACGATTGGATCACGAAGCCATTCAAAATTTTCAACACTTTCTCCAAAGTACTTTTCGAATCTCTGCTGCAGAACTTCTAAATGTTCTTTAATTAAGACTGTCATCATTTTATTACTGTCATCAAGTGACCATACAGTCGGGAAAATATCACACGACCCATTTTCAATCCTCTGTAACCAAAAATCCAGCTTATTCACAAATCCTTTAATCTCATCCATACTAATAAGAATATTATCGTTCCTACCTTGCATTGTGATGTTCGGTTCAGTCAGGTGTACGAAAATGACGGAAAATTTGCCAACTTACATACCCAATCGCCATCTGCGAATAAATCCACGTACTTATGTCTTTCAACAATCAAATGTGTCTGGACGTCATCTCTAAGTTCATATATTCTCTGTAACACCTTTCATCGTGACAGCCAGCGTACTTTTGTGTGTGTATTCTGAACCCATTTCCTGACATAAAATGGAAAAAAGTCGTGGATTTAGGGGCCGCGTTTTTATGAAGTTCACGACTTTTTCTACTTCGTCCAGCACATCTTTCAGAGAAGGTGGCAGACACTTAGCAACAATGGCTTCTTGGTGAATTCTTTAAGAAGCAAATATTCATCAGTCAAATGAAATATTTCTTCACCGGTAGTTTCTTTACCAAAGAAAAAAATTACTTATAGTTACATCTCCTTCGATGTAGCGAATATAAGTCAGAAGTTGTGCGTGGCGGCTAATATCTGCGGACTTGTTGATCTGAAGTGAGAACCTCTGACTGTTATTGATTTTCTTCTCCATAATGTCTTCAGTATCACGAGACATATCAATAACTCGGCGACGGACTGAGTCAGCAGAAAGAGGAATTTTTGAAATTTCACCAGCAGATTCTAAATCCAGAACTATTCTTACCATCTCTTTACAAACAGGCTTTAACAGCGTTTCACTTATTATATGTGGTTTCTTGGCCTTTACGATGAGTTCGGATTCCTTATAACTAGCTTCCTGTATTTTTTCCGAAACACGTACTGTAGCGGTCATGAACGTTCTTTGTTTTTCTTATTTTCTAACAACTGACAAAAATAATTGACATCGGTTCCTGACAGAGAAGAATGTTTTGTTGACAAATGTCGTTTCAGTTTACTGGTAACCATAGTAACATTACTGGGTTCTTCACCACAGACGATATATTCGGGAATTGGACAAGGTTTTTCACCACACCAAAAAAAAAAACAAAAAAAACCATAGGATAAGTAAGTATCATCATATTTCCGCTGCATCAACTTTTGTTTCTTTCAACGTTTTCACCAGTTGCACTCATTGATGGAACACTCCATTCAAGGAATTCGTCCATCTTGAAGAAATAAAATAGTCTTCTAATAGTAATAGAAATATCGAGACTAACTATTAATAGTTTTCAGACCACTTCAGAGCAGGGGCGTAGCTACTATGGGGCTAGGCGGTGCAGTGCACCGAGGCCCCTACGCTCAGGGGGCCCCCAAGCAATACCTCAGGGGCTCACAAGCATACCAAGCGCAAGTCAGTGGGCCCACGGGCCTTGACGGCAACTGGCGGCCTTTTTTTAGCTCTACCCCGTCGTCTAAGGAGGCCCCTGAGACACAAGGAGCCTCCTCACTAAGAGCCCTCACTGCTCAGAGGGCCCCCAAGCACAACTCAGGGGCCCCAGTCTCAGCTCAGGGGCCCCCTACCAGCAACACAAAGCAAAAAAAGATCCCCCATCTGGCCTGAGGGCCCAAGATAAATAAATTTTTTGCACCGGGGCCCTTGCTGACCTTGCTACGCTACTGCTTCAGAGCACAGCTAGGATGGAACTGAAGTAATTGCAAGAAGCAGGATTTATACACTTCAAAGAAGTAACTAATATAATGCCGATTGCTTTTACAGTAATGTCCAACAAGGCGTTGCGTCGGTGCAACGGTTCAGGAACAAAGTAGTATTGTTGGAGAAGCGACAACGTAATAAAATAAGATTTGGAAAGTTCTGCTAATTCCAGCAGTTTAGACTGAGGGAAAAGCATGTACACAGAACGAGCGGTAAATATAACAAAATCTCAAAGCGCAACAGTAGAGGCGAGGAATAAAGATATTTAAAAATGGATAAAAAATCACTAACAGCAACTGTGAGTAAATAAATAACATTTAATTTCTTAGAATACGACAATACGTAACAATTCGTGACACATGGAACTAAAATATAATTAATAAAAAACTTGACAATTAACTCCTTATAACTGGTAAAATTTCGCGGCACACCTTTCACCTTGTACACCGGTGTGCCGCGGACCACTGGTTTATAGGAAACCAACGCACACGGACCAGTACCTAAATGCACGCAGTCATCATCATCCGGCACAGTGCAAGACAGTACTAACTACTCTTGTCCACAGTGTGTGGGCAATATGTGATAAAGACAGCCTTCCTAGTGAGTTAAAACATCTACGTGATACCTTCAGAAAGAATGGGTACAGTGAACATCAGATACAGTTGGTATTTCGGGAAATGAAACGGAAGCCTAATCAACATGATAATGGTCCACACGATAAATTAGCCTTCATGCCGTACTCTGGCGCCACAACATCTAGGGTTGGAAGAGTCCTGGCAAGAAATGGCTTTAAGACCATTTTCCTACCACCACCAAAATTGAGAAACATTTTGCGCTCTCCAAAAGATGACCTTGCCCTTCGTACACCCGGAGTTTACTGCATCCCTTGTGAATGTGGAAAGAAATACATCGGCCAGACAATACGGTGCGTACAACAACATTGTTTGGAACACGCCCGATATGTTCGCCTGGGGCAAAAAGACAAATCAGCAGTGGCAGAACATAGTTTGGCAGAAGGACATGGTTTCGATTTCGAAGCGACTAAGGTTCTGACACATGCGAGAGGCTTCTGGGACAGCGTCATTAAAGAAGCATTTGAAATTCGCCTCTCATCTGATTTGGTTAACAGGGATTGTGGGTTCCAGATAAGTGAGGCATGGATTCCTATTACTGAGGCTGCTCGTCACCAATGCTCTGCTTTTTGTGTTCCGCGGGCGTGTAATGACGTTTGAGATGTTGCTAGGCAACATAACAACGTCTGTCGTTGCCATGCCAGTTTTCAAACAACACGCTCAAGGCTGACTTCAAGATAGACTTCAAGACTTACAACTGCACCTGAAGATGGCAACGGAGAATAAAGTCGCTGAAATATTGTGCATCAATAATAATATTACTCAGTTTGTTTCCCGAGAAATGTTTATAAATAGTTGTATTGATGTATTTATCATGTAATCATATATATTGTTTCTATAAGGTGTTATTTTTGTCTCAAGCCATTATCTGCCTTCATACTTAACCGAAATCTATGAATTAGGTCATTTTAAAAAATGGTCTCCACTTTGGTCACATCTTATTTTAAGAAAGGAAATTTTCGGAATTGAAGGACAAAAATGTCAATATTTTTAAAATGCTGTTTTTTATGTCACGAGCCATTTATCTCCCTGGATATCTAACTGAAATCGTTTAAATGAAGTATCATCATAAAGCTTAAGACCTCTGCTTTGGTTATGACATATATAAAGGACTTTTTCTGATTTCGACCCTTAAAAGGCAAAAGTATCAATATTTTTGCAACACGATTTTGTGTCAGGAGCCATTTCCCCCTCTTGTTATCTAACCGATATAGACAAATTAGGTTAAGGTCTCTGCCGTGGTCACGTCATAATTCCAGAATGGAATTTTTTCGAAATTTGACCCTTAAAAGACAAAACTGCCATTATTTCCATAACTTATTTTTTTGCCATGAGTTGTTTATCTCCCTTGGCTACCTAACCGAAATCTAAAAATGAGGTATTATTTTAGAGATTAAATTCTCGGCTTTGATGAAATCGTGTTTTAAGAAAGGAATTTTTTGAAATTCGATCCTTAAAGGGCAAAATTATCATTATTTCCATAACGTTTTTTATAATGAGCCATTAATCTTGCTTGATGTCTTACCGAAATAGGTTAAAGACTAAGTCTCTGCTTTGGTGACATCAAATCCAAGGATTTTTTTGGATTTCAACCCTTCAAGGACAAAAGTATCATTATTTACATAATTAATAGCTTTTCGAGTTATGCCACACTGTTTATTGAAATACCTGAGCCATTTATATCCATTGACACTTAACCTAAATTGATAATGGGTAATCTAGTAATTAATAAGTTTACCAAGCAACTGTGGAAGAAATGGCCTATAATAATCACAAACTTACCTTATACCTTCTCCCTCAGTTCCACAAGCCTGGCAATCCAAGATGCCCCATAGTTATGCCATATTGTTCTCCCATCATTTGGATTTCAGCCTCAGTTAATAAACCTCAAACCTTTTGTGCCGAACCTTCTTTCTTACAACAAGTACACACCACATTTCTTTGAGTATATGTCCAAAAGTTCCCAGTTCCTATCTCTATACTCCTTGCTTGTCTCCATTGATGTAACTTCCTTGCACACTGACTTCCCCAACTGTGAAGGCCTCTGTTTCCATCAACATTTTCTTGATACGTGCCTTTCCCACCCCCCCACCCCTCCCCCTCCCACAAATACAGTCTTCCTGGGACGTCCTTTCTCATATCACAAACCAACTTCATCCTATCTAAAAAGTACTTCTCCTTTAATTCCCAATCTTATCACTAGATATGTGCCACTGCAATGAGTACCTGCATAGCCCCATCTTATGTCAACCTCTTTCTTGGCCATCCGGAGACAGATTTTTTGAAGAACTGGCTCCTGACGTAATTCAGATACATACATGGTATATATATATTTATGATTTGGACCCTTTGGGGTAAACCTCATCCTAATTTTCTCAACTGACTCAACAATAATCACCTTGTGAGTTTCACTTGGTCATATTCCCACAATTGTCACCTTCCTTGATGTGAATATCACCCTACAACAAGGTGTCCTCCACACCTCTGTGCACATACACTGAGTTGAAAAAAGTAATGGGATAACAATATGCAAATATATTGATGGCAGTAGTGTCGCTTACAAATTGTATAAATGGTCAGTGCCTGGGCAGGACTTTCATTTGCGGTCAAATGCTTCGTGTGAGAAGGTTGGTTATGTGATTATGGCCACACAACGAGAATTAATGGATTTCGAACACAGTATGCTACTTGGAGCTAGATGCATGGGACATTCCATTTCGGAAATCGTTGCGGGAATCAACATTCTGTGATCCACAGTGTTAAGAGTGTGCCAAGAATACCTAAATTCAGGAAAAGCCTCCCATCATGAACGATGCAGTGGTCAACTGCCGGCACTTAATGAGCATGGCCAGTGAGGTCTGTGTAGACTTGTCACTGTGAACAGACAAGCAACACTGCATGAACTAACTGTAGGAATGAATGTGGGGCGTCTGATGGGCGTATCCGTTAGGACATTTTTACAGCCTAGTATCTAGAAACTAAAATAGGCCTTAATTTAACACAACAGTTTTACATTTGATATTTCAACAGATAATTCCACAATGAATAATTTAAATATTTGTTATGTATGGTTTTGGCAATATCTGTATAGTCTTTTCTTGTTGGCACGATACATACGATTGTTTCGCTGTTAACATATAATATAACTTTCTAAACTTGCTGCATTTTGTCATAATTGATTTATTACAGTTTTCTAGTTTTGTATGGTGTCTGCAGTTTCCTGTCCACTTTATGGTTAGAATTTTTAATATTTCACTATGTCACTTTGTACGTCTACCACTGCTACTATTACTAAACTATTACTACTACTCTGCCATCTAAGAAAGCATTTTCCAGCATTGGTATCGGTGCGGTAATCCGAATTCCAAATCCCCCGGAATAGCGCACGTTCTCAGTCTCTCTGGCAGCCAAAGTGACCGAGAAGGCCGCCTATCGGGAGACTGGCCACCTCCAACACCGGTTGTGAGAACTAATTTTCAATGATATATATGTAATTGCAAAAGTAAGGAGTCTTTAATAGCCGGCTAGTAGGTTGTTCGTTTTCAGAGGTGAACTAGATTAGTTTAACATCTGCTGCCGGTATTTGTTATTTTCAATATTTGAACAAATTCCTGTTTTAAGATTATCATCTACATAATTTACAACTTTTACTCATTACTAGCAGTTAACATTTTTACATATTTTAAGAGATAACAATGTTTTACTTCAGAAGCGGCTCATGACTGCAACTATTATCTATTATTTGTGTTATTTCAATGTCAGACCACATTTTATGCATCGGACTATAGTTCATGTGAGCACTAGTAAAGAACTTATACAATACATACACTATATACTTTTATTATAAGTGTTGCTTTAGCAAGTTCTTGTTTGTAGATAGAATCTCCAGTGGTGTTACTGCAAAACGGTCCATTTAAAGCCTTTAATATGGTTTAAGCACTCCTCTCCGCAGACCAGCTGGTTGCGTTTTCAGCACGATATATAACTCTCTGATCGAGCGCTTATTCGGTTGTGGCTGCTCTCGGGTGTTACCCTGTGACCTCATAGCCGGCTTGACTTGGCCTTCCTCTTGTTGTCACTAAACTTTGCATGAATCTCTCCTTTTGCAGTTTGGATATATTTTGCGTCACTTCGTCTAGTTTGCGCCATTGTTGCTCAATTTTTAGTATGTCTCCCGTTTTCATGTTTCTTAGTTCATGAAATCCTTCGTTTCTGGCTTCTGCCATTTGTGTGCAATCCCAGACGATGTGTTCGGGTGTACCCACTTCCCCGCACTCACACAAGCTTGTGTCTTTTAGTCCTCTTTTATGTAGTAGGCTGGGATATGGCCCATGTCCAGTGATGTAATGGACAAGTCCGGTTGACGGATCTAGGTGACGAATGTTTAATCTCTCTTGAATTGTTGGCCAAATATTGTAGGTTCTCCTGCCAGTCGTACTACGCGACCACTGTTGTTGCCATTCTTCCATCAAGACTGTTTTTATCTCCCATGCTTCTGTAACCAGTCTTCCTAAAATTTGTTCTACTTTTTCGGCGTCACCGGTTCGTAGCCAATAGTGTACCCCTCTCTTTCTAACTTCTAGGTCAAGTGGCCAAACGCCCAACGCAACCAGCAGAGAGTCGGTCGCTGTTGTGCTATATGCACCACTTAATCTTATCAGTATGCTTCTTTGTACGCTTCTTAGTGCCTGGCGAGGTTTAACTTGTCGTAACTTATGCGCCCAACTGCTAGCAGCATATCCCACAATCGAGGATAATATACTGTCGTGATACCTCCTTATCATGGATGTTGGAAGATGAAATCTTCTTTGCCCAATACTGATCAGTTTGTTCATCACTATTTTGGCATGACTGCACACCTCCGTTATATGGTCAGTAAAATTTAGTCGCTCGTCTAGCGTGACTCCCAGATATTTACAAGTTCTAACTCTTTTTATGGAGACGTCGTTAACTTTTATTATTGGATTTCGCTTGGGGCAGCCACTGAGAACCATGAATTGAGTCTTGTGTGGTGCAAGGGTTAATTTCACTTTGGAGCACCAGTTTTGTAAATGTCTTAATGCCATTCCTGCTTCTAGTCTCTACTTCGTCCCTTGTTTCGCCTTGTATCAGCAGTAGAAGGTCATCTGCGAAGGCAACCAGCCCCAGGAGTCCTTCTTGCCCAATCATGCTTTCTATAGCCATTTCGAATGTTACGTTCCAGAACACTGGTCCACACACCGATCCTTGCGGACAGACTTTAGTTAATTTTTTCTCTATAGTCACTCGTGGACATCTCAGTTTGGCAAATCGGTTTTTACAGTAGTCGCATAGCGTTCCGTAGAGGTTACTAGGGATTCCTATTTCTGGCAGGCGGCTAAAAAGAGTCGGCCACCATAAGTTATCGAATGCTCCAGAAATATCGACAGCGATGGCTATTACATACTTGCTGTTACTACTTTTCACTAGATGCACGGCCTTATTTATGGCATCCTCGGTCGACCTACCCGCTCTGAAACCAAACTGATGTACACTCATACCATACTTTTTCCTGTGTTCCTTTAGTTTCCATACTAAAATTTTTTCCTGCACTTTTCCAAGCAAATTTAGCAGCCAGATCGGCCGGTAGGATTTAGGATTTAATGAATCCTTGTCGTTCCCCTTCTTTAGGATCACCACTTCACTCTGCTTCCAGATATTTGGAACCCTGCCTTGCTGAAGGCATTTATTAAATTGTATGCAGAGTGGTGAAGCCAACTGAACCACTAATGCCTGGAGGACTTCAGCATCGATTCCGTCCGGTCCAGGTGTCTTTTTCCGCGACATGGTGTTAATCGCTTTAATTACTTCGTCCGGTGTCACATCATCCGCTAATGTAGCTGAGGTATAAATTTCATTGAGACCTTTACGGAGATTTTCTTGCTCTAAACTTTCACTTACTGCCTCATCGTCAAGTAATAGTACTTTGTTCTTCGGCTGTTGCGCTCCAATTGGCCGTCATGGTCCCGTCTGCCCTTCTTACGGTTGATAGTGTAGTCGGTGGTCTCAGTTTGCTAGCTGCGATCTTGTAGGGGACGCCCCAGGGATCTGACTTTAAATTAGCGTTTACATAAGCCTCCCACCTCTGCTGCTTTGTTTTTGTTACCAGCTCTTTAAAGGCAGTCTTCCTTTCCCTGTATCTATCGAGAAGCAACCACCTATCGGCAGCAATCATGCACCGTTGGTACTCTTTTCTCACCTTCTTCATCTCCGATCGTCGGTCACTCCACGGTATGTCTGTAGTATTCGCTGGTCTTTTGAAGGGAATGGCCATTTTCATTACACGCTGAATTTCACGCGTGATTCTTCTTGCTATGACATCTACATCATTACCTTCCAATAGATCCACTGGTAGACGGAATTCATCTATTAGTTTTGCCCAATCTGCCCTACATAAGTTATATTTTTTCCTTGTGTCATTAATTTCATTGATTTGCAACCTACCTTTGGCCAGATCAAACAGAATCAAGTTGTGGTCACTTGTAGTTTCGTTTTCAACCACCCTCCAGTTTCTGGCTAGGTTTCCTGCCAGCTGGTTGGTCAGCGTTACACCGATATTCAATTTTGCACCGGCTTTATTACTAAAGGTTGGAGCATTACTAGGGCAGTTCCTGACTTCCAGGCATAGCTCATTTAACAGTTCCTCTACCATTAAGCCTCGTTCATCCGTTGAATCACTGTACCAGAGCGGGGAGTGTGCATTTATGTCTGCTGTTATAATTATCCTTTGATCTTGTAACTCAGTGAAATTTTTCTTATTTTATTTAGATAAGCATCTATAGGGTCCTTATATTGGCAGTACATCGATACCAAAGTAACGCTACACCACCCAGTATCGATCTCTGCACATGCTGTGTGCTCATCACAGTATTGCGATATTTTGGTTACAGTTAGTTCTTTATTTAGTACAATGATTCCTGCCAGAGGTTTAGGTCCACTTACTATGGTTTGTGAGGATACTGGCATGTTTGGTATTTGTCCGCCCTTAGAGTAAGGCTCTTGCACACAGAAAATATCCCAGTCATGTTGCGCAGCAAGATTCCTTAGCTCATGCAGGACCATATTTGTCCATCTTGCATTAATTTGTGCAACTTTGATTGTACCTTTCATCTATGGGTGCTTAGTGTAAACATTACTCTGAGGCCATGGAAGTTTCGCGTCAAAAACTATCCTTCCATGAGTCATCACAAATTGTTTACATATTTGGTCTGGGTCAAAAATCTCATTTCTTTTGTTGAATAATTTTTTAACTAGCGTCTACAACTGGGCTGGATCTGTGGGTAAGTTGCTGGCCTTGAGTTGTATTCTGTCCACTGCTTCAAGTTGGGGAAAGGTGACTGTTTTCCCTGCTGGGTGCAGCATCCTAGTGAGGTGCCTAAGCGCCATTGCCAACACACGCTCTTGTTCTAGTCTGCTAATTTTTACCATGTTCTCAAGGTCTATATATATTTTTGTGGGATCTAACGCAGCTCTTTTTTCAAACTTTGTTTGCAGTGATATTTTAGAGTGTGTAGATTGCGCTGCCGTCTTGCTTGCATCGACCAAGTTAGGTCCTTTACACCAACCAAGTCCTGCCCTTCTTCCTGGGTAAGGAGGGGTGGTAACAGTTTGTGTGATTGTATCCTTCAGTCTGTTTTTTTTTTTTTTTTTTTTGCGTATTCTTCGGTCTGAACTGCAGTGTCTTTCGCTATGTGTTTCGTCTCTACGTATTCTTCAGTCTGAACTGCAGCGCGTCGTGTTTTGTGTCTCTGCGAATTCTTCCGTCTGTACTGCTGAGTCTATCATTTTTGGTGCTAAGTCTCGGCTGCCTTGTTTTTTACTTCTAAAGTTTGCCGCTCGTTCTGCATCCCTGCGCTTCCGTGACGGATTTTTATTTTTCCTCTTGTTTGTAATTACCATCCCATGTTTATCATACATAAGGGTTTTTTACAATCCCTTTTGCTGTTTTAACTGGCTTATCCATAATCTATTCGGCTGATCATACTCTGAAGGAGCATCTGATAGGTTAGACACTCCTTCCCTTTTTTTTGTGCACGTTTTACCTCTCTTCGCACATGGGATGCATACGGGAGCAATGTCTTTCTTTTCGCATTGGTCTTTCTTGTGTCCAGTCGCACCGCAGTGGCCGCATGTTGAGTCAGCCTGCTGACAGTGCTTGCTGACATGACCCCAATCACAGCACCTTACACAGTTCGGTACTGTAATGTAATCTTTAGCCGTCACAGCTGAAAATTCAATGAATATTTTTTTCTGTTCCAACAACATAGTTCTAACTTTTCCACTAACTTCCACTACATGATGGACGGTAGCTTTATTTCTTGGACCTGTTTTAAATCTTGGTTTGAAACCTTCTACGAAATCAGTTCTGGCTACTTTGTCTTCAAAATTTTGCTCATAAACAATATCTCTCAATTTCTCTGTATCGATGGAGACTGGTATATCATATAGAATAACTAACGGCTTCCGCTTCCTGGGTAATTCGCATCTCATGTCAGTATTAAGTGTTTGGTTATCGAGAATTTTCTTTGCATCCTGCGCGGTATTTGTCTCAACAATTACAGCTTGCTTTGTTGTCCTGACTCTGTGTATTTTTATTTTATCTTTCTGCGGTCTTAGTATCGTAGTGACCTTCTCCGCCACTTTTTTAGGCGTCTCCCCTTTTCTAGAAGAAATGAACACTGCACAAGTCGCTGTTGGGGTTATCATATTTTTTGGTGTGTGCCTTCCACCAGCAGCTGTGACAGTAGCATAGCTATGTGTGGGCTGCACACCTCCGCTTTCCTTAATTTCTTGTCTTAGTCTATTATTTTCGTTGATTAACTCTTTGTCTTCCCTCCATATGAGATGCAGCGACTGCCCAGGACGCAAACTTATCCTTTAACTCTCTTAGTTTTTGCTCTGATAATTTTTGGCCCTGGATCTCATTTAGGCATTTTAACTAGCTCCTTGTACCTCTCTCCAAATGCAAAAGGAATTGCATTTGGAACGCAGTCACTAGTATCGCTTGTCGTATTCATTCCGTTACTGAGCTCCATCTGCAACGCCTAATATGTGGGTTCATCACAAACTAAATCCAAATTGTTAACCTGCAGGTCACTTCTCAAGGCCGAAGCCTCGCTGGATCTATCTCACAATATAGTGATTATTCACAGTACCTGTACAATGCTGAAGCTGCAATGGCAGGCGTATCCGGACACTGGTAGAAACACAGAATCCACAAAACCCAAAACCAACACTGCAACAACACTACATACACTGCTAAGTCGGAGTGCACAGTACGATACGTCCGCTCACTCCGAGCGTCTACAAGCAACTACCGTTACGACAGTCCGCCGAAATTTGACTTTAATGGGCTATGGCAGCAGAAGACCGACTCGGGCGCGATTACTAACAGCACGACATCACCAACTGCGGCGCTCCTGGGCTCGTGACCATATCAGTTGGACCATAGACGACTAGAAAAAAGTGGCTTGGTCAGATGAGTCATGATTTCAATTGGTAAGAACTGATGGAGAGGTACGAACAGTGGTGCAGACCCCATGAAGCCATGGACCCAAGTTGTCAACAAGGCACTGTGCATGTTGGTGGTGGCTCCATAATGGTGTGGGCTGTGTTTACATGGAATGGACTGGGTCCGCTGGTCAAACTAAACTGATCGTTAACTGGAAATGATTACGTTCAGCTACTGGGAGACCACTTACAACCATTCATGGACTTCCTGTACCCAAACAACGATGGAATTTTCCAGGATGACAATGCGCCATGTCACCAGGCCATAACTGTTCATGATTGGTTTGAAGAACATTCAAGACAATTCCAGAGGATGAATTGGCCATCGTGATCGCCCTACATGAATACCATCGAACGTTTATGGAACATATTTGAGAGATCATTTCTTGCACAAAATCCTCCACTGGCAACACTTTCGGAATTATGGACGTCTATAGAGGCTGCATGTCTCAATATTTCTCCAGAGGACTTTCAATGCCACATCGTGTTGCTGCACTTCACCGGTCAAACGGAAGACTGACATGCTATTAGCAGGGTATTCCATGACTTTTGTCACCTCAGTGTAAATTACAACGGTACACTTTGACAGATGCAATCCCCACCACAGCAAAAATTCCCTCCTGTACAACTTTGCCATTTGTAGCAGCCACGTTTGTTGTGATCATGAGTCACTTTCCAGGTATTCCCAAAAAATATCGGAAGCCCTCAGTTCCCACTGCTACCCCCATGATCTTGCGGAAAAGCAAATCTCCTGTGCTATCATCCACAACTCCTCTTCTGCATCTACTAAAACTGACCGCAGACCAATATTTTTCACCCAGTTTTTTCCTGGCCTGGAATCCATTAACAAGGTCTTTCATTGTAACTTTCTACATTCCTTCCATCAAATTTGTCTCCTTCTTTCTAAAATCCTACCCACTGCCTCTTGTACTTACTTTAGGAGACCTCTTAATCTGAATGTCATCTTGGTTACATTTGACTTTGCTAGACCCTTCTGTATAACATGCAGCATGCTTTGAGCTACCACTACCTGCTGTTATCTCATCACAGGAGAAACCTTTCCTATTGTAATGACATATGGGCTATATGTCCTATTCACCTATGTAGTCCACTCTGTATACAATGTTATAGATTTGTAGGGTTTTAGTATGTTACTAGGTTTTAAGCTGTGCTCTGAGTTAAAACAGGTTATATGTACTTGGGCTCCAAGATGTTAATTGTCAGGTTAATATAATTGGACACCAGGGCATCTGGATTGTAGGCAGAGGTCCCAAGTTGCTCTAAGCAGTGATATTAATTAGACTAGATGACCCATGAGAAAATTTCACGACTGCAATGAATAGTAAGGTTGGTGATTTGTAATAGGATGAAAGAAGAATTGTCTCATTTGTTTCAATAGATTATTTGTTTAGTGTAATACGTACATAACAAAGTCGATGTCAGTGAAGCAGTTTATTAATATCTCTGTGATATGTGCTCCTGCTATCTAGTATCTAGGCTGTGAACTGTCTTATACGCATGACTTTTACAGTTGTTACTTTCAGGGTCAAATTTCGAAAAAATTTATTCTTAAGAAACTTTGTGACCAAAACAGAGACCTTTATGATAGCTCATTTATCTATTTCGGTTAGATATCAAAGGAGATAAATTGCTCGTGATAAAACAATACTTTATGGAAATAATGATAATTTTACCCTTTAACCCTTTCCTACCGGCATTTGGAAATAAAAGAAAATTTATAATTTCAATTATATATTTGTATAAAGGTACTTGAAATTAAACACACATATTTTTTTTTCAAATTTTACATTTCTCATTGTGGAATAGTATGACTTGTGTTGTTTGAATGGATGAGGGCTTGGTGAAATATATATAGATGACCTTTCCTTCTTACCGATATCCTTCATAGTCATCATACCTTGTGCAAAGGATCTTCTAAAAAAATTTACAGACTATTTTCAAATATCGGACCATTTATGTTATAGGCATTGACAAATACAACATCCAGAATTCCCAAAAACAATCTTTACCATGATTTCGGTAATCTTCTGTCACAATTGCACAAAGCCATCAGCTGATCAGCAGTATCAACCCCACACATGAAGGTATTGTAGTTCTTGACGATTCCTGAGCATGAAATTGTCGACTTCAATCCATCTTTTTCTTTGCATATAACTAGTGGTGTAACAACAGGATGGCAGGATGGGCAAATGCTACGGGACTTACTGCCGGAGGTGGCCCCCCGATGACCAGGCAGAGAGGCCCTCTGGTCCAAGATCCACCAGGTCACCAATCCAACCCAAGAGAGGGCTCATCTGTTGAAGTTGCCATTGACCCCAACCAGTGTAGTGGGGTTTCACCGCTGCCATGAAAATTTGATACTAAATGTATGACCTTTTTATCCTTCCATTTCCAGTAGCAAATATTTAGGTTTGTAAATTCACTGTCACAATCTCCTCTTTTTAGTTTTCCATCAGCAGATTGTTAGAAAGTCCCTTGCAGTAGGGTCTGATTCTCCCACAATTAAAAGTTGTTTCAGTTTTTTAATAATGAAACTGATGAAAAATAATGATAATACTAGATAACATCATCATTGCTCCATTTTTTCAGTCAATTCTAAGATCACTCTTTGACCTAATAAGTAATCTGAGAACATTCCTGTCATTTCTTCATTTTTGCCTTCATAAATTATAAACTTCTAAGAGAAGAGTATTTCATAAAAATAACCATTTGAAAATATCTAAAACAATGATAAAACCAATTGTAGACTTGCTAAATCTATTGATCAATAATCTGTATAAAACTACCCACAACTCCCTGACGGTACTTATAAGTCCACGTTGGTTTTTCTAGATTATTTAGTAAAGAAACTAGAAAAACATATTTTATAGGTAAAAAATACACAGACGGAAAAAAAAATCCCAACACCAAGAAAGACTTGTGTTAGATAAACGAAATTTGGTAGGCGTGTTTATACATCTGAAAGATGACATCGATTCAAATTTCGCGCTTCGCGCATAAGTGTGGCGCTAGTAGCGCTACTCAGAGCTTGCAAATCAGGTTTGCTTTAAATACGCGCTGTAAAGTTTGTGAACGTTATTTACCGCTGAGATTTGACATAGTGAGTTGATGTTAGCCAAGAATGCCTTTAAGAAGACGAAGAAGCCATTATCAACAGCTCACCGAGTTTGAACGAGGTCGTGTAATAGGGCTACGAGAAGGTGGATTTTCTTTTCGCGATATTGCAGAAAGACTTGGCCGGAATGTATCCACTGTGCATGATTGTTGGGTGCAGTGGTCAAGGGATGGTACTGCCTCAAGAAGACCGGGTTCCGGGAGGCCACGTGGCACTACTGAGAGGGAAGACCGCCGTATTCGGCGTACAGCTGTGGCGCATCGTAATGCGTCTGCGGCAGAAATTCGAGCTGCAGTTGGTACCACAGTGACACAACGAACTGTTAGAAATCGGTTACTTCAAGGACAGCTCCGAGCCAGGCGCCCTGTAGCGTGCATTCCACTGACTACAAGCCATCTCCGTTTGCGACTCCAGTGGTGTCAAGCCAGAGCTCATTGGAGGACGGAGTGGAGATCTGTTGTGTTTTCTGATGAAAGCAGGTTCTGCCTTGGTGCCAGTGATGGCCGAGTGTTGGTCAGAAGGAGGCCAGGGGAACGCCTGCAACCAAACTGTCTGCGGCCTAGACACACTGGACCTACACCTGGAGTCATGGTCTGGGGAGCAATTTCCTATGACAGCAGGAGCACTCTTGTGGTTATACCAAACACACTGACTGCAAATTTGTACGTCAGTCTGGTAATTCAACCTGTAGTGCTGCCATTCATGAACAGCATTCAAGGGGGAGTTTTTCAACAGGATAACGCTCGCCCTCATACCGCTGTTGTCTCGCAACGTGCTCTACAGAGTGTCGACATGTTACCTTGGCCTGCGAGATCACCAGATCTGTCTCCAATTGAACACGTATGGGATATCATTGGACGACAACTCCAGCATCATCCACAGCCAGCACTGACCGTCCCAGTATTGACAGCACAAGTACAACAAGCATGGAACTCCATACCACAAAGTGACATTCGAAACCTGTATGACACAATGCATTCACGTTTGCAGGCTTGCATTCAAAATTCTGGAGGTTACACCGGCTATTAATTTAACAGTATTTCACATTTGAAATGCATTTTCTTGAGCTTAAATTAACCTGTGATCTTGAAAATTTAATCAATTAAACATGTTAACTTGACAAATGCATTGTCCAAATTTCATTACTCTACAATAATTTTTTCTTGGTGTTGGGATTTTTTTTTCCGTCTGTGTATATGGTTAAATGTTCAAACTAAAAAAGTAATAACAGAAATTGACATTTACCAAGTAAATTATCATCTAAAAATTCATTGTAATGTAGCACTTGTTACTCTGGTCAGTATGCTGTCAAGCCCCAATTTAGAAAATTAATTTCTCGGCAATTTCACGCAGAATTTAAAAATAAATGTTGTCATTGTCTGACCTAATCATACAACAATATATCAACAGGCTTAACAATGCAGTGGACACTGGTGTTGTCGAATTATATGGTGGTAAATACAGTGGTACTTATAAGTACCGTCAGGGAGGAAAGGGTTAAGGGTCGAATTCCGAAAAATTCCTTTTTTAAAAATATGATGCTACCATGGTGGAGATCTTAATCTTTAAATGATATGTCATTTATATATATTGGTTAGATATTAAGGGAGCTAAATGGCTTGTGTCACATAACGTGCTGTAGAAATATTGATACCTTTGCACTTTAAAGATTCTTGTGACTAGAATTTCCCGAATAATTTGTTAACACTGCGTTTTTAATTTCAAGTGTTTCTTATGTTCTGTTATGTAGTTTTCTTAAAAATATAATATGAAATAAAAGAGAGATACACTTTATAAATGTCATGTACTGTCAAACACTAAATAATTAAATAAATAACCATGAAATTACTGCGAGATTTTCATCAGTTCTAATAGGTATTTGAGTGTTGTCGAGAAAATAACATGTTAGATTATGCCGTGAATCTCCGCTCGAATCATCCGGAAATAATCTTTTGAAAATTCTCTTGTCACTGCAAAAGCCAGATAAGAGTTTCTTCCTTTCATATAATCACTTTTCCATAGTTTTATCTAACTCAACTTCTGTTAAAGTAATAACAATTTTCCAAGCTCGGCATCCCTGTCTGATTCAGAAATCAAAAATCGAGTTTTTGCATCGACATGTTTTAGGTTACGCTTTTTTGATGGTTTCTCGCATAACTCAACAATGCTTTGTAAACTGCCGCATGAAACTGCACTCTAATATGCGCGGGCAACTGCCTGACACAGTTTCTGTTTTTGTGCTGCTCTGCCCTGCCCTGCTCTGTGCTGCCCCTACTGTGCCATGCAGCTCAATGTGTGCCCTGGGTTACAAGATTGCTGGTAGAAAGACCTCATTCAATATAGCAACAGGTTTTTTATGCTATCTAGCATATTGTGTACATGTGACTGTCCATGTCTATGCAAAAGCTATGCACTGCAATAACCTTGGACCCTGAACATCTGCAGTTTCTTCATGTGAACTTCGCAATAAGTTTGTTATGAGCAGCTTACACTACTCTTCTCTGAATAAACTTTTTTTTAAACCCCAATTCACAGACTTCCTGTTACACTATTATTGGACACACCACCTTTACTCCCACTCACCTTATTTACCAAGTTAGCTGTCTTCACTGTATTGCTTTCTACACCAGACTCAACAGTCAACAATTATCCTACAGAATGAATGACCACATGCAAAAAGTTTATACTGCCAATCCAGATCATTCAGTGGCAGCTAATATGATTACAACAATCTTAACTGCTGTTTCATGGTTAGGTCTGTCAGAGTTTCTGAACACCACCACCTCTCTGGAACTCTGTAGATGGGAACTTGCATAGCAACTCATCCTGAACACAAGACATACTTGTGGCCTCAACCTATGCTAAACCTGCCACTTACTATTTTGCAATTTTATAGTTCGTTTCATATATTCAACATAAGTATGTATTTTTTATATCTTTCTAGTTTTATTTATTTACCTATTTACTCTTAAATATCATTTTGCCTCAACTGATCATCATAGAGATTATTTTGTTTAATAATTATTGTTGGTCAACTTAATCCTGCAATACGTCTCACCTCCTAGATAACTAAGCTTATCAACCGAAACGTTGTAAGCTTTGTGTTTTTAGTTATATTTGGCCCTTCTACCTTCATTTGTGGTGAGTGCTGGGTATTTTACTGTCCTTTCTTATTTTCAGTGCCTAATGGCAGTTTCTTTGTCTCTGTTATTGCTGTATGTAATGGAATGTAATCCTTGCTGTCAATTGCTGGTGGCAATAATAATGTGTATAAGAAGTCATTAAAATTTGGGGATGGTAGTAGTTGATTTACATAGCAAACAGTTGACATATGGAAGAAGAAGAAGAAGAAACATTTTGACACTATTCCCTTGTTCATTATCATTGCATAGCTAATTCTATAAATGCATGAGCAGATGATACCTCACTTTCTCAGAGTTCTGTCTCATTGACCAACTATTACTCCAAACACATTGCAGTGTATAGGATCTGCATCAGCTTAAAGATTTCCTCATAAAGTGCATCACTTCATATTCTATTCTAACGTGAAGCTTCTTTGATTTCTTGAGTGGTCCAGTTTCAGATGCCAAGATTCACTTTTCTTTGATAGAATTAACATTTACCAGTACCTTAGATGTTCAAATTCTATCCATTTCGTAACATGAAAGTACTATCATTGGAAATTACAAAAAACAAAAAAACAAAATTAATTGACTATTAAAACTTTTGTTTGGGAAATTTTTATAATAAATATTTACTTTTTGTTTGCCAAAAATTGTATAATGCTGATAATTTATTTATGTATTAATAGTCCCAAATGAAGATTAGACATATAAAAACAGTTCTAATTTATCTTAAATAACGAGATTAGTGTTGATAATAAAAGTTCTTATTTGAAAATAGCAGATTAAAGAATGTTTATTGAAAATATTTTGTAGTTTATGTACTGTTTTTTCTCGGACTGAGGGATTGGATGTGTGTAAATTAACACATTGAATATTTTTCACATTTTACAGTTGTTCAAGAAGCTGTTGCAACTGGAGATCCAGAGCTGTTGCAAATGGTGTTAGAAAGAAGAGATTTCCAAAGATACTCTAGTCGTGTTGGAGGTATTCCAGAACTGCTTCAAAAATTAAAAGAGGTAACTCAAACCGTTTCATCATTTGTGAATGAGAATTGGTGCAGCATGTCACTTGCGTGCAAGTCTTCTGTCAATTTTGAGAAACCTATTGTAAAATTTTCAAAGTTCACTATATTTTTCTGTCATGGTACATTTCCCATGTATCAGGTTACTCCAACAGTAAAACAAAAAACCAAATGTTTTCACACAAAATTTATTGGCTCTATGTTAAAGCTTACGAATGTCATATGCCTCGTCTCTTAAAGTGCTTACATTCATTACTGAATTCCAAACTTCACAAGCTTTCATCAATATCTGCCCTGTTGACTTATGGAGCCAACAAGTTATTATTACCTAGCTTTGATATTAAATTAATCAATGAGCCAACAATCTTGTTGGCTTATATTTAAAACTACCTGTTTTCCATATCCATATCCATACTTCCAAAATTTCCCCCTCACAATATCTGTTATGATTGCATATGTCATGATTCAGTGGTACATGACCACAGAACAGTAAGTAAAATTGTGAAAATATTGTGAGAAACACCAAAGATGGAATTGACAGATGTTGCATACCCCACACTAAATAAAATTTAAACTCTTCATCAAAGGGGCATACATCAGTTGTTTCCATAAATTTAGACTATTCACTTTCTAAATGCCATAGATAACCATAATAAATGCAAGAAACGACTACAAATATTAATAAAAAAATGCCCACAATCTCTGGCAGTACAACTATAATATCTCTGATCATTGCCTTTAATATACAATCTCACTGACCTTTGCCATTAGTTTTCCAAGTATAGCAGTTTACCACAATAATTCTGTATTAAAAAAAAAAAAAAAAAAAAAAAATCTTCAGTAAAATATTACAACATATACACGTTTTTTTCCTTAAATTTGTGGTATTTAGTTATTGATTGCTGTAAACAGACTTATTGAATGTGAAAAAGTATGTAAATTATTTTTAAAAAGTTTGCCCCAATGCCATCAATATTCGCAATAAGAAAAAATAATGATAATATTTTGGGATAATATTACAATCTCTGACACTAACCAATGTTTACCTGATGGTTTTATCATGAAAACCTTTAGTGCCTACATTGGTATTTTGAAGTAGTTTATACGGTAGAGTTGCAGATCACTACACATTTGTGAAAGGGATGGTACCATCCCCAGTTGGAATTAAGATTTCTGGTACAAGACGGATTTAGACTAAAATTAAAGACTAATCTCTGCCCCCTATTTGCAGCATGACATTCATCTTTGTGTTGCATTAAAGGAGTTTTTAATTGAATTCACATAGTAATATGTAGCCAAAAGAGAGTTTGATATATTCTGCAATTTATTAGCCAAAGAAAGGAACAAATTGTCAATAATAGAGCATGGTGATGTAAGATTGCTGATGACAAATAAGACACCAAATATCAAAAAATTTGTATTTTTTAATCAAACTATGAAAAATACACTAATACTGTTATCGTAATTTAATAAAGTAATTCTAGAAACTTGCCTTTGTTTTCTGTATATTACTATTACTATTAGTCCGCGATTCACTAAAAGTGTTTGGCAGAGGGTGCATTGCACCTATCAGGAAAGGTAATGGTTTGGAAGGGATATACGGGATATGGCAGGTGGCGCCCATGGGCTATTGTGAGGAACCATCCCAGCATTCGCCTGGAGCGACCTAGGGAAACCATGAAAAACCCAGATCAGGATGGCCGGAGTGCTTTATCGGAAGCTACTCCTGTCCGATTTTGTGTTTACTCGCCCGGTAATCCTTTCTATTCCACTCCCCAATCACTCGTGGAAAAAATGAATAGAGAAATGTATCGGTTCTGGCCCCGATTTCTCTTATCTTATTTTCGCGGTCATTCCGAGATATGAATGTTGCTGGTAGCAATATTTGACTGCTGTCATTCCAAAATACGTCAGTCGAGAATTTTTCAATTAGTTTCCGTCGAGAGCAACGCCTTCGGTGCTCCAGGTCTTCCCAACCTAACATGGCACTTACGCTTTCCCTCCAACTATATATACCTGTCACGAATCGGGCGGCTCTTCTTTGGACCATCTCTAATGCCTCCATTAATCCCTTTTGATGGGGACCCCAAAGAGAGCAACAATATTCCAAGTGAGGCCTCACTAGTGACTTGTACGCAATCGATTTAACTTCCGGAGTGCATTGTTTTAAATTACGACCTAGAAATCGATTACGATTTGCTTTCGCAATTACATTCTCGATATGCTCATTCCACGACAAATTATTACGAATTGTTACCCCTAGGTATTTAGCGGAATCTACCGTTCTAAGGAAAGTGCCATTAATTGTATATTCAAAGCTAAATGGTGTCGCCTTTTTACTTACACGCATGACTTGGCACTTTTTAGCGTTTAACTCCAACTGCCAATCTTTACACCAAGCAATTATTTTCATAATATCGTCTTGTAACAAAGCGCAGTCGTCCTGGGTTGTGATTTCACGATAAATAATAGCATCATCGGCAAATAATCTTTTCATTTCCCTTATGATGTCGCACAAATCATTAATGTATATGAGAAACAACAGAGGCCCTATCACGCTTCCCTGGGGAACCCCGGACCTCACTTCGGCAAGTGATGAACGCTCACCGTCAAGAACTACACACTGTGTTCTGTCCTTCAAAAAGTCTGCAACCCAATCGCATATTTGTCTAGATATACCGTAACCACGAAGTATCCTAAGTAACCTAGTGTGAGGCACAGTGTCAAAAGCTTTTTTGAAGTCTAATAAAACTAAATCAACCTGGATTGCTCATCTATAATTCGGCTCAAGTCGTGAATTAAGAGGGCAAGTTGTGTTTCGCAGCATCGGCCTTTTCTGAATCCATGTTGATTTGGGTTCAAAAGCTCATCTTCATCCAAAAACTGCATGATATTTGAATAGATGATGTGTTCTAAAATCCTGCAAAATATTGAGGTTAACGAGATCGACCTACAATTTTGAGGATCATTAACATTCTCACTTTTGAACACTGGACTTACGATGGCGGTCTTCCATTCGGCTGGTATTTTTCCTTGATCCAAGGAGGCGGTATATAATTTCATCAAATACGGCGCAATTTCCTTTGCGTACCTAGAGTAGAATCTTGTAGGAATACCGTCTGGTCTGGGAGCCTTATTGGGATTTACATTCATAAGCAGTTTAGTTATTCCCTCGACATCGAGAACGAGATCATTCGTAATTTTGTTGGTTTGATTGTTAAATATCGGAATCTCCTCCGAGTTTTCTGACGTGAAAGCTTTTTTTAAATACATTATTCAAAATTTCTGCTTTCACGACGCTAGTTTCTGATAATTCCCCATTTTCATTAATCAACGACGGCATGACCTTACGAGAGCCTCTTATTAATTTGACATATGACCAGAACTTTTTTGGATTGGTAATCAGATCTTCGGATAAATTTCTGGCTTGGAATTCTATAAACGCATCACGCATTGCCTTACGCACGTCCGCTCGCAAGTGGACTAATTTAGCGCGATCAAATGAGTCCCCCGATTTCTTTACTGTGGCATGTAAACGCCTTTGCCTCCTGAGCAAATGTTTCACTTCCCTATTGAACCACGGGAAGTTCTTACTAACCTTAATAAACTTCTTGGGAACAAATTGATTTAAGCCGGTCCATATTATTTCTTTTAAATTAAACCAAAGTTCCTCAACATTTGTATTAAGTGTGTACGTTTCAAAATTTTTCGCCAAATGATCGACCATAAACGCATCATTTGCCTTATCGAAACAATATACGATTTTGTCTTTATCATGCTTCAAATTCAGCCTAGATTTTAAAGTTACCACAATCGCCTTGTGATCACTTATACCGTCTTCTATACAAACTTTATCTACAATATCCGGATCGTTAGTAAGAAAAAGATCCAAAATGGACGAGGTATCTTCAACCATCTCTTCAAGAGAATTTTCGGCGAATGATTCCAGGAACGTTTCGGTTATTAACCTATCTCATCCGCCTGATCTGAACGTAAATGTGTCCCAGTTAACAGAGGGTATATTAAAATCACCTCCCATGATCAATGTATGTCCCTGAAATTTCTGAGAAACACTATTAAGTGATTGTCTAAAATATTCCGCATTATCTAATCCAGAGTCCAGAGGTCGGTAAAATGATCCTATTATGAACTTCTGCCAATTTTTACCTTCACCCATATTAACTCGCAACAATTTTCCGTTTCATTTACTACCGAGCAATTGATGGTTTTATTAACGGCCACGAACACACCTCCACCCATTGAGGTAGTTCTGTCTTTCCGAAAAACATTGAATTGAGGAGCAAATACTTCACTAGATTCTACCTCTGGCGTCAACCAACTCTCGGTTCCTAGTATTATATCAACATCGTTAGTCGCAACTGCAGCGTGTAAATCTGCTACTTTCCCTCTAATACTCCGACAATTAAGGACCATTATCCTTAGCGGTTTAATATCTGTATCTGTAGAGTCTAAATTCACATTTTTACTATTTGCACTCCGAAAGGAAACGGGTGTATGATAGTGTACACTTCACCTAAGAAGGATGCCATTGAATCGCTGTTTTAAAAAGTTGTAAAAGGTCGGAGCTCTATGTTACAAGAAGGGTAGAAGAGGTGCTTTTTTCTGAAAGGGGATGGTAATTTATTTTTTCCTTCGAAAAGGATACAGTCAGTAATTTGTTTGAATAAAGGGGGCAGTAGGTAAAAAAAATGTTGGAAACGTATGGTGTAGACAATGCATTTATTGAAAGAGGAAAAATGGGTGTAGTAAAATTGCACCTGAATGTGCACTCCTCTGCATTTAAATTAAACTTCAACAGAAGGCTGGAGGGTGAGGCGTAGTGAGTGCTCAGGCTTGGCATTTGGAAAATGTGAATTCATATCCGCATCCGGCCATCCGGTTTTCGGTATTCTTGAGATCACTCCAGGAGAAAGCCAGGATGGTTCCTTCACAATGCCACCAGACAGATTTTAATTTTAAACTCCAGCACCAGCCCGGCAGGTGCCTGGTATGCAAATGCCAGGTACAGGTTTGGGGATGCACAGTGCCCGAGCTGGAAACTTGTGA
Source organism: Vandiemenella viatica (assembly GCA_031002005.1). Lineage (NCBI taxonomy): Eukaryota > Metazoa > Arthropoda > Insecta > Orthoptera > Morabidae > Vandiemenella > Vandiemenella viatica. The sequence goes on along the minus strand of JARYHS010013630.1, from coordinate 261,623,530 downwards.
ATGCCGCAAGTTTCCCACACCCTAACCTCCTACCATGCTTCAACGACCACTGTAGGACGTGACGGTAGAAAGTTGTGTGCCTAGGAGAATGGGGTTCTTGGCTTAATCGCCCGGATCGCGAGGACGTTACAAATCTCAATAAAAACCCTTCAACCTCAAGGTGAGTAACGTGCCGAGGAGGTGAATGGGTCGTGAGGCAAACCACCCACTCAAGACCCATCCAACCGCTAGTGTACAACCTCAGGGGCATCTGCCGCATCCCTGTTGTATTGGGGTAGGTGGCGTGATACAGGGGCTTCACGTCACTCGACTTAAGTTCCTCCGGACTCGTGGGATCAAAATTCCAAGAAATCCAAAAACTCCTTCTTCCTCCTCTGTTGGCTTGGGCATGCTGCAGGGGAATTTTTACTCAAATGCCCAAAGAAGTTTTGGTAAGTGGACAAGGGTCGAAAGCCCTCCTGAGGCAAAGAACAGTAACAGGAAGGGTCATCTTATCGATGATGCCTTTATAATAATGGCAAGAAAGGAGGGATCCTTTGAAAAGGTCTTTCCTTTTGTATATACAACAAGGACTACAAGGAATTGTTGGAACATTAAAAAATGTGAAAAAGCTGAGGAACAGGACACTGCTTTTAGAAACATCTACCTATAAGCAGGCTGTCTTATTCGTTAAGTGTGAGAAGCTCTGGGAGTTCGCAGTAAAGTGCGAAATCGATAAAACTCTAAATAGCAGCAAAGGCATTGTCATCTGCCAAGACTTGATCGATATAGAGACTGAGGAACTCCTTAAGGAGTAGGGATCAGAAAATGTGGTCTTGGTTCGTCAGATCACGCGAAGGGTTAACGGCAATCTTGAGAAGACTGCCACCTTCGTCCTGACGTCTGAAACTCCAATGTTGCCGAAAGTCATCAAGGCTGGGTACTAAAATCTCAACGTCCGCCCATATGTACCAGACCCCATGTGCTGCTTCAAGTGCCAGAGGTTTGGTCATCCAATGGCAAACTGTAAAGGCAACGGTACCTGTGGGAAATGGGGAAAAGTGGCACATGAGCTCGGTGCTGCTTTAACCCTTCCACAGGTGTGTGTAAACTGCTCTCGGTCACAACCAGTCTGGAGCAGGGAGTGTTGAGTGTATCTTCAAGAAAATAAGATACAGAGCGATTACCATAGGCGAAGCAAAAAAATGCTATAAGGCTCTCACACCACCCGTCTTCGCAACCAGTTTTGCGAAAACGTTGTCAGCTCCCGTCAGGAAACAAACTGTTGCTTCACAGATGTCCGTTGCGGAAATGGGCACAAGTCCCGCACTCATCCAGGTCTTAACACCAAGGACCGTGGACGTCGGTAGCAACACTTCTGCAACCTAGACCACTAGAACAGCAGGTTCAGAAGTTCCACCAGCAGAAGCACAGCCATTTGCTACCATAGTTACAGCTGCAGGTCCCACTGCTACAGTAGCAGCAGCACCTTCAGGAAAAGCTGTATTGACAATGCCATCAGCTAGTAGTGGATGGCAAACTGTGCAGAAGGCTCGAGGTCCGAAGTTTAAACACACGGACCCCACTAAATTTTTGAATTCCCCTTCCACTTCTCCTCCCAGATCCTCAACTGCCAGGGAAAAGAATGGGTAAAGGCCTTGGCAGAAGAAGAATCTGTGATTTTCTGAGGCCCTTAGTGACTCGAGTGTCTTCAGAGCCTGAAGACACCAAAATGCTGGTGGAGGAACCTGGCCCCATTCCTCAGCAGGCACCGGATGATGACCCGCCCACCTAGGGGCGGGTGAGGTTGAATAGGTGAGATGGCTCCCATACTACAATGGAACAATGGTTATCAGGCTCACAAAGAGGAAGTAGAACTCTTAGCACGGTCTAAACTATTGTGTCTGTGTTTACAAGAGACACACTTTAGACCTTCACACCAACCTGTGCTAAGAGGCTACGACCTGTACAGGAAAGAAGATTCCGAGGGTGATTGAGCGAAAGGGGGGATGGTGGTGTTTGTTCTAAACACAGTCCATTCCGAATCTGTTGCTGTCACCTCCTCATTGCAAGCAGTAGCAGTGAAAATACACGGTCCATTCCAGCTGATTGTATGCTGTATGTATCTGCCACCCAGTTTGTCCATCGCCTACGACGACCTGGTTGGCATCATACAACAACTCACTTGCCCCTTTCTCCTTTTTAGAGATTTCAGCCCCCATTGTGTGTTGTGGGATTCCACCACCGATTGCCCCTGGGGCAGAGTGGTTGGTAGATTGATAGAGCAGGAGGACATTTGCATCCTGAACACGGGGCAAGTGACTCATTTTACCACTGCTTCTGGTTCATCTTCTGCCATTGACTTTTAGTTATGATCTCCATCAATTACGGGCTCTGTGCATTGGGAAGTGGATCACGACCTTCATGGAAGCAACCACTTCCCCATATGGATGCGCGTAGAGTCTGTACGAAGAGGAGGCAATAACCAACCCAAATAGAACATCAGCAAAGCTGATTGGTTGCTATACCACCAATCACTATGCCTCCGTCCATGCCAAGACATAGAAGAGATGGTGAATCATTTCACGAATGCAATTCACCAGGCAGATGCCGTTTCCATGCTGAAAAGCTCCAGAACGCTGCAAAGGACACCAGTACCCTGGTGGAACGACGAATCTTGCTCCGCTTTTCATGGTCGCAGATGGGCGTTGCATTGATTTAGGTTGCATCCAACAACCTGGCAGCATTCCGTATTGCAAGAGCAAAGGCGCGTAGTGTTATTAAGGACAATAAGAAAAGGTCGTAGCAGGCCTTTGTGAGCACAATCAATCATTCCACATCATCATCCAAAGTATGGGAGTCCATCCGCCATATATCTGGAAGGTACTCCCGCCCACTAGTATGTGGATTACTGGATCAAGGATCTGACAAATGAAGCATAACCCAGCTAATGGCGGAGAATTTCGCTGCCATCACTTCATCTGTCAACTTGGACCTTCAGGTGGAGCAGCGAAGGACTGCTGCCGAAAGGTACTGCACACTGTGCTTTGATTCGTCAGACACAGAGGCTTATAATAGCCCGTTTCCATTCTGGGAGCTAGAGTCGGCACTAAACAGCGCCAATGACACCGTTCCAGGGCCTGTTATGATCCAGTATCAGATGCTGAAGCATCTTAGTGAAGATGCTAAAGAGTACCTTTTAGATATCCTTAATCATATTTGGACCAGAGGACACTTCCCTGACTCATCGAAAGAAGCAACAGTAACTCCTATTTTAAAACCTGGGAAAAACAGATTGTTTCCAGGTAGCTATTGTAGTATTGCCTTGACACGCTGTGTGGGGATGACACTGGAGATAATAGTCAATCACTGCCTTGTCTGGTGTCTTGAGTCCTGTAATCTGCTGAGCTGCTTTCAGTGCAGATTCAGGAAGTTCCGTTCCACCTTGGAAAACCTGATCCTGCTGGAGGCGGCAATACAGGATGCGTTTATATACAGCCAACACCTTGTAGATGTTTTTTTTTTTTTCCGATATCGAAAAGGCCTACGATACTACCTGATGGCATGTTATTTTAAAACAGTTACATGAATGGGATTTTAGGGGTAACCTGCCCCATTTTTTTAAATCATTTTTATCTGGTCGTTGCTTCTGGTACCGAGTCGGTAGTGAAGTGTCTGATCTTTTTATTCAGGAAAACGGTGTTCCTCAAGGGTCAGTTTTAAGCGTGACCCTTTTTGATATCGCGATTAACAGTATCTCAAGCGTTACTCCTTATATGTGGATGTCTTTTAATTTTTTGTATTTCTTCCAGACTGAGAAGTGCTGAGCGGCAGCTGTAACTCACGCTGAACAGGTTCAATGAATGGTCAGTGCACACCGGTTTTCGTTTCTCTGCTGAGAAAATCCAGTGTGTACTTTTTACTCATAGCAGAAGCCTTTTAGCTTGGCCCCACCTTACTTTGAGGAACACCCATTTACATTTTACTGATATTGTCTGGTTTCTGGGTCTCATTTTAGAAAATAGGCTAACTTGGCTTCCACATGTTAAAGATGTGAAAGCCAGACCCCTAAAAGCTTTAAATGTTTTAAAATGTCTGTGTGGCAGGTCATGGGGCACTGATCGCACATGCCCGCTTCAATGTTATAGAGCCTTTGTACGGTCGCGGTTGGATTATGGTTGTGTAGTGTATGGTTCGGCACGGGACAGTTATCTGCGTATACTGGATAGTGTCCACCATGCAGGAATTCGGCTCACTGCGGGTGCCTACTGCACTAGCCTGATACCCGGCCTCTGTGCTGGTGAGCGGCTGCTTTCCACCCGCTGGCCCCTCCTCATGTTGTGACACTATCTGCACATTGCCACAACACCTGGCAGTCCCGTGTATGACGTAGTTACTTGCCAAAACTTCGAACAGCTATATAATAATCGCCCAAGAGCAACCAAAACATTTAGCTACCGTACAAAGGCTATTTTAGAAGAATATGGGTTTGAGCTGCCCTTATTTTATCACCAGGGTTGGAGTAAATCTCATCCCTGGCTTTTAAAGAGGCCCAAAATGGTTTTAGATCTGTCATGGTTCAGCAAGCTGTTTACCACTGACAGGGTATTTATGAGCGTTTTTAATGATATTTTAAACCAGCTTCGTGATTTTACCCGGGTTTATAAGGATGGGTCTAAGCAGGCTAACGGAGTAGGTTGCTCCGTAGTGTTCCTTAGAGCGACTTACTCATACATGCTAGATAGCAGGTGCAGCTTTTATACTGCTGAGTGCTACACCCTGCTAAGGTCGCTCCAGCATACGAAGGTAAGTCATGATATGAATCACATCATATGCTGCGATTCCCTCAGCTGTATTCAGGCATTAGTAAACAAGTACCCAGCAGACCGTTTGATCCAGGATATACATGGAAAGGAGGTATTATTCTGCTTGGTACTAGACCATGTGGGAATCGGGGAACGAAGTCACTGACAAAGCTGCCAAATTAGCCTGTAACAAGGTCAGAATTGACTTTGCCCCGGTCCCAAAGTCAGACCTTGCCTCGGCAGCGAAAAGATTCGTTTTTGATGTTTGGGAGACACAGTGGCTGGTAGTAGAGCATAATAAGCTCCAGCTGGTGAAACTGACCGTTCAGTTGTGGAGCAGCTCCTTCCGGTGGGTGAGGGGGGATGAGGTTCTCCTTATTCGCCTCCGTATAGGGCGCTGTCCTTTGACTCATGGTTTTCTTCTCCACCAAGAGGACTCTCCAGAATGTGATACTTGTGGCATACCTTTAATGGTACACCACATTTTAACCGATTGTGTGTTATTTTTAAATTTAAGAGCAGACGTTGGCCTTGCCAACGATCTGTCCATTCTTTTAAGCAATGACAATGAAAATGTGGCAAAGGTTTTAAAATATTGTAGTTTGGCTGATCTTGTCCTAAAATTTTTGGGCAGATTGGCTTAACTTTTAGTATTGAATAGGTGGTCTTTTTACAACCACCTATTCAAGTACCGTTCTGTCCTTTTAGTTCATGTTGCTGAGTTCTAGATGTTATAGCTGGTTGGCCCCTTTACAGCCAGCCAGCTAACTTGTTTTTTTTTTATAAAGCTTTCTTATTTGGTTGGCCTTTTACAGCCAACCATCTGTTCTATGTCTGTGTGTGTATTTTTTTTAGGGTCCGTTTACAGCCACTATTTTAGTATTTTACTTTGTTTTGCCATCTGTACGTCCGACATCTTTACAGTCGGCTTTTTCATTAGCGTTTGTGTCTTTTTATTTCAGTCTCTGTGGCCGACCTCTTTACCATCAGCCATGCAGACGGAAATCGAGTTCAGTTTTAAGCCACTTTGTCATTGCAGGGTTTAGTAAGGGCACTAATAACCCAGACTTTGACATGCCCTAAATCAACAACATGAATAACAACAACACCAGCACCAGATAAATAGACCTACTTTTTGAATCCTTGATTTGATGACATACCTCTTAAGATTAATGTACATCATAAGGACTAACTTCTAAAATTCACAGCTGGATTAACAAATACATATTATGAAAAGTATTAATTGGCGACTGAGCTTGGTGTAATTGGATATTGGTTCCTCATTCATCATCTGCAGTTTTAAATTACTACATACCACTGAGGCTAAATCCTCTTTTCACCACAGAAATAAAATTAAGAACTTGTTTGATGCTGCCCTTAAACCAAGATATAATATCAGAAACCCAAGGGTGGTGGTTGGTACTCAACATCTTCTAAATTTGTCTTGGAGCAGAAACACCCCCTGAAATCTCTTCAGCGACCACCAGTAGAGCCCCAATTTTGAACCTCTAAATAAACCAAGGAGACAATTTTCAGCTCCAGTGGCAGATGACTCATTGTAATGAGACATACCTAATATTTGATACTCTGAAAAACACCGTCAAAGTCGACTTTCAGGTTATGCCAGATTATTCATAAAATAAATGTGTAGTAATATTTTGAGAAATACAATAAATTATAAATGTATTCCAAGCTTTCAGATTGAAAAAATCTATTGTTCCCCCCCCCCCCCCCCCCAGATAATGGAACAGACACATTCCAGGTAAATGTATATGGTATGTATTAACATTCATACGGTATATGTTTCAATTTTTGAGCAGCAACAATAGCAGATGTGATTTAGTTGAAATGCAGCCTGGACCAAAATGAGAACGTTCATTCTGTATCACAGCATCTGACCTATCCCATTCAAGGAAGAGGGCTGGTAAATCAACACTTAGTTTAATCCCGGAAATTGCTGATGCCAAATTAATGAAGCTTGATATACATGATTCTTGTATGATGAGTAAGAATAGTGTAATTGTAAATTAGTTCCAACTAACCTATTTCTGCGTAGGCTGTGGATGAATATAGGTTTGTTCCAATTCCAGAAATGGCTGATGCAAATTTGTATCAAACATTGTACAAATTTTCTCATTAGGAGACTAAAAATGCAGTTAGAGTAAACAATCTTCAACCAGCCCTTATGTAGGTAGGGTGCAGTTAAATCAACTTTTACTTTAATTCTGGAAATGGTTGATGCTAATTTAATGAAACTTGATACAGGTTCTCACTGGACAAGTGAAATAATGTAGGGTTTAAATCAACTCCAACCTACCCCTTTTTGGGCATGGTTTGAGTGAATCTAGGTTTCTTTACTCCCATAAATAGGTGGAGCAAATTTAATGAAACTAGGTACGCATCTTTCTCATTGGGAGACTAAAAATTGTGAATGGGTACATCAATCCCAATTAGACTGGGCCACGCTGGAACTCTGCTAATTTCTTCTGAACTAATCTATATTTTTAGCCATACACTATGCGGGGTGTGTTAAGAAATTACGGGAATATTCTTTTTTTAAAGACTTTTATTTATTCATCTACATCGATGTTATCCCCTGAAAATATGAGGTGTGTAAATATGAAAACGGATTTAAAAAAAAAAATACGTTTACTGTATAAAAATGATACAAAGTACCTTATTCGAAATATTGTCTATTGCTAGATAAAAAAAAAATCCCATCTGTTTGGTAATTTATGAATTTCACGCTAAAAAAAATTGCTCTTTTGACGCAAACCAGTCATCAAACGATTTTTGTATGTTTTCATAAGAAATGAAGCACTGCTCAGCAATTGCGTGTCCCATCAATGTAAAGAGATAGTAATCAGATGGAGCTAAGTCAGGTGAGTAGGCCGCGTGTGTCAGTATCTCTCAACGAAGCGCCTCAATCATTTCCTTGGCCAGTTTTGCTGCATGTGATGGTGCATTGCCATGAAGCAAAATCACTTTGTGTTTCTTTTTTGATATTCTGGTTGTTAGTCCCACAATGTTTGATTCAAATTGATCTTTTGTTATCAATAACGTTCAGTATTAATAGTTTCGCCAGGTTTATCAGTTCGTAATATATCACACCATTTTGATCCCACCAAACACAGAGCATTGTCTTCTTTCCATAGCGATTTGGCCTTGAAGTTGATGGTTCACCTGGAGTTTCCCATGATCTTTTACGCTTAGGGTTCTTGGAATATATCCACTTCTCATCACCTGTCACAATTCGATGCAAAAATGCCTTTTTTTACACCTGGCGAGCAGCATTTATTAAGTGGTTTTTCTTTCTGTCTTACATTCAGTTCATGTGTAACCCATTTTCCAATCTTCTGTATCTTTCCCATTGCTTTTAAATGTATGGAGACAGCATCTTGAGTTACATTTAATTGACCTGCGAGTTGTTGCGTTTGAGCATCATCCTCATCCAACAATGCTTGCAACTCACTGTGTTCAAACTTCTTCAGAGGTCTTCCAACGTCTTCGTTCTCATGTCAAAATCATCACTTATGAATTTTTTAAACCATTCAAAACACTGTGATTTAGTGAGAGCATGTTCACCTTAATCTTGGACAAGCATTTGATGTGATTCTGAGCAATTTCCTTTAAAAGGTATCAGATAATCTATGATGACCGCAAATCATAGTTTGTAGGCTCAAAACTTGACATTTCATCATTATTGAAAACTACAGTCATATGAAACTTGTATTGTTGTGAGTTGAAAATGTTTGTCAGCTATCAAAAAAAAAAAAAGGCGACAGTGACGCGATATGATGGTAATTGCATTGATAGCTAGAGCCATCTATCAGCGAATTCGGTTTCATATTTACACACCTGGTAGAACCCTTTAGGTATTATATACTTATGTCAGTGCTTCTTGCAATCCCCAAAACACTTTTGGAACTCGATCTTTGGGTAGCCTTGAGCTGTTTCAGCGTTGCACTTTTAATCTCCTCTATGGTTGTAAAATGATGGCCCTTCAAGTTTCTCTTTATTCTTGGGAACAGAAAAGTCATATGTGGTCATGTTTGGCGAATATGGAGGCTGTGGCAACATTACAGTGTTTTTGTGTGTGTGTGTTTTTTTTTTCCAAAGTTCATGAGCAATCAACAGTGTGTGAGCAGGTGCATTATTGTGATGTAAAAGTCATGAATTGTTGTGCCACAAATCTGGGTGTTTTCTTCAGACTACTTCACACAAACGATGTTGAATTTGACGGTAGTATTCCTTTTTGATCATTTGACCTTGTGGCAAGAACTCAAGGTGCATTATGCCATTATAACCGAAGAACACAGTGAGCCATAACCTTCACATTTGACCAAACATTTCAAGCTTTTTTCACATGGCGATTCAGAATGCCTCCACTGGGACGATTGAACCTTAGTTTTGATATCATACCCATAAATTCATGTTTCATCAGCTGTTATCACGTTTCAATAGTTCATCTTATTTAGCGATTCGTGAGCAACTTCCATTCACTGCTGTTTTTGTTAGAAACTCAAAACTTTTGTAACAAATTTTTCTGCAACTCATTTCATACCCAAAACAGATGAAAAATTTCATAGGATGAGTCAGTTTGATATGCCAATATCATCAGCAACTTCTCTAATTGTGATTTGATGATCATTCAGAATCATTTCCACATTTTCATCGGTTATTGATATGTTACGAGAACCGGTACACTCGTCATCTGCAGCATCTTCACAGCCATCTTGAAAACACTTATACCATTTGTAAATCCTTGTTTTACTCATAATTTTTGTCTTTTCTGTGTGTTCACACACCACGTCCATCATCTAAAGGTAAGGGTGGCTCATTTCCCTATGCCATTTTGTAAGATATATATTATATGTATAGGCAACAATCATCATTTATAGTAATAGTCACAGCTTTTCTTGGGTTCATGTTGCCATGACGCCAAATATTGCTTTGAGGAGCTACAGTTCTTACCACTTTTTCAGCAATCCCCTACATTGGTAGAGAATTAGTTAAATTAAGGAAAATTTTTGATGTAGATAATGCAACAACAGATTGATTCTTCACATTTCACCTTTTTTTTTATCATTTATTGTTACAGCAATAACTATTATTCATCTGTTCTTCCTACACATCACAAGATCAAGAAATCCATTAGAATCAACTAGAAATATTGACAAAATTTCATTTTATCCTCACTTTTATCTTTATATACCGTACTTCATTCAGTTAATCACAATACTAATTTTAATTTCATTAATGAGACCATATCTTCTAGGAGATCCATTTTATTGCTGCAGATCCATTAGTTACACCAGTACTTATTCAATCATAATAGTACTTCCTATTTGCATATGTCGTGATTAATCATTAAAACATTAGGAGTAGTAATTGCAGTAGCTATATCCATTAGTATTTTAGTAATGTACCATTCTATAAAAAATAAAAAAAACACACAAATTTCTGACAAATTGAAATCTACTCAATCAGTCAGATCATATTCTAGTAATGTGAATGGGTAAGTGACTCATAAAAGAACCGCTTATCTTTACAGGACAATTGCTAACAGTTATCTATTTTTAATGTTACATCATAAATATTCAAATAGTAAATATATAAAGTAAAATAATTAAATAGTTAATCTTATATCTTTAAACGAGGAATTCTTTTTTGGATTCTATTTTGGATTTTGCTTTTTAAGTTTATCTAAATAGTTGTCTTTCCTACAAAAACTTAATTTTACAAAATATGAACAATTTTTACTCTTGGTATCTCGAAAACAGCTCTAACACCATCTCATAGAAGATTCAGGTATCCAGGAAGTCAACTAATATTTTCTCTTTGGTTTCAAGGAACTCATATATTTAAACGAACATTTCTTTCATACATTATTTTTGGAGAAATACTAGCACTACATGTTTAATTGTAAATTATTTAAAAAGAAGATTTTTTTAAAATTGGCTTTGTCAGAAATGATACTTTACTTTGCAAAACTTCTTTGAAAACATGTTAGAAAAACACTAATCAGGAGCTTATTATTTTCATACTTTTAAATTAACTGTGGCCGGATTAACTTTTTATTTGACAATTATTAATTACTCGCTAAAATAACATCATACTGATACTGTAATATGAGAGTGAGGAGTAACTGATATTTATGTGGCAGGGCTTGTACATTTGTTTTTAATTTTGTTTGCAGGCATGTTGTACTACTAAAACCATTGATGATGTCTCACCAGTACCTGTACTACATATAAAGCAAGAATCTGATTCTCACCCTACTCAAGCTACTAATGATTCTATCACTGTTATTACGGATGATTCAATTGGTTCCCTACCTGAACATAGCATGAATTTAATTCATTCCCCTTCAACCAGTAATTCATCGAGAGCGACACAGCAATTTCACATTGACAGTTTGGTAATAAATACTGCAGCTCCGTCATTATTAGTTGAAACTGATCCCGCATTATGGACTGTAAATGATGAGCTATGAGATTATTTTTCAAGAATAGGATTTGATCAAAATATTTCAAGTGAAGATTTTTCTAAATCTAAACGTTTCATCAATGGTGGTGGTAGGCAATATTTACTAAAAGATTTGTTTAAAAGACATCTTCTAAATGGAGAAAAAAGTGTCTCAGAATTATTTGATATACTCGAAGTCTCTTGGATCAATTTTTTGTGGTCCCTTAGGTTTATTTGACAGTGGGAAAGGTCCATTATCTTCCCATGAAGTATTCAGTGATTGGAAACATGCTTATGATAGAGTCAGTACACACGAAAATAGCTTAGCACATAAAAACCGTTTGTTAATGATAAAACAGCAAGGTATGGCCGGGACAAGAGTTGACTCAAAATTAGTTGAACAAATAGAAGATTAAAAAAAATTATTGGAGATGTGTTATTGTGGCTGTAAAAGCACTGGCTACTCGGAGATTATCTTTCCGGGGAGGGTCAGACAAATTTGGATCAATTCACAATGGAAACTTTATGATGATATTAGAAGCAATTGCTGAATTTGATCCTTTTTTGGCAAAACGCATACAAATACAATGGGTAATCCTGGTAAAGGTCACATGTCTTATTTGTCATCTGCAACTTATGAGAAAGTCATAAAAATTATGGCTGATAAAGTAACCCACTCTTTTATAAAAACATCCAAAAGACAAAATATTTTTCCTTTAGTGTTGACTCTACCCCTGATATCACTCATGTGGACCAACTTCCTTTAATTATCAGATTCGTCGAAAGAAACGGACAATTTTTATGTTTCCTTCCTAACACTGGTCACAAATCAGAAGACATGTTGAAGACAGTCCAGAGACTTTTGAGACTTTTAATATCAGCATTAATAATTGCAGAGGTCAATCTTACAATAATGCTGGCAATATGTCTGGATACTACAAGGGTCTACAGGCAAGAATTAAGGAAATATGCCCTTATGCAATTTATGTACCATGCTCCGTGCATTTTTTAAATTTGATAGGGTCATCAGCCGCTCAATGTTGCCAATAGGCTATTCAGTTTTTCGGGTTGTTGCAAAACTTATATATTTTCTTCACTGTATCAACACAACGGCCAAACTGTTACAAGAATTCCTGACTGAGCCTGAGAATGTTTCTCTAAAAAGTGTATCGAATACTCGATGGTCAGCTAGAAATGGTGCCTGCACTAGTCTTAACAATGACTGGAATCAGATTATAGCAGCTCTTCAAAAGATAAAAAAGATTTGTCACAAAAACCTTTGATCCGCAGTGAGACGACTGGATTGTTGTCGCAAATATCTACTTTAGAGACTGCTGTAATGTGTGAATAGTGGGGCTCCATATTGAAAGAATTTCATTTAGTCTCGAATTCTCTGCAAGGTGTAGATATTGACCTAGAATTCGTTGCAGGTCTTAAGGAACCATTAATTTTATTTATTGAAAAAAAAAGAAGATATTCTATCAAAATATATGAAGAGTTGGCAAAAGGAAATATCAGGTAAATGAATTTAAAAGATTTGCAAAAACGCTCTATCAAAAGAAAACTTAGTTGTGACGAATCTGGTGAGGAAGAAGTGCTACTGCCAGCAAGTAACCACTTTTGGGTGCATGCATTTCTTCCAGTTTGTGACCACATTTTAAATGAACTTAAAAGGCAAAAGATGGCTTATGATAATATCAATGACAAGGTTTCATTCCTTTTAAGACTTGAGAAAAAAAGGAGAAAATGAAATAAGGAACAGCGCCAAAGAATTACAACGGCTCTATCCGGAAGATCTTGCGGATGGTCTTCAAGATGAATGTGTGCTCTTCAAATATTATATACAATCAGAAAATGAAAAAAAACAAGAAACCAAAAAGCTTGAGACAAATAGGGGTTTTGATAAGAGAAAACAAACTGGAAGAGGAGTTCCCTTACATTGATATTACATTACGTATGTTTACCTGCACGGCAATGACTTACTGCAGCGCAGAGCATTCATTATCCGTGCTGCGATGAATTAAAAGTTACATGCACTCTCGCTTAAGCGAAGAGTGCTTAAATAACTTAGCTATCCTTAATATAGAGGCAGATTTGATGAAATAATTGAGCTATGATGATGATTATACAGTGGATAGTCTATTTTGGGGAAAGCCACGTGTAAATAGTGTCTTCCCGCAGGGAACGTAATTGTAGGTAATTAATTGGTGAGCGATTTCTCTCCTCACTCCCACCGACCGCAAGCACCCAAAATTCGGCAGCAGTGATCCGGCCAGCAATAGCACAAGAAACAGAAATCCACTCACCTTATGATTGTAGCATTGATTCACATGGTCAGGCTGCAATGTGACACTGGCTGTTATCTTCAGAGAGATGTAACTTGAATGCACTGGATCTGAGCTGTAAAATACTCTTCACACGTAATGTATTTTCTTATTATAATTCTCTCAAAACTTGGCTTACCTCGCCGACAGTTAAATAAGAAGCTTAATTCGCTTCAGGGTCCGCGCACGCTGACCTGACCATCACGGACCATGAACGTGACAATAACTTATAAGGAAAAAAGATACACATATAACTTCCTCATGAAACAGGGCCCGCCACTACCACTCATTCCGGTGGAATTCTGAATCACGCCAACTGACCAGTGATCCACCGCGAACCCCGATGCCCGCGGCCGATGGAAAGAGAAATAAAAAATCGTTCAACCAATGATATTGATGATTTTGCCAACAGTTTGGCACATCGTAAACAATTATATTTTAATATGGCATGTTTAACAAAGTAATTTAACTTTTATTTCTTTCCTTAATTTTGAACAAAAGTTGATGCCATTTTTGTCATCAAATTTAAATATTTCATTATGTTTGATGATTTGTAAATATTGAATTAAGTAGGCTTTATAAAAATTGAATGTATGTATCAACCCATATTATATAATTGAACATTTATATTTATTTACATTAGTAGTTTGTAATATTTGATTGCACAAGTAATAAATAATCATAGAAACAAAGTATAAGTTTTTATCTGTCATCATCGCATCTTTCACTTTTGCTGTCTGGTAAGTTACAGGGGCGGCCAATTATATTCGCCCGGGGCACAGAATTTAGAAATACGTCCCCAGACTTCTCCAAAGTGGCCATATAAAGCAGTGCATTCAAAAAATTGTCTGAATATTTATTCAAATTCTTTCCAGGTTCATTTTATTATTGTTTCTTTGTTTCAGTAATCATGCTACCTAAAAAACTGCTTTTACTTGTTACATGTTTTTAATATTTGTATGTATGTGTTACAGTCTGTGCTAATTGTTTTCCAAAAGAGTCCCCAATTGTTTTCTGACAAAGTCACTGGCTCCATGCATGTCACTTTATCCTGTATAATCCTGTTATTACTCCATTTTAAACCTACTGATGCACCTGCCAAAGTTATACTGTTAACCGCGGAGATCTTTAACTCTTCTGCTTACATGTCTCAGTGTCTTTTTGCTCCAAGTTCTCTTGAAGTATCACTTGCAGTAACTCTCATTATGTTTGTGAAATCTGTATAAAATCTTACTAATAAGATTATCTTTTAAATTTATGAACTTACAGAAATCACTATTAGAAGCCTTACATCGGTCAATGAATGCTGTCTTATTTTTCCGATTATGCCTGTAAAAGTTGTCCTCAAATCATCTGACCTCAATGTGTTTCATATTGCTCTACATCTTGAAGTTGCTTGTCTGAGTTCAGTTGCTGCTTGAATTCTTTAAAAAGAAAAAATATCCCATGCAGACAAACCCACACAAAAGAGCTTATGCACCATTAACAAAAAAGAAAAGAACAACAAAAAACTCTTTCTGCTCTAGGAATCAGTGGATGCACATATTGTTGTGTAAGAGACTATATCTCAGAAATTCTGCTACGCATAACATTAGCCAATCTTTTAACTGTGGATTTCGAATAAAATGTGGAATTTTCTGCAGGGATCTTGACCTTAAGAGATTGAATCAGTAGCACATGTAGCAGATGTTGCACCCCAACATATCAAAAATGGAAATGGAAGTTGATGTGTTTCATTACTACAATATAAGTCGATTCGCTGGATGAATATTTCCTTCTATTAGAAGAAAGCGAAGTACACTGTCTCCCAGATTATTTGAGAGTGACTTTAGACTGCTTAACAAATATAGGAAAATGTTCAGAAATAACAGTGCAAACGCGACAGACCAGGAACTAACATGATAAGGAAACTAACTGGAGCAGCATGGAATGTACAACAAGCAACTGCACTGGAAACTGTATTTGTGGTGTTGCTGGTCGTGTACTCGACACCAGAATACTGTTCGGAAAAGCATCTATACTCTAAATATGGACTCATGGGTCAATGGAAAATTGATTAAAATAACTAGTGCCCTTAAAGATCGATTTTGTAGCTGCGTGCTTTATCTAGCAATAGCAGAGCATCTGACAGTATCCAGTAAGGCTGAGAGACTGACATGCCCATTCAGCAATTTTCATTGCATCATTTGAAACATGTATCAAGTTTTCCCCATTCTTTTTGGAAAATAACAAAAATATTTAGGAAACTTGACATACATCCCCAAACATTCATGAGAGGGGGAGGGGAGGTTAATTGTCATTTGGAGTGTTAGGAAGATTTTACAATATTTAACCCACATTTTTAATTAACAAAATTCTGCAGTAACAAAGACTGTGAGGACAAGAAATGTAAGGTATCATGTTATTTCCATGTCCACATTGAAGATATTTCATTACAATTGTACAGAAATGAGTGAAAATGAAACTAAAATCTTTGACATTACATATATATTTCATTTGCCGCTCTGGAGGAGGTCTCATCAGATACTAAGCTTTGTTATTGGTTTGTAACTGTGGAGATCCCATCAAAATCGATTCAATAGTTTTGAGGTTAGGACAGGTTTTTTATTAAAAGATGGTGAAGTTCATAACAGATTTCAAATTTTTACCCCAGTGAATCAAATTTTATGTCAGTCACTCCATTCATTATGTGTATTTAACCCTCAGAGTAGCCCAGAAGAAACTGATTTGTTCCTACAATGTTTTTAGTTGTCCAATTAGAAATGTAAACCAAGTTTCATCAAAATAACTCTAACCATTCTTGCAGCAATAGGAAAAATTGTTATTATTATTATTATTATCCGATTACGGTGAAACTTTGGTGAGTTGTCGAGAGCGTTTCGGAGGTGGTTCCTAAGAAATAAAATTTCCAAAAACCACTCCTTCTTCCCCATATCATACCATAATTTAAGCAACCAAACAGATTTTGTCCGATTTCCACCAAAATTTGCACACGTATACGTAAAAACAAACTGAAAAACATTTTCTATATATGGTTTTCAAAAACGCAACCCCTCATCCCCTTCAAAACCCCCCAATTTAGACAAACCCACAGATTTTATCCGATTTTGATGAAAATTTGCACATGTTTACTATAAAATCTATATCTATAAAACGAAAACCGGACATATTTGTTGTATAAAAACTCGGAAACTATGGAGCAGATTTCGATGGGGTTTTCACTGTTTTAAGGCTTAGAACCTTAATTCACTTGTCTAACATGTCTTGTGTTTCAATGTTAAATAATGTAGAAGCATTGAATGAAATTCTGAACGTATGGTGAGGAATTCCACAGGAGGAATCACCAGATGACGCATACTCTGCACCAAACACACAACTACAATACAATATCTCTGACCATAGCCTTTAATGAGCAGTTTACAATAATAACCATTTTTTCATACTCCACACTCAACAAAACTTGAAATATTATTTCCTTTAATACGTGGTGTTCAGTTTTTAAACGCTTCGATTTCCGTATTGAATGCGAGGAATTAATAACGAGAAATCAGTAGATTTTCTTTGCCCATTTCAGGCAATGTCTTTGACCATGAGCTTTTAGTATTTGTCTCTGATATCTATCTTAGTATTCTACGATAATAATTTTCTGGATAAATTACGTTCATACAGGTAATTAATATGTACTCTGATGGTTTTTTTTTATCATTTGAAGTTTGTATTCAACTTTTAGTGTTAGGAATAATAACGGAATCAGGTGTTTGAAGCTGATAAGATTCATTCCGTTCGCAGTAATTAATAAGTACGCTGATTTTATAATTTGAAGTTTGTATTAAATCTTTAGTGTTGAGAATAATAACGGCTTAGGACAACTGACCATTTCATGTCGGCGTAATTTGATGATGAATTCTTATATAACTGAATGAGACAGATTGTAATTTTTTTTTAACTGCTTAACGTCTCTTAACAGTGAGGTCGGTTCGAGCGCAACGCCAGGTACCCTAGAAGGAAATGTGCTATCGGTCTGAAATTTACTACACATGTTCCTAGATGCATATTATTTCATAAAACGCTGTAGGTGAAGCCGTCAAGCATATGAAAAATGTATATAGTTGTTTGAAATGTGGGTAGATTGTTAAAAGTTATCACGCAATGAATGTTGTTACCGCCGACGTTATTACATGTTGATATTTCTCTGGGTGTTTCTTACCCTTAACTGGACCAGGTTGCATTTCAAACTAACCTCCTCAATTTAGAGATTCTCAAGAACAAAGCAAGATATCCCAATATTTTACTCTTCTCTTTCATTGTGTTTCGTCAAGTTAGATAAGAATACATCGTCGATTTGGCTTATTCGCAATTTTTTTCACATCCAGGCCGCATTTCAGCCTAACCATGTCAACTGTGAAATAACATTTTACGAGAAGTTTAATCGAGATATATATATAAAAAAATTCTTAAATTTTCATTTGTCTTGCGGTATTACATAGGAATCCTCATGGAATCGCAACGTCGTAATTAATACGAGGCGTATTCCAAAAGTAAGGTCCGGGGTACACGATGTCACAGATGATAGGCCTGAATGACGTTTCCCACCTGCAGCGCCATCTACCAACTCCTGGTAAATATGCAGTATTGTTGGCGTGCCGCAGTAGCCGTATATCTCTTGTTGAGAGCAGTTCGAAATGGCCGCGACAATCGTAGCTCCCGCCAGTTGTGAAGTGCGCGGTGTGATTAGATTTTTGTTGGCAAAAGGATCGTCAGCTGCGGACATCAATCGCGAATTGTGTGTAGTGTATGGACCAAACATAATGAGTGAGAAACAAGTTCGACACTGGTGTCGAGAATTTCAAAGTGGTCGCACAGATGTGCACGATCAACAGCGGAGTGGCAGGCCCAGTATTTGGACCGACGATATCGTCGAGCAAGTTAACCAAAAACTGCGAAGTGATCGGCGTTTGACGATTAGTGGTCTGGCTATGGAATTCCCAAATGTTGCTAGAACCTCAATTTACAGGATTGTCACTGAAGAGCTTGGATATCGGAAGCTTTGTTCGCGGTGGGTGCCAAAACTGCTCACCGCTCAGCACAAAGAGAAACGAATGCATAGCGCACGACAATTTTTGGAGCGCTATAGACAAGATGGAGACAGTTTGTTTTCCCAAATTGTTACGGGAGACGAGACGTGGATAGCGTACACCAACGCAGAATCAAAACAACAATCAATGCAGTGGCGCCATTCCGGTTCACCCAAACCAAAAAAGTGTAAGCAATCGCCGTACACGAATCGCAAAATGATGGCTTCCGTGTTTTGGGACGAGAAGGGCGTCCTTTTGATCGAATTCATGGACCGTGGGACAACCATTACAGCTGACGTGTACTGTGCAACGCTCACCAAACTGAGACGTGCCATCCAAAATCGACGCCGCGGGAAACTGTCGTCTGGCATCATCCTCCTGCACGACAACGCACGCCCGCATACCGCTTCCAAAACCAAAGAGAAGATTCAAGAGTTTCGTTGGGAAATCCTAGACCACCCTGCTTACAGTCCAGATCTTGCACCAAGCGACTATTTTCTCTTCCTGCATTTGAAACGGTGGCTTGGTGGACAACGATTTCAAACCGATGAAGAACTCAAGACGAGCGTTACCAATTGGTTCACGTCCCAGGTGGCAGACTTTTATGCTGAGGGGTTAAAGAAACTGGTACAGCGTTACAGAAAGTGTATAGATATGAACGGCGATTATGTGGAAAAGTGAACTAGATATGTAGTTACATACTGACGTTAATAAAAACCTTGTATCCTGAACGATGTTTTTATTATGATCAAACGGACCTTACTTTTGGAATACGCCTCGTACATGCCCTGATAGTTTTTTTTTTAATCAGTAGAATGATGATTCTAATATAATTCAATGAGACAGATAGAAAGTAAAAAGATACACATCTCGCTTAGCTCTCGAGATATCGAAAGTAAAAAATTATTGACTGGATTTTTTTTGGGTCCAGGTTGTATTTCAAACTATCAACCTCAATTTAGATATATAATATCCCATGGAAAAAGCAAAATATTACATATCACTTTCAATGTGTCTCGTCAAGTTAGATAAGAATCCATCGTCTGGTTTAACGAAAAGTGTAAACGATATATGTAGATAAAATCTTCAATTTTGATTTATTTTGTGGTAGTACATAACAATACATCATCATATTGCAACGCCACAGTTAAAAGATTTTTCATAAAAGATTATTCACATGTTTCTGGGTTGGACGAATACTGTTATAGTAGTAAATCGACATGGATTTTTGTTTCCTTGTGAAGAAAGTTTAAATTGGTTCTTATGATCCACGATGGTAATTTCAACATTTCTGAGATACATAAACTTAACTCAAATGACAAAATACTCTGTTAGGCGAAAAAGGGGGTGTAGAGAAATTGCTACAGGGGCGTGTGCTCTATCGCAATTAAATCAAACTATAAAGCGAGCTTGATGGGTGAACGGTAGCGCTCAGGCCTTGCACTCGAGAACACCTGTATTCAAATCCCCGTCCGCCATCCGCCCATACAGTTTTCTGTTTTACATGGTTTCACAAGCAAAATACTCAGGATGTGATGCATACCTCTTCGGCTTGGAGCTCAACATTAAATTTTTCCTCACTTAAAAGCTTATATAAATTATCACCAAATCTATAATACGAAAACCCGATAAATTTGTCTTATAAAAACTCGGTAACTACGTAGGGGATTTCGATGGAGTTTTCACCGTTTTAAAGCTTAGAATCTCAGTTCAGTTTGGCGTCTTACGATTCAACGTTAAATAATGCAGGAGCATTAAATGAAATTCTGAACGCATGATGACGAATCCCAAAGTTGGAATGATCAGGTGTTACACACTTCGCACTAAGGATACAACGTCTCTGACCATAGCCTTTAATGAAAGCAATAAGATAACTTTACAATAATAACTATTTTGCACACTAAACAAAACTTGAAGTATTCTTTCCATTATTTCGGGATATTCTATTTTTAAATGCCATAGATAGCCGAAGAAACAACAGATTTTTTTTTTTTTTAAGCACGATCTCTGGACAATGTCTCTGGCTATTGTCAATAGTATTCTGTTTACGATGATACTATTCTGGATTAACTTTCGATATTTGTATAAAAGGATGAATCTGCGAGTTAAAGTATCTGGCGTTTCGAGCAAAAAGTATATTCACTTCGCAGTTGAATCGAATGTGAGTTTCCAGCATAATCTATCGTTTTTCAGTAATCTAATAAAGCAAATTTCTTTACCAAATTAATGAAGCTTGATATACATGAATCTTTTCAGACGAATGAAAATAGTGTACATGCAAATAAACTTCAACCCATCCGCTTCTTGCTAGGGGGCGGATGAATCTTGGTTTGCTTTAATTACGAAAAAAGTTGGTGCGAATTTTATGAAATTTTGAGCAAATGTTTCTCACTGCGGGAATAAAAATAGGGCACGGGTAAATCTACGCCAACTATACCGGGCAACGCCGGGAACTCCGCTAGTATACTATAAAATAAAATACTATAAAATATACAGCAAAATACTGCCTAAATATTTTTTCCAAAAATGCAACCCCTCATCCCCCTTCACATCCCCCTAATTTAGACAAACCCACAGATTTTATCCGATTTTGATGAAAATTTGCACTTGTGTACTATAAAATATACTATAAAATAAAATACTATAAAATATACAGATAAATAATGCGTAAATATTGTTTCAAAAAATGCAACCTCTCTTCTCCTTTACACCCCCTTAATTTTTGCCAGTGTACCTGGTATCGCCAAAAACATTGCATATCCAAGACCTTTGTAGAAATTGAATGAAACAGTAATTAAAATTTAAATACAAACTTTCAAATTTATTCATTTAATCTATATGTGTACTGAAGTTTAGCAATAGCAAAGCATTGCGATCTTCTGCCAGTTAATTCCTAAAGCCCTGCGAATGTCTTTAACCCATCGGTCTGCCTCTCGGTTTGTGGTGATCTTTTGGACGCCATTCTAACACTATTTTTGTCCAACCGATTGCCACTAAGATATCTGTGACCTTCGTAACTGGAACGCAATTTTACCATATCAATACGAATGTTATCATTAATTGTCTCTTGCTGGTCATCAGTGCAGTTTGCACGTGAGGTAGCTCGTTGCACATTTGATTGGCTTTTTACAACAATAGCAGTAAATAAAGTTCTCACGCACTGACAAACTTCCAAGTGACACTATATTGTATTTCTAAAATCTAAATACACGATAATCCGAATGTTTTGGATATATAGTAAAGCACTTGTGTCAAAATGTAATCGCTGTGAACTATAAAATAAAATACTATAAAATATACAGCTGGAACATATGATGATTAAAGTTGGTGAATGCAGGGCGTTTTCATATTTCGACCAAAAATTTGTGTCTCCTTATACTTCTTTCCTGCCACCAATACATAGGATGGACCATTGATATTTGTGTGTGGTAGTAGTAGTGAATCTCCCATCATGCTCAATGGTGGTTAGATGTCGGTAGTTATGGGGGTGTGGGAGATATGGGGGTTGAAAGTGGTCCACCTGCGGCAGTTTCATATTTCTGCCAATGCATGTGTCTTGGTCTATCACTTTTCAGCGAAATGTATATATCGAAGATCATTGGCGTTTGTGTGTGGTATTAACACAGAATCACCTTTTGATCACAACGTTGGCCGAATTTCAGTAACTATGGTAGTGTGGGATATATGGTGGTTGTAAGTGGCCATTCAAGATTATTTTCGTATTTCGACCAAAGACGTGTGTCTGTCCGTAAATTTTACTTTGCTGCCTGAACTACATAGCACAAATGACTGGCATTTGTGTGTGGTAGTAGCATCGAGTCTTTCATTGTACACTATGGTGGTTAGATGTCAGTAGCTGTCAATCCAAATTCTTTACAAACATGAACGAAGTCATTGGTACCAGCTAGTCTTATATATAAAGATATATGTATGTGATTTTGAGAAGAAACATCTAAATAGACCAGATGAAGACAACCGAGCAGGTTGTCGAAACGTCGTCGTTTTATGACACCAACCGAGCGGGCACCCGTGAAACTTTCATTGAATCAATACGCCGGGAAAGTCTCCATTTGCATATCAGATACCTTTATGGGGAGGATATGTTTCAACATATCAGGCAGTTTGAGAAACTGCGCAAGAAGAAAGCTAGACTGCTTAGCTCCTTGACATTCCTTCTGAGGTGCCGAAGCCGTAACATCGTGCCTCTCTTCGCTACGGTGAAACATCATATCGACAGCATTAACACGAAGAAAATATTACGTCGTGCCAGCCTCTCACTTCTTCGAGAACGCATCTGTTATACGCGCTTTGAGTTGGACCGCAACGCTCGGTCCTTGTTTTCTTGTCATCTTTACCTGTCGATAAGACTCTCACCTTGTTCTTGGGACTGGGTTGACGCAGCTATGTCTGCTCAAATTAATCTGGAACTTGCGAAAACTACAGCAAGACATATCGCCAAATTTAACCGGTTGGCGGGAACAGAACAAAGTGGTAAACCAGTGGTGTTGGATCATTGTGTGGTCAACCTATCTGGTTTTTGTCTTGATGATGCCACTACTTCTGTGCTGGCCAGAGGCCTGAATTTCGCTCCTGCCCCTAGGCGCATACCAACCAAGGAGATAATCTGTTTGGTGGAACAGGCTGTTCGCTGCTTACCAAGCGAAGATGCTGAAGAAATACAGAGGGAGACATGTAGAGTTTTGAAGAGAGCGAAGCCACCAAGAAATAATATCATGGTCGCAGAGCATGAAGCACTAATTGCCTTACGTCGCAGGGATGATTTAGTCATTCTACCAGCAGGCAAAGGTAACTCTACTGTTCTTCTTTCTATACAGCAATATAACACAAATGTGATGAGTCTCCTTAATGATGTGTCATATGTTCCTTTGGTCACTGACCCGACCGTTAAAGTTGAGAAGAAGACTATGACCCTTGTCAAAAAGGTTAATCTTCCCGAGCAAGTGATTGAGAGAATTAGGCCACGTGCCACGAGACTACCAAGACTTTATGGCTTACCGAAAATACATAAACAGGATGTTCCTTTACGTCCGATCATCAGTACTATTGGGTCACCGACTTACCAACTTGCTAAATATCTGACGCGTCTTCTTAGTCCCATTGTGGGGCGTAGCTGCCATCATGTCACAAACTCTGCTGAATTCGTAAAAACCATACAGTCTCTCACTGTTTCAGACTCTGACTTCCTTGTTAGTTTTGACGTGGTGTCTCTTTTTACTCGTGTGCCAGTAAAAGACACTTTGGACTTAATTTGCCGTCATTTTGAGCCAAGTACAGCAGACCTCTTTGATCATGTACTTACTTCCACCTACTTTATGTATGGAGGGAAGTATTATGAACAATCTGATGGAGTGGCCATGGGATCTCCTCTTTCACCGATGGTGGCTGACCTCTACATGAAAGATTTTGAAGAGAGGGCTCTTGAGAGTGCTACCCTAATACCCACTTGTTTTTACCGCTATGTTGATGACACCTTTGCCATGTGGCCACATGGTATGGAAGCGTTGGATGAATTTCTAGACCATCTTAATGGGATCCATCCCAACATACGGTTTACGATGGAAGTTGAGAAGGACGGGTGCATCCCGTTCTTGGACATTTTAATCAAACGCAAACTTGATGGATCTTTGGCACATAGTGTGTACCATAAACCCACCCACACTGAACGTTACTTGTGTGCAACCAGTTACCACCACCCAGCACAACGCCACTCCATATTGACCACATTGGTGCGCAGAGCGAGAGCTATTTCCGATCGTGAGAGTTTACCACTGGAGTTGAAACATCTAAGGACTGTTTTTGATCAGAACGGGTACTCTCGGCGACAGATAGGGCGTGCTTTTATCCAGAAGCCACCAAGACTACCAAATGAACAAATTGAACCACCAAAATCTCTTGCCTTTCTGCCATATGCCGGCAACACGTCCTGAAAGATTAGAAGGCTCTTGGCGCGTTCTGGTATAAAGAGCATTTTTCGGCCGCCCGCCAAGATACGTGTTGTGCTTCGCTCGGTTAAGGATGATTTAGGCCTAAGAATTCCTGGAATTTATTCAATACCTTGCGAATGCGGCAAAGTTTATATTGGACATATGATCAGAACCATCGCTGAACATATCACTGAGCACAAACGACACTTGAGACTGGTGCAAGTTTAAAAGTCCGCAATAGCCGAACATGCATTCGATGAAGAACATAAGATAGTGTTTGATGAAACGGTGGTGCTGGCCAGAGTCTCTTCGTTCTGGGACTCATTAAATTCGGGAAGCATTGGAAATTCAGCTTAACGATAATAACATCAATAGGGACAATGGGCTGTATTTCAGTGAAGCCTGCAGACCAATTATTAGGGATCTATGTCTTAAAAAACAAAAATCTTCTCAACAATGACAAATGGAAGCAAACTGACGCCATGGACATAGTTTGCCAGCACTTACGTCTACAGGTTAAGTAACGTTGAACCTGGCGAGTGCTTGGATGGGTGACCGCGTATGGCTCAATACGCAGTCCACAACACTGATACCCTCGGCTTGCGGTAGACAGGTTAAGCAACGGTGAGCGTGGTCAGCGCCTGGATGGGTGACCGTTTTGGCTCCATACGCAGTCCGCAACACTGATACCCTCAGTTCCAGCGCGCTGATTGGGCATCCTGGCAACCCTCTATACACGACATTCGAATTTCGGCGGCAGCGGAGCCAGTCTGTTTGTGATTTCGAGAAGAAACATCTAAATAGACCTGATGAAGACAACCAAGCAGGTTGTCGAAACGTCGTCGTTTTATGATACCATCCGGCTGGACACCCGTGAAACTTTCATTGATATGTATGTATGTTAGTCTGTCCTCTATGCACTCCTAAACCATACGTCCAATTACAGAGAAACTTTGGTGAGTTGTCGATTGTGCGTCCAAGATGGTTTCTAAGAAATAAAAATTCCAAAATCCACCCCATCGTCCCCATAACACCCCATAATTTAAAAAAACCTACAGATTTTATCCGATTTCTACGGAAATTTGCACATGTATACTTTAAAACAAACAGAAAAATACAGCTGACATATGGTTTCCAATTACGCATCCCCTCTCCCCCTTCCCACCCCTTAATTTTTACACAAACCCACCCTTTTTATCCAATTTCGATGCAACTTTGGACAAGTATACTTTTAAAAAAAAAAATAGAAAAATACTGTAGACATTTGTTTTACAAAAACCCAATCCCTCTCCCCTTTTCCACCCCAAAACCACCCCCTCTTCCCTACTACACCCCATAAACTAAAAAAACCTAGTGATTTTATCCAATTTTGATGGAAATTGGCACACACATACTTTAAAACAAATTGAAAAATATTGCATATGTATGGTTTCCAAAAACACGACCCCTTATCCCCTTCACAGCCCCCTAATTTAAACAAATCCACAGATTTTGTCCTATTTCTATGGAAATTCGCACACGTATACTTCAAAACAAACAAATAAATACTGTATTATCTTGGTTCTCCGGGTGGAGCCACGTCGATTTATTAAAACTTAACGTTTCTGCCCTCTTACTGTGGCTTTCATCAGAGGACAGTAACCAAAAAATACGTCTACAAATTGATTCCAAAAATGCAACCCCTTTTCCCCCTTACATCCCCTTAATTTTTTGCAAATGTGTTCTTATATAAAGGTACAGTTTTTACCCAATTTTAAAGGAACTTTGCACATGTATATTTTAAAATAAACTGAAAAATACTATGTTAATTTGGTTTGCCTAATCCCACCCCTCTCCCCCATTACCACCTCCCCTCTTAATTTCCAATCAAATTTATTGAAATACACAATTTTTATCCAATTACTATGAAACTCTGCTGAGTTGTTGAGTGCGCATCTGTAAAGTTTCCTCATGAAAAAATTCCAAATAACCACCCCCTCTTCCCCTTCACAAAACTTAATTTAATCAAACCCACAGATTTTATCCGATTTCTACGAAAAATTGCGCACTTATACTTTGAAAAAATATATAAAAATACTGCATATATATATGTGGTTTTGGAAAACGCAATCCCTCTTCCCAAATACACCCCCTGATTTAAAAAAGAAAATGCCCTTTGTATATATATATATAAAAACGCAACCACCCTTCCCAATTACAGCATCCTAATTTTTTGCCAGTGTTCTTGATATATAATTACTGTTTTTACCCAAATTTGAAGGAACTTTGCACATGTATACTATAAAGAAAACAGATAAATACTGTCTGAATTTGGTTTGTCTAAGCCCACCACTCTCCCCTTCTACCCCCTTCCATCTTAATTTCCAATGATCTTTATTGAATATCACAGTTTTTATCGGATTATGATGAAACTTTAGTGAATGGTTGAGTGCGTATCTCCGAAGGTTCATGACAAAAATATTTTTAGAAAGCTACCCCATCTTTCCTTTTATACCCAATAATTTAAACAAACCCACATATTTTACCGATTTGGATAGAAATTTGCGCACGAATACATTAAAACACGCTAACAAATATTGCCTAAATATGGTTTCAAGAAATGCAATACCTCTTCCCCTTACATCCCCCTAATGTAACCAAAACCACAGATTTTATCCGATTTCGATGGAAATTTGGAAATGTATACTTCAAAACAACAAATCTTGGTTTGTCAAAGTACTCAAGTCTGGCAATAGCAGAGCATTGCCGGGTCAGCTATTCTTATATATAAAAATCAATGTATGTATGTTTGTCTGTCCTCTATGTGCTCCTAAACCCTACGTCCAATTACGGTGAAACTTTGGTTAGTCATCGAGTGCGTGTTCGAG
Organism: Vandiemenella viatica; assembly: GCA_031002005.1. Taxonomy (NCBI): domain Eukaryota; kingdom Metazoa; phylum Arthropoda; class Insecta; order Orthoptera; family Morabidae; genus Vandiemenella; species Vandiemenella viatica. Next base: position 261,596,067 of record JARYHS010013630.1, on the reverse strand, counting down.
ATAGTTCCTAACAAATAAAAATTCCTAAAAACCCCATAACACCCCATTAATTTTGAAAAAAAACCTACAGATGTTATTTGATTTTGATGGAAATTGGCTCACGTATAGTTAAAAAAATACTGCCTACATATGGTTTCAAAAAACATACCTCACTCCCCCTTCCCACACCCTTAATTTTTATATAACTGAACACCTTTTATCTGATTTCAAAGAAGCTTTGCACACATATACTTTTTAAAAAATAGAAAAATACTGTTGATATTAGTTTTAAAAAAAACCCTTACAACCCATAATTAAAAAAAAAAAATATTTTTACCGATTTTGATTGATATTTGGACAAACATACTTTAAAACAAACAGAATAATAATGCTTACATATGGTTTCCAAAAAACGCATCCCCCCTTCCCACCCCTTAATTTTTAAACAAAGCCACATTTTTTACCCTATTTCGATGGAACTTTTCACGGATAAACTTTAAAAAATTGGAAAAATTAGACACTAATTTTACAAAAACCCAATCCCTATCCCCTTTTCCACCCTAAAACCAACATCTCTTTCCCCTTACACTCCATAATTTAAAAAAAAAAACCACAGATTTTATGCGATTTTGATGGAAATTAGCACACATATACTTTAAACCAAACAGAAAAATACTGTACATGTGGTTTCCAAAAACCCAACCCGTCTCCCCCTTCCCACCCCCTTCATTTTTACATAAACCCTCACCTTTTATCCAATTTTGATGGAACTTTGCACACGTATACTTTAAAAAAAGAATAAATTATTGTACACGTTAGTTTTACAAAAAAAACCAATCCCTCTCCACCTTCCCGGCCCCTCATTTCTACACAAACCCACATTTGTATCCGATTTTGATGGAACTTTGCAGATGTATACATTTAAAAAAATAGAAAAATGCTTTAGACATTAGTTCAGTCCCTCTTCCCTTTTTCGTACCAAAACCAGCCCCCTCTTTCCTCTTACAACCTATAATTTTAAAAATCCCACAGATTTTATCCAATATCTCGAAGACACTGCAGAAATTAGACAAAATAGATAGCAACATTATTTAAGAACACATTATTTTCTGTTGAATAGCACTTTATAGATTTCGATTAGACAATTCTGTCCAAGTAATTCGAACTTGAATTTTAAAAATTATTTTTAAGTTTTTGTGACAAGTCTATAGTTTTTATTTGATGTGGAAGGAAGTTTGCACAAACATGCTTTTAATAAGTGAAAATGATATTTATATTTAGTTTAAAAAACTGCACCGCTCTCCTGTTTCACCCCTCTTAAAACTGATTTACACATGCAACTTTTCTCTGTTTAGCATATATCTATAGACCAAACAGATTTTTTTGTGTATATGCTGATTGGAATCACCAAAAACATTGTATATACAGACCATTGTATTAAACTTGAAACTCAATGAAAGAGTAAAATTTATACAAACTGTCAAATGCATTCATTTAATCTATATGTATACTCAAGCCTAGCAATAGCGAAGCATTTTCGGGTCAGCTAGTCTTATATATAAAAATCAATTTATGTATGTTTGTCTGTCCTCTTTGCACTCCTAAACCGTACTTCCCATAATGGTGAAACTTTGTCGAGTTGTCAAGTGCGCGTCGGAGATGGTTCCTAAGAAATAAAATTTCCAAAAAACCACCCTCTCTTCCCCATAATACCCCATGATTTTAAAAAAACTACAGATTTTATCCGATTTTTACGGAAATTTGCACATGTATACTGTAAAACAAACAGAAAAATAATGAATCACCTCTCCCCCTTCCCACCCCTTAATTTTTACACAGACCCACACTTTTTATCCGATTTCGATGAAACTTTACACACTTATATTGAGGGGGAAAAAATAGGTAAATACTATAGACATTAGTTTTACAAAACCCCAATCCCTCTCTCCTTTTTCCACCCCAAAACCACTCCCTCTTCCCCCTTACCCAATAATTTTAAAAAAAAAATAATAAACAGTTTTTATCCAATTTTGATGGAAATTGGCACACACATACTTCCAAACAAACAGAAAATTACTACCTACATATGGTTTCCAAAAACACAATCGCTCTCCTCCTTCCCACCCCCTTAATTTTTAAACAAAGCCTAAATTTTTAACCAATTTCGATGGAACATTGCAGATGTATACTTTTCTAAAAAACAAGACTTCTGTAGATATTAGTTTTACAAAAACCCAGTCCCTCTTCCTTTTCTACCCCATAACCACCAACCCTTCTCCCTAATTTAAAAAAAAAAAAACACCCAGATTTTATCCGATTTTGATGGAAATCTGGACACACATTCTTTAAAACATGTGGTTTCCAAAAACGCATCCCCTCTCCCCCATCCCACCCCTTAATTTTGACACATACTGACATTTTTTATGCAATTTTGATGCAACTGGCTATACTTTTAAAAAATAGTAAAATTAGACGTTAGTTTTACAAAAACCCCTCTCCACTTTTCCACCATAAAACCAACCCCTCTTTTCCCTTACACCCCTAAATTAAAAAAGAAAGCACAGATTTTATCCGATTTTGATGGAAATTGTCAAAAAAATAGAAAAATACTGCCTACATATGGTTTCCAAAAACCAACCCACCCCCTTCGGTTTTACATAAACCCTCACTTTTTATCCGATTTTAATGGAACTTCGCACACTATACAAAGAGAGAGAGAAAAATACTGTACACGTTAGTTTTACAAAAGAATAATCCCTCTTCCCCTTCCCACCCTCTAATTTTTACGCAAACCCACACTTTTTACGCAAACCCACACTTTTTATCTGATTTTGATGCAACTTTTCACACATATACGTTAAAAAAAAATGAGAAAAATATTGTACACATTAGTTTTATAAAAAACCAATCCCTCTCCCCCTTCCAAGACCCTAATTTCTACACAAACCCACTTTCTTATCCGATTTTGATGGAACTTTGCAAATGTATACTTCTTCTTAAATAGGAAAATACTGTAGACATTAGTGAAAAGAAGAAAGAAAAAAGAACAATCCCTTTTCCACCCCAAAACCAGCCCCCTCTTTTCCCTTTCAACCCATAATTTTAAAAATCCCACACATTTTATCCAATATCTTGAAAACGCTGGGGAAATCAGACTGTTGCATAGCACTTTATAGATTACGATCGGACAATTGCTGACCAAGAAATTCGAACTTGATTTTTTAAAATTATTTAAGCTTTTGTGACAACTCACAAATGTACAGTTTTTATTTGATGTGGAAGGAAGTTTGCACAAACATGCTTTAAAATAAGTGAAAATGATGTTTATATTTAGTTTACAAAACTGTACCACTCTCCCGTTTCACCCATCTTAAGACTGCTTTACACCTGCAACTTTTCTCTGTTTAGCATATATCTACAAAACAACACATTTTTTGTGTATATGCTGACTGGAATCATCAGAAACATTGCATGTCCAGACCATTGCAATAAACTTTAAAGTGAATGAAAGAGTAATTAAAATTTATACGAACTGTCAAATGCATGCATTTTATCTATATGTGTACTCAAGTCTAGCAATAGTGAAGCTAGTCTTATATATAAAAATCAATGTATGTTTGTCTGTGGTCTATGCGCATCTAAACCATACTTCCGATTACGGTGAAACTTTGGTGAGTTGTCGAGTGCGTGTCCTAAAAAATAAAATTTCCAAAAAACCACCTCCTCTTCCCCATAACACCCCGTAATTTTTTTTAAAAAAACACAGATTTTATCCGATTTTGATGTAAATTTGCATACATATACTTCAAAACAAACGGAATAATACTGCCCAAATATGGTTTCTTAAAACATAACCCCTCTCCTCCTTCCCACCCTCTTAATTTTTTCACAAACCCACACTTTTTATCTTATTTCGATGGAACTTTGCACACGTATACTTTTACAAAATAGAAAAATACTGTAGACATTAGTTTTAGAAAAACCCAATTCCTCTCCCCTTTTCACCCCAAAACCATCCCCTCTACCCCCTTACACCCCATAATTTTAAAAATAAAACAGATTTTATCTGATTTTGATGGAAATTTGCACACATATACTTTAAAACAAACAGAAAAATACTGCTCACATATGGTTTCTGAAAACACTACCCCTCTCCCCTTCCCACCCCCTTAATTTTTACACACACCCGCACTTTTTATCCCATTTTGATGGAACTTGGCACGTGTGTACTAAAAAAAAAATATAGAAAATACTATAAACATTAGTTTTACAAAAACCCAACCTGTCTCCTCTTTTCCATGCCTTCATTATTGTAAATGTTCTTTATACAAAGCTACAGATCCTATCGGATTTTGAAGGAGGTTTGCACACATATACTTTAAAATAAACAGAAAAATACTGCTGTTTACTTTCAGTTTGCCAAAGCCCAATTCCACTGTCTCCCCGTTTACCCGTCCCCTATTAATTTCCAGTGATCTTTAGTATAACCCACAGTTTTTATCTGATTTTGATGGAACTTTGCATTTGTATACTTCAAAACAAAGTAGAAAAATACTTTTTACATTTGGTTTTAAACCACCAACTGCTTTCCCCCTTTACCGCAACCCCCTTATTTTTTTTAATATTTCATAATCATAAACACAATTTTTATACGATATCGATGGAATGTTGCGCACGCAAACTATAAATCAGACCGAAAAATATGTTCCGTATTTAGATTGCAAGAAAACAAAACCCTATCACTCTAATTAAGAAAAATTTACAGTTGAAACCATTCAGTTTTTTTTAATTGTCTTGAAAATGCTGGGGAAATTAGACAAAGTAGATAACAACATTATTAAAGCACACATTACCTGTTAAACAGCACTGGACAGATTACGATCAGACAATTGCTGAGCAAGAATTTCAAACTTGTATTAAAAAAAAAAAAAAGTTTTTGTGACAACACACAAATATACGGTTTTTATTTGATGTCAAAGGAAGTTTGCACACATATGTTTTAAAATAAGTGAAAATGATTTTTATATTTAGTTTAAAAAACTGCACATGCTCTTGTGTTTCATCCCTCTGAAGACTGATTTACATGTGCAACTTTTCTGTGTTTAGCATACATCTCCAAAACAAACTCAGATTCTTTTTTGTATATATGTTGATTTGAATTAGCAAAAACATTGCATATCCAAGACCATTGCAATAAACTTGAAATTGAAGGATACAGTAATTAAAATTTCTACTTAAATATCTAATTTTTACTAAATACAAACATTCAAATGTTATCATTTAATTTATCTTTCATTTAATCTATATGTGTACTCAAGTCTAGCAATAGTGAAGCATTGCCGGGTCAGCTAGTTAATTATAAAATTAATGGCTGCTACATTATGCATAAACTGGTACATATATAATGCAGAATATAATGCGATCAGCAATACAATGAAGATAGCTTAAGTTAAATAACAAGTATCCAAAATTATTTTCCTAAACTGCTTTGTTGTAATCAGTTCACTTTAATGTTAAAATTGACCATATATGCACTACTCACTATGAACAATAAATATAATTTTATTTCCAAACATAAGAGATTGTAGGTGTGTGGCCTGAGATCTTAGGTTCAAGAATCAAAGAAGCTGTCTGGTAGTTTTCTCATAGTATATTGATTTTGTATATTTTCCTCATCTATAACCGAAATTTAAGAAACTGGTGGTTTCCACATTATTTATATGACTTGTGGCATATGCAACATCTGGTTGTTATTGCATCTTTGGTGTTTCTTGTGATACATACAGAATTCTGTTTATTGCTCTGGCATCATGTAATGTTGAAACCTGTCGTATACCACACAATTCAAGTTGGATTCTAAGCTTTAAAACATCAAAAACCCTATCAGAATCTGCTAAGTATATTTTAAGTTTTTCTGGAACATATATACATGGTTTTGAAGATATAGGTTGCAGCAAAGGGCATCGAAGCTGTTGATAATACAATTATCATAAAAACATAACCTTACAATTCACTCCAGATTTGATAATTTCCTTCCAACTTTGTCTTTAGTTAAGGAATCTTATTTAAAGCAACAAGATCATGAATCCACCAATCAGCATGATCTGTGCAAGTGAATTTGTGGGACAGTGTTCTTCACACACCATTCTCAGTAACCTTATCAAATTGATTCCTGGAACCCATTTTTTTTTTTTCTTTTTTTTTTTTTCTTTTTTTTTTTCTTTTTTTTTTATGTTGCTGAGTGTTTTGAATTACATCTGGCTCTGTATGGTGCAGAAATTTGTTACACCAATGAGATATCTTATAGTCACCAGTAATGTGACTGCAGAACTCTTTATCAAATCTTTGACCACATTGTTGCCAAATGTCCCATTATGTGCTTCAAAAGAGATTGGAAGATACATCATATATCTGCACAGTTGTGATAATTTGTCTATCTAATCTGTTAGCTTATAGATTTGTACTTATATACACATTTCTTTATTATTATATTACAGTATTTAAGTAACTCTTGCTGTTGTTCAGTTCAATTTTTATGAGTTATAGTTCTTAAGCCATATAATAATTAATGCCTACTTGATAGATGCTCCTGCAGTAACTTTTTTATGATATGGCTGTTCAAAATAAGAAGAGTTGAAGGTAGAGGGAAGAGAAGAAGGAAGTATCCGTCAATGCAATGAAATAAACCCATCATTTGTTAGAGAAGTGGTAGAATATCTGAGAACCTGCAAGATGAAATAAACATAAGCATTTCTACTGAAATTGGAATCCTGAAATTTCGTGAAAGGGGGAAAAAATAATGGTTGCTAGGCATTGGCTTCTAGCTAAGTTGGTAGCGTCTATTCTTGCAACTATTCTTTGAAAAAAAAAAAAAAAATGCCTGTGGACAATACCTTCCTTTCCTCACATAAAAATGTTGTAGCCCATTGTAGTATGTAGCTAAAAGATATTACATAATTGGTACAGTTCCATATACTCTTTTTAACTGTTCCTCTTTTAACTGATAACGATTTTTTTTTTTTTTTGCTTTTTTTTTCAGGCACCTGATTTTTATGTTGAAATGAAATGGGAATTTACCAGCTGGGGTAAGTAGAGATCTCAATACAGTTTTATTTACTAATTGCACAGAATCCTGTGTGGACAAAAATTTAAGTAGACCCTGTCAGGTGTAAAGGTTAATGGGGGTATAACTCTTTTGCCTGAACTGTGAACAATTAAGTTCTTGACCTGTGTTGCCTTTCTGGTACTTTTGAAATTTAATAAGTCGGCCACCACATATTTGTATTATAAACCCCAAATACGAAGGGTAATTGAAATAAGTTCACTTGATATAGTGTTAGAGTAACACAATACTTATATGTAGATAACACTCTCGGGAAATATTGGAAATTTGACCGTAATTCTGACCAACACTGACTACCACCAGAAGATGTGTGAAGTTTTAGATGATGAGGCATATCGTGTGCTTCCGCGCGACCCCACGGCACGGACAGTCAGAAAAACCAATATTTTAATAAAAGAAGCTGGATTGGCGGAAGAAACAGTGAAGAATTTGACAGTGCGAGCCCCAAGATCACCAAGATTGTATGGCCTACCAAAAATACACAAAGAGCATGTTCCGATGCGGCCGATAGTTAGTGCCATAGATTCGCCGACGTACAGGTTGGCCAAATACCTCACACGTCAGTTAAGTCCGTTTGTGGGTCAATGTGCACACCACGTTAAGAACTCTGCTGCGTTTGTGGAAGTGGTTAAAACAATGAGACTAGAGCGTGACGATATTATGGTCAGTTTGGATGTCACATCGTTATTTACGCGGGTGCCGTTAAGGGAAACAATCAAACTACTTAGTGAACATTTTGACCAAAAACTCGTGGAATTATTCAGACACACGCTCACGTCGACGTATTTAGTGTACCAAGAAAAATATTACGAACAAACGGATGGCGTGGCCATGGGGTCCCCGTTATCCCCAGCGATTGCCGATTTTTACATGGAATATTTTGAGCATGTAGCTCTTGACGCGGCCCCTTTAAAGCCCAAATGTTTTTTATAGATTTGTTGACGACACATTCCTCGTGTGGCCTCATGGGATACCAGCCCTATATGAATTTGTGAACTATCTCAACGGCGTTCACCCCAAGTTCACGATGGAAATCGAAAAAGATGGCGCACTTCCTTTTCTGGATGTATTGGTACGTCGAAAGCCGAACGGAAGGTTGGGGCACAGTGTTTATAGAAAACCCACAAACACTGATCGTTATCTAAACGCCCTTAGTTTTCATCACCCATCTCAGAAGCACGGCGTACTGAATACGTTGGTCCACAGGGCAAAGGCGGTATCCGACAATCAGCATCTACAAGAATAGCTGCGACACTTAGAACGCGTGTTTAGGGCCAATGGTTATAGTTCCAAAGAAATTCGACAGGCGATTATCGGAAGAAGAAACAAAAACAAAACGGATGACAGGGAACGAGAAACCCCACGTGCCTTTTTGCCCTTCTGCGGAGCGGTGACATCAAAATAGCCAGGCTGCTCATCAAGAAAGGCATCCGCTCCATCTTTCGGCCCCCGCCTAAAATCCGTCAGTTATTACGAACCCCGAAAGATTGTATAAATCTCCGGGCCCCTGGAGTGTATAAAATTCCTTGTGAGTGTGGCTCTTCCTATATAGGACAGACTTTGAGAACGATCGATGAAAGGCGCAAAGAGCATATAAGATACTTTAAGTTGGGGCAGAAAGAAAAATCGGCTATAGTAGAGCATGCCCTTGAAAACTGTCATGAGCCGTGCTTTGACAAGACGACACGCCTCTGCCATGCTAATAATTTTTGGGATAGTGTCGTGAAAGAGGCGATTGAAAACAGAGTTAATAACAATGTGATAAATCGGGATCCAGGACTTAACATAAGTCAAACATGGAGGCCAGTTATTAGACAATTACGAAACACACGGGAACGGACCATATTTGGGCATAACAACAACCGGAACATGACGTCACCAAGCAGACCCGCCCTCCGCGCGAGTCCCCCTCCTCTCCCGTCCGGTAGCCCTATATAAGAGACTACCGCTAGGCAGTTTAGTTAGTTAAGCAGGGGTTGACAATGGGAGCAGTGCCGGCTCTCGAAACGTCGCCAGTCGACTTTTATTTGACGCGGCTAGACTCCCGAGAGTGTTATCTACAGTGCTGCCGCCGCAAAAACGTTCGCATTTATTTAACAATACTTATATTCTTGATAAAAGTTCACATTTACAATGTCGGTACCAGAAACGTGGATAAAACATCGAACAACAGTTTCATTGAGATAAGCAGATTAAGCACATTCATACGAGAAGACAAACTCATTAAGTCCCCCAAGTTTAGTGAGTACCCTACTGTTATAGCATGTTTGAACTTTCCACAACCACTATCGCTTGGAGCAGTTTGCTCGCGCGAAGTTACGCCTTTGATTTTCAGTGAAAGAATGAGACAATTCATGGTGGCTGCATGGCCTTTTATAAGCTTTTCCAGGCATATGACATCTGCGACTATTTTATTATTTAATATCTCCTGAAATAAGAAATAGTTTAACTTGCAATTTATACAAGGGCTTCATATGATCACATTCTATTTGTTTTAATTTAATTTAGTATTCAAAAGGGTTTCTCTACGCTTAACGCTAAAGTCTCTTACGTCACCAGTTAGGAGCGATCTTACACGCTGCAACAACAATTAACGACAATCTCTCTCTAAAATCATAATTGTCTTACAAATGGTTAAACCTTTTGCCGAAACCATTATGTATTTATGATCCTTTTAATTTAGGCTATCTACTGATATAAATTTCTCAACTGTATTCCTTTTAGTTAAAAACTTCATTTTTTCTCTTAATTAAAACCACTAATTAAGCTTTGCCATATTAGTTAATTTTACTGTCAAAATATCTGGAACAGTGCTGACTATAGCTGGTGATAAAAGATCAGCTGCGACTTTACTCAATTCAAAGTTATCTCGAATCTTAAATTTTTGCTTTTATAATCCAATGTCTCAAAACGTGAACAGACCAAATTATCTCTCAAACTAAATTTTTCCCGATATAATGAATAAATTTTGAAATTATTCTAATGATAAGTTTTCACTGTGGAAATGAATGCAGGAAAATCCCTTCAAGTTGACAATTACCATACATAAAATTTCTAAGTCCCACTTAAGTGACTTCAAAATTGATCTATAGAATATTTTACTACTGGCGATGGCTAGTGTGAGTGCTTTTTGTGAACTAAAGGGTGCCTTACAACCCCCTTCCCTCCCAGAAAAAAATTGCCTTAAAAACAGATTATACTTTTTGATGAAATTATGAGAATATATAATACAGTATCATTACAAGTGGGATCAATTAAAATGGTTTTAGGTTATTCTAATTTCACAATTCTCATGTTTGTCATGTTCCAAATTTTCCTAGCTTTGAAAGAAAATTTAACTATTTATCATTATTTTCTGAGAAACCCAAGTACAATGATCGAATAAAACAGATTAAAATGCCACTGTAAATTCATGAATTAGAAGCCAGCTGCAATGGCTATCTTATGCCATAGTTAAGCAGTTCTTCAAAATACATGTGGGAGTGAGTTGTAGTAAGAATGGCACCCTGACATAGACCTTTTGTGAATTTTCTTGATACTGTTTCTGAAATTCTCAACAAAGTAAGTAGATGGATTGAAATGGTTTCCCCAAATCGCTCCAGGTGAATGCCAGGATGCTTCCTTTAAAATTCCATGTTCCTTTCCCCCATCCTTTCCCGCCTCTATTGACGTCGACGAGATGTAAAATCATAAGCCAACAAAGAAATGTCTGAGAGGGTAGGAACTGTTTTCTAGATCAGCAACACCGCTGTAGGGGAGGATATTCATGTGCTTCTCAATTTTTGGGCTACATGCAAAATATTTCAGATGAAATGGACAAAGCAGAATACGCTGGTAGCGTTATGCCATAAAATTATGGTAATTAAAAACTTTGAAAGTGGATGAAAAAGTTACTTGTTGGGTAGAGGAATTCTTGAATGGTGGAAGCAGAGAGTAAGAAGTACTGTATCAAAAGAGGTGAAAATGAAAACAGAGTGCAGTTAGGTAGTGTACTGGGATCGTTGGTATTACATAGCCTAATGATTGGTTGTGTTGGCATTTACAATCAGAAGTTATATTGTTTGCACAAGGCATAGAATTGTGTAGCTAGATAAAAATCTGAAAGGACTGTTAACTGCTACAAGTTGGTCTGGTGAGGATATGTACGTCAACATGGAAAAAAGATAAATGCCAAAAAGTCAGCTTACAAAGTAAAACAGATTGAGAAATAAAAGTTTTTACTTGTTTATAGAGGAGGAATTGCTTGTTGCAGATCTGGGTATATTTTGGTATTCTTTTGATAGTAAACTCAGTTTGCCAGGTGATAGAGAGAGGTTTCAAAATCCTTATTGAAGAGAGAAACCAGGAAATAAGGTCAGTAGGTTACAAAACCTTGGTAAGACCATTGCTTGATTATGGTGGGGAAATAAGGAACACAGATTACACAGGTGTGTGCAATAAATATAATGAATAAATAAATAATTAAAATTCAGCTGCATAGAATAATTTTGCTAAATTATGTTTTCCGAGGGTAATGAATCCAAAAATGACCATCATGAACAGTTTTTTTTTTTTTTTAATGGGAATTTACATTTAAAAAATACAATTGTGATGAATTACTATTAACTTTGCATAATTTTTCTTGTAATTGGAAAAAAGAAACAAAAAATTATTCCTTTATGATATATTTAACAGTGCATGTGTACTCTTTGTGTCTGTGAAAACTTTTGTTCTTATCTATACAATTGTTTTGTAGAGAAGGTCTTTAGTGTTCCCCAAAAAACTTGTGTATTATATCCTTAAAAGTCCCACGCACTTTTTTTGGCTCTCCAATGTTCCTGAAAACAGGGAATCAATTGTTATATAGGAACGAAGTCTTTCTCGGCGTTGAGAATGGATGTAGTCTTCTCGGGAGACTAGCCGAGTGAGTAAGACGTTTCCACACGATATTTCGGCGATCTCAGACTCCGTCGCCATCTTCACCAGAAGATGGCGACGGAGTCTGAGATCGCCGAAATATCGTGTGGAAACATCTTACTCACTCGGCTAGTCTCCCGAGAAGACTACATCCAGGGAATCAATTGTTGTTGCCAGTTAAAACTCCCTGCTTCATCTTGGCTTCTGAGAGTTTTGGTTACCTGGAACACAAATATTTAATAAATTCGCAATCTTATAGGCAGTGATGTAACAAATTTCTTTATTAGCCATAATTTTGTGTGAAGATATTGTAGTAAAACCTTTTCAGTTGTAATGAAGGTTATATTTATGACATTTTTTCACTGGACATCTCGAAATGACCAGTTGTCCAGTGGAGGTCTATAGCTCAATTGTCCACGCACATAGGAACCAGGGATATTTTTTGTAATGTGGCTGCTGACTCAAAAACATGGTTAGTCTCCACAAAAAAAACCAACAGTGTTCTTGATAGTTGATTTTCTCAAGAATCAAGGACAAATCATTATAGTTTTATTCCAAATGCACCAAGTTTCCTGAAGGAAGTGATGCAGTTGAATTAACATTATGCAGCAAGACTACTTTGGAATTTTAGTGAAACCTATTAATAGGCACTATTCATATGGATCATATTCTGTATCAAAGAACTTCATTAGCCCTTGTACCTCATTACTAAAATGAGATTTCCTTCTTGGAGAAAAACTTACTGATTTCCTGCTCTCATTGTCTGTTCCAGGAAAATGAAGTTCTAGGTGTCAGCAGATTTTTATTTTTTAGTCTTGATCCTATAAATTCATCTACATCTTTAGAAAGGCTGAAATCTCTAACTAAATCATTCTTGATACTAAGGAAAAAAACTGCTTTTAGGCAATATAAATGACGGAGGAAAGAGAAAATGTCTCATCATTCGCCTATATAGAAGGCTGCAAGAAGTGAAAAACATATGCAATATTTCGATTTTACATTTAATTCATGTGCTATGTGGTTCAGTAGGTGTGCACACACCGAAGTTTAACACATGACTGATTGAACTATCGATATGTCAGGAAAGACAGTTGTTAAATATACATACATATATATTTATATTGCCAGTAGTGATAAAATAAAATAACAAAGGGAACAGAGTGTTAAAACAAACAATAAATAAATAAATTTGGAAGAAATTTGTTACTAGTTAAATTATAATGATAATACTAATAATAATGAGTGATGGGTCAAAAGGTGTAATTTTACCAGTGTTTGAGGCCGGGTGGGTGTCTGGTATCGAGAATATTTTGGTATGCAAGTTCAGAAGCAGTGGTGGTTTCGTGGAAAAACTGATTACTCTCACAGTGAAACAGTAATTGAGGTTGTTAGAATTGTGGTAATTACCATGTTCTGGTATTGGAAGGTGTAAGTTGTGGGTGTGGTCTGTTTGTCTGTGGCCACTCATTCTGACTGATAGTAGCTATGTAGTGAGACCTATGTAGGAGCAAGTGCAGTGGCGGCACATTAGCTGGTATTAAGGATTGCAATCCCGCAGTGTTTTCAATCCCACGGGATCCGTGCGGGATTGGTACAAACATGAGATATAAGTCTTTCTCGGCGTATCTTCGATATAAATTCTTCTCGGGTTTGCCGCCGAATCACATTTTCTACTGTCGAGCTTTCGGCGACTTTCACTGCCGCCATCATCAGGTCTGTTGTGTCTGAAGGAACAACAAAAACTGGATTGAATAGCGGAACTGAACCAGACAGGAACGTTGTCGACTTCCGATTGGCTGACTCCAATGACGTAACCATTCCTTTACTGCGATTGGTCGGTTGCGGAACCAGGCGTAGATATACACCAGCGTTGTACTGATAGTTGGCTCCACAGCGAAACCAAAGCCGAGGTTGTTAAAAATAGAAAGACGATGGATTACCTACGTCAATGTTCGCATAACGTCACTGTTCATATTGAATCACCGTTTACATTATTCACCACTATTAATCATGATGTTAAATTCGATAATCCTTAGGGAGCCAAGCGGTATTCTGATTGGCTGACACAATAACTGTCCTCATAGCATCATCGTTCACATAATTCTCACACAGAAAAATCCAAAAACTTCTTTAATGAAAGACCCCACATTATATATTCTTAAAAACATTTACTATCGTTAATTATGATGTTTAACTCGATAAATGCATAGGGAGCCATGCGGTCTTCCGATTGGCTGACTATAACCCCGGTTCTGTAATAATTGTCTGTGATTGGTCGGCTACAGATTCAGCTGCAGATGTAGTCGGACCGATACGCCGTGCTCCACTCTCCATTCCGAGTTAGTGTTCTGCTCAGTGAAGACGTATGTCGCATCAACTCGTAAAAAGTGAGTGCCACACAGCCGTGACAGGCGGGCAGAGTGCTTCACCACACTCTGCTTTGCCGGCGACTGCTGTGGTACAATTGATGACCGCGCAATGCATTACGGACTCTGCTATGTTTAATATTCGGACCAGTAATGATACGCAGTTGACGGACCGGCAATTCTCAGAGATCGAACCGCGTAATGTGTCTTCCGGTACGCGATCTTTGTCGCTCGACCGAAATAATATCGAGGGATCTAAACCGTTCACCGCGGAGGAGCTGAGACTTAAGTCGTTCTACTCCAGTGCGGAAGGAAAGCGTCAAGTGGCTAATCTATTAACAAAATTTATCTGCAGTAAAAGAGAGGCCAGAAGTGCAAATCAGTATGACAGTGCGGTGATTCCATTAACCGGCGAAACAAGGAAGCAACACTCGTTATTAGCTCGCGGCGAGGTGACACCGGGTGCCGTGAGTTTGGCCGCGAATACAGCAAAACGTCGAGCGGACTTAGTGATAAGCCCGCCGGTAATAATCCATGAAACAAAAAAGAGCAAGGCTGTCGTCGAATCATCCGCGTCGTGCGATATCGACCATAAGGCCTCATCCGCGCCGTGCGTTAATGTTACCCCAGCCGCGCCGGTTGCAACAAGCGCTGACGGGACCGCATTCCAAGGGCGAGTCCACCCTGAGTTGGAGGGGGTGTCAGAGACGGGACCAGTCCACTCGGCGCCTGAAGGAGAGGCCGTGCCCGGACAGCTGACGGGCGAGGTGACGGCGCTGCGCCATGGAGGGGAGAGCGGTATTATGGTGGTGCCCAGACACAGGTCAGATGCGACTCAGCCGCAGGCTGAGGCAGTCGCACCCGGAGCTGCTTCCCGGCTCCCGACCCGGGTAAAGGGTGGGAGTGGAGCAGAGGCGGCGCCGAGTAGAAAGGGGGGCCACGTGGTGGCGGACCTCGGTGGCAGTGTGGAAGCTGCGCCTCGACCACAGGCCGAGCAGCAGGCAGCTGGGGCCGTCTCCCGGCCCCGGACCCGGTTCGGGGGCGCGAGTGCAGGGGAAGTGGCGCGGGGCACTGGAGGGGCGAGCGCACCACGTCCTAACAGCGGTCCCAAGCGCACACTCGACCGACGGCCACGGGCCGCAGCGGCCACCAAGGGAGCGAGATCGAAACTCCCTACCGACAAGAAGGCGGCTGCGACCTGCCCAAAAGGCAAGAAGACCACTGCAACCAGCCAACAACAGCAGCACCTCAAAAGTGAAGCCACGACTTCCATCTCGAAGGATACGAAATGCGAGGAGGGAGGCAGCGAAGGCTGGCAGCAACCCCGAAAAACGGTCAGACCCAAACAGTTGATAAACTCAATTGAGCAAGCGGCAACAGAAAATCCGTTTGGCGCACTGGATGAAGACATACACATAGAGCAACAGCAGCCAACACTACCTGAGGCTCCGACGGGGTACAGTCGTCGTATCCCTCCAATCATAGTCCACTATGAAGGAAGCGTGCATATCCTTGGACAAGAATTGGAGGCATTCTGCGAGGCCGCGTTTGACTTCAAGCCTATGGAAAATGGGCTACAGATCAAGCTAAGAACAGTCAAGGACTATAAACAAACCACCACATACCTACTGGGGGAAGGGATACAGTATTTTACGTACTCACTAGCGTCTGAAAAGAAAGTGCAGCTTGTGGTCAGGGGACTGCCACTGTGGATGCCCCCAGCGGATGTGAAGAATGCTTTGGAGGCAGGCGGCTACACCATAGAAGCAACAGAACAACTAAGGGCACCCGCCAATCCAACGAGAAACCTACCTGAGCGCCCCATACCACTCTTCATGGTGACTCTAATGGACACTGCTGAAAACAGGTCCATACTAGACATTAATCGTCTTCTTAACATGAATGTGACGATAGAGAAAAAGCGGAAAACTAATGCCCCACTGCAATGTTTCCGCTGCCAAGCGTTCGGGCATATCAGTCGGCACTGCAGGCTGCAGGTGGCATGCGTGAGATGCAGTTGACAACACTCATCGAAGGAGTGCCACCTCGTCAAAGGAGTTGGGCAGCCAACCTGTGCGAATTGCAAAGGCCCCCACGTAGCCTCGTACAGGGGTTGTCCGAAATATCAAGAGGAGAGGAAAAGGCAGGCTGGAAAAACTACCAGCAAGAACAACAACAATCAGAGAGATCAACCTAGTCCAGCGAATCCTAATCCACCACAAGCTAATACCAACCAACCGCCAAACAACTCAGAGGCAGAACCCAACAATGAGGTCAACTCCCCGACCTCGGAAGAAACAACAGCACTGGCAGAAATGAGGATCCTGATCAGCCAGCTAAACGACGTAGTGAAGGGGCTCGGCACCATCACAACTCAACTTAGAGACGTTGTAATGGCAGCGCTGCAGACTTCCAAAACACAATCCACCGCAGGTCACCAAAACCAAGATGGCTGCTAGACCACTGGAAGGCCTCAGGATCTGCGCATGGAATGCGAACGGCCTGCACAAGCAGCGCAACGAGCTCCAAACGTTTATGTTGGAGTTTGGAATCGACATCTGTCTGGTCAGTGAAACTCATCTCAAGCAGGGCATCAGGGTCTCAGTCCCAAACTACCTGTGCTATCGCCGGGACAGACCAACGGCTGGAGGCGGAGTTGCGGTGTATATTAAGAAGTCCATTAAGCATCACACCACAGCTCTTCCAAACTTCGCCAGCATAGAAGCAGCAGCAATAGTGGCAGCAACGACAGCAGGACCAGTAACAGTAATTGCGGCTTACCATCCACCAGGAACAACTCTTTCCGCTGCAGACGTGGCAGCCCTGAACACCATCCCAGGGAAAATCATACTAGGAGGGGACCTGAATGCCAAACACACAGATTGGCACAGCAGGACATCCAACCCAAGTGGAAGGGTACTCCAGAGAGAGAGTCAACGAAGAGGCTTTGCTGTCTGGGGCCCTGAGAAGCCAACACACTTCCCAGCTAATGAGAGATGCAGGCCAGACGTTCTCGATATCTTTGTAACAAGAGATGTCCCAGCCAGGCCATATCTCCAGTCAGTCCCGCAGCTCTCTTCTGACCATAATCCCGTACTGTCAGACTGGGAGGTGGAGGGAGACAGGGAAGAAAACGGCGGCAAGAACTATGCCAAAACAAACTGGGATCAGTTCAGAGACGAACTCCAGCAGCAAATGGAGGAACAACTGCAGCACCCAGTACTAGATCCAGATGAAGCCGCAAGTCGCTGGTCAGAAGACACGCTAAATGCTGCCGACAACGCTGCTCCTCAGAAGAGGAAATTCCAGGTCCGGCAACTCCCCGCCGAACTGCTAGAGCTTATAAAGGAGAAAAACAGGGTCAGGAAGAGCTGGCAGCAAACGAGGGATAGAGTTTACAAGTCGCTACTTAACAAACTTCAACGCGAGCTGAAGGTGAAGCTTGAAACCTATCGGAACCAGCAATGGGATGACCGAGTGGCTCAGTTACGAGTGGAAGACGGGACAGCGTGGAAGCAAACCCGTCAGTTCACAAGAGCCAGAAACCGCACACCGGCGTTGCACAGCGCGCAGGGCCTCGTCTACACGGCAGAAGACAAAGCCAATGCGCTGGCGGACGTGTTTGAAGAGAACTTCCGACCAGTAGCTGAGCCATACGACGACGACCATATTGAAGACGTACACCAACAGCTGCGCCGCTACTGGGCCACAAACGAAGGCGTGGAAGACGAAATAGGGGAGGTCGACACGCAGGAAGTAGAGGAGATGCTACGGAAGACTCAGGTGAAGAAGGCTCCAGGCTGCGATGGGGTAAATAACCTCATGCTACGGCAACTACCACCCGCAGCAGTAGAGCGTCTGGCCCAGATCTTCAACAACATTTTGAGAAGGCGCAAGTTCCCTGCTGCCTGGAAGCAGGCAGACATAGTCGCTCTCCCAAAACCGGGCAAGGACCAGACGTTTCCGCAGAACTACAGGCCCGTTTCACTGCTACCGGCAGTCTCGAAGACCTTCGAGAGACTACTGCTTCGACGGCTGATGGTACACGTAAACCGACTGCAGATCATCCCGGACGAACAGTTTGGTTTTCGTCCAAAACACTGCACCACTCACCAGCTGTTGAGGGTGGTGGAGGAAGCAACGGATGCCTTCAACCGCAGACGACACTGCGGAATGGTGCTGCTAGATGTCGCAAAGGCCTTCGACACCGTGTGGCACGAGGGACTCCTGCTGAAACTAAAAGCGGTAGGAATACCAAGGCCATATATTGAGTTAATACGCAGCTACCTCAGGAGGAGGTCCTTCAGAGTCAGAGTGGAGAAGTCGTGGTCATCGAGGAGACGAGTGAGAGCGGGAGTGCCGCAGGGGTCGGTACTGGGTCCGATCCTCTTCACCATTTTTGCTGCGGACATCCCCAGGCCGATCGACGTCTACTCGGCGTTCTACGCCGATGACACGGCCTACTTCACCTCCTCATGGAGCCCACTGGTAATCGCAAGAAGACTACAAGCAGCTCTAGACCAGCTTGAGGAGTGGGCAACTCTCTGGAGGGTCAAGATCAACCCCACAAAGTCACAGGCAATATTACTGAGCCGAAGAGGGACTCCGAGACAACTGGGCCTGACGCTGTTCGGGGAACCAATTCCGCAGAAGACCACAGTGCGCTACCTGGGCGTCACGATCGACCAACGACTGACCTGGAAGCAGCATGTGGACGATGTATGCAGCAGAGTAAACAGGCGACTGGGAGCATTATACCCGGTGCTGAACCATGCCTCGTCCCTGCCACCACGCTGTGGAGTTCACGTGTACCAGGCGCTCGTGAGGCCCATCATGGAATATGCAAGCCCAGTATGGGCTTATGCTGCCAAAACACACCTGAAAAAGCTCCAGGTGCTGCAAAACCGCTCCCTAAAGCGCGCGCTTCACCTTCCACTGGCGTTCCCGACAGCAGACCTTCACCAGATGTCCCAGTGTCCGAGGTTGATGACGAGGATGGTGGCTGCTGCGCACAAATTCTACGAAACTGCGGCAACATCCAGAAACATACTGGTAAGCGGACTGGGAGACTACGACCAAGAAGACTTTTCTAGTTGGAATAACCGGATGTTGCGTTGGTGTTCAGTCACACGGGCCTGGATAGTGCGGATGGTTTGACCAATATAACTCTTACCACATTGGCACGGTATGCTGTACACTCCCGGTGTTTTTAAACCCAAATCATTCTTCACAGGACGCAGCAAATCCCGTATTTTGGCAGGAGGGTGCTTTTTCCGCCCTCCTGCCAAAATACGGAATTTGCTGCGTCCTGTGAATGATGATTTGGGTTTAAAAACACCGGGAGTGTACAGCATACCGTGCCAATGTGGTAAGAGTTATATTGGTCAAACCATCCGCACTATCCAGGCCCGTGTGACTGAACACCAACGCAACATCCGGTTGTTCCAACTAGAAAAGTCTACTGTGGCACAACACGTGATCGAAAATGGTCACAGTATGGATTTCGATAAGGTGAGAATTTTAGCCAAGTGTTCCTTCTTCTGGGAATCTGTGATTAAAGAGGCGATTGAGATACGCCTGAATAATAATAATATGAACAGGGACTTGGGTGTATGGCTCAGTGACGCATGGAAGCCAGTTTTTGCCATTCTTAAACAACCAAATGTCTCGCTGACGGACGATAGGAGAGTGGAGGTGGAGTACGGCGTATCGGTCCGACTACATCTACAGCTGAATCTGTAGCCGATCAATCACAGACAAGTATTACAGAACCGGGGTTATAGTCAGCCAATCGGAAGACCGCATGGCTC
Organism: Vandiemenella viatica; assembly: GCA_031002005.1. Classification (NCBI taxonomy): domain Eukaryota; kingdom Metazoa; phylum Arthropoda; class Insecta; order Orthoptera; family Morabidae; genus Vandiemenella; species Vandiemenella viatica. Next base: position 261,575,893 of record JARYHS010013630.1, on the reverse strand, counting down.
CCTATGCATTTATCGAGTTAAACATCATAATTAACGATAGTAAATGTTTTTAAGAATATATAATGTGGGGTCTTTCATTAAAGAAGTCTTTGGATTTTTCTGTGTGAGAATTATGTGAACGATGACGCTATGAGGACAGTTATTGTGTCAGCCAATCAGAATACCGCTTGGCTCCCTAAGGATTATCGAATTTAACATCATGATTAATAGTGGTGAATAATGTAAACGGTGATTCAATATGAACAGTGACGTTATGCGAACATTGACGTAGGTAATCCATCGTCTTTCTATTTTTAACAACCTCGGCTTTGGTTTCGCTGTGGAGCCAACGCATATATTTAAAACATAGTTACTTAAAACGTTAATAAATTAAATAATAATTAAAGTAATAAATAATTTTTAATGTTAAATGATAAAAATTAACAGTTAACAATATTTTGATTGGCAAAATGACATTAAAACTTTTTAGCATGTCTTAAGTGTATTTCGAGGTTTTACATTTTTGTTTTTTAATCTAAACCAATTTTTAAATAAATAATAAAAATAGAAAATATTGAGTCTTAGGATATATTATGTGCCTTACAATAAATACATTACATAAGTTTAAAAATACGGTTTGCTTAATGGCCACGTTACAAGAGGTTTTTTTAAAAAAAAAAAAAAAATATAAATAAACGTTCCATAACATCGAGAAAAGGATTTCATTTCACAAAGTGACGTGAATGTACTCTGTAAACTGTAGACTTGGCTCAGAACAAGATCTCATAATTTTTTGTCACTGCACAAGCACGAGACTTGGCATTTTTTTGCGTGATTCATTATTATATCTCCTGATTCCTTGACTGATATTACAGTTGATTCAATGTTATTAAAAGAAACTACTCACCAACACGTAAACTGTCAAGTATTTCAGATTTACTTATGTGGTGTAACGACGTGTTTAGAGTGGAAATTATTATTTTTTAGTAAGAAAGGAGACTTTCTCGGCGAATGATTGCAGTGAAGTCCTCATAGCTTGTATCTCCGGATTTCATTGCAAACACACGAAATTACACACGACATTACACACGTGAGGAAGACGGCGGAGGCAGCCGTCGAAGTATGGTGTTCCTACAACACAATTCGTCGATACACCCATGAAAATTTCATTATAACTTTTTTTACCTTTAGTCGAAATAATAACAAGGAGAAGAGGGATTAATCGAAAGCCTGAGTGGCACATGTAAGCAGGTGGCTTTCATCAAAGAAACGCATTGAGGCAGCGGCCAAAACAACAACAAGTCAAAGGATATACAATTTCCTTTTGATAGATCTTAAATAAATAGGTACGCGATCGTTAAAATTACGATAACATTAGTTTCATATCAACGAATAATCAAATTTTCAGCAGCAAATTAGGAAATTGTTACAATTACTTTATCTGCAAATACAGAAAATGGGAATAATGAAACCGTGAATAAAAAGCTGTAACCATGGGACACTTAAAAAATAATTATATAGTTAGAAAATCGTACTAAATACACACCATAACTCAAATTACAGAAATGTGTACTCGAAACAAACGTAAGTTTTGATGAATACGTAAAAATGTGTTTATTTACTTACGAATGACGAAGGTTGACAAAAACAAACGCATGTTCACATCGGTCAAATACCAACTGGAAGGGTATAGGCAAACAGTGCAATACATCAGATAGAGACCGAGTGGGTCAGCGAGTCACGCAGACTGACACGCGTTTCTGCCGGATATTGCGGATTGCGGATCCGCTTAATTTTTTTGTGGGATCCGCCAGACTGTCTAATGATGCGGGATCCCGCTTTGCTGGATTGCAATCCCTAGCTGGTATGCGATGTGTTGTGGAGCGTGAGCCATGCCCTATGATGGGAAAGGTTACTGCTGTAGTAGGGTTGGAGTCTTGAAATATGTTGTAGTGGGAAGATACATGCTGCAGGTTTGGCAGGAAAGTCCCTTTTTTACTTATGGCTTTACACTTTATTGACTTGTCATTAGAGGTCAGATGGAACTGGGGAAAAAGGAACAGGAAGGAATTCAGCTATGGACTCTTTTTTTTTTTTTTTTTTTTTTTTAAAGAAACCATCCTGGCATTTGCCTGGAGTAATTTGGGGGAAAAGGCCTATTGCCTGGAAAAGATCCATATGGTGTTTTTGAATAGTCTGACAGAGCGTATTTGTAGACCAAGATGTTTTTTTAAGATTAGGTGGTCTGCTGAAACATGTACGGCGGTCAGTTGGTAGAATAGTTGGTAGAAGAGTGCGCATTTCTGGAAAGGAGCGAAGGAAGTCATGCCCCTGTTCGATTGATGGACTCGAGGCCAGGAGAGAACTGGGTAACAAAGACAGGGCTATGGTTGGATTCAGAGGTGCGGGGCGGGAAAGGTTACATGGAAGGTAAATGATCCCATGGGAGATTTGCTGGGTAAGAGTGGGAAATAAGAACTTGGGATAAGTTCTGGGAATACTGGGAGAGGGATTCAGATTCAGAACAGATAGTTCTACCATGGATATCAAGGCTATAAGGGAGAGAATGTTTGGTATGGTAAGCCTTGGTGAGGTAATGCGTCTCCATGGTCAGTCTCTCCAAATATCATTGATATTTGAAGGTGAGTGGAACTAGTATTTCTGAGGTATGAGACACTTAACGAATAGTTGAACTACAGTTTTGGTAAAATACATTCTTTTATGTTTATAATTAAAGCCTCTTATATCTTACAGCAATCAATAGTGTTGTTTTGCTGTTAGTGCCACATCCTAGGAATGCCAAAATGTAATTAGCTTTTCATCTCCTATCGACATTTTGAGGAGCCCATGTTTTATTTCAATCCCCTAGTTACAACTTGAAGTAAGCAAAAAAAAAAAAAAAAAAAAAACTTCACAAAATTATGTATGTTTTATTATTGACGTTTAATAGTGAATTCCCCATAAATAAAACAAAAGTTGTTTGGATAAATTAAAGAACTTTGTGGAGCCATAATACAAAACTAAAATACATGCACAGTTACGAATGAATGGAGGATTTAAACTGGATTTCTGTTAGGAATCACCTTTCCCCAGCCTGAAACATTAACCATAACAAGTGGCAGCTGTTCCAAATTATACTTTCCCATTTGCTTACTTGCCACTTCAGTAGATGTGTGAAACATAGTGGAAGATTTTGTCAGTGCACAACTGTTTTTGTACATTCCTCAAATTCCACACATTTTCTGTTTTTTTTTTTTTTTTTTTATCTTGAGTGTAACTCTTATAAATATGAAATCATTATTGGATATGGAGTTTTGGCTGAAGAATAGGATACAAAATTTCTGGATAAAAAAATACACTTGGTTAAACTAAAAGGATGTAATGAAAATTTTTTAAATATTTTTCCTAGTTTCAGTGAGTAAAAAACAATAAGAAACTGCCAAAAATTCCCGTGCAATTTTTTGGTTGCAGACCAGTGTCACAGGAATCTAATACAGAAGTTAGAGCAGTTGCCAAAAATGACAACTAGATTTGTTAGTTGAAATTTTTGCAGAACAGAATCAAAACTAATATGATAAAGAAAGACAGAAAATGAGTGAAGAGAGTGCTGGAAGTGTATAAAATATATATTGGTAATGAATGTTTAATGAAACTAGATAGACATGTTTCTAATTGGATGTCTCAAAATAGAGTATGGGGAAATCAGACCCAACTATTCTGGGTAACACTGGATACCAGATTAACCACATAGCAAGAGTTAAGGAGTTAGCAAATGGCTACAGGCCCCACGTCTTCTGGGGGGCCCTGCACCTTCTAGGGGGGCACGCCTAGGATTCTCGGGAGCCTCCTCATTAGGCCAGATGGGTGACCCTATTTTTTTACTGTACCAGTAGCTGCTAACACCGTCAAAAATGATGGGTTCAATGAATAGCTCTAGCAATTAATTTCTTCGAGTTTGCTGAGTGTGGTGGGTGAGAGGTTAACGCTCTGGCCTCGCATTCGGGAGGGCGCTGGTTCGAATCCCCTTTCAGGCATCCAGATTTGTGTTTTGCATGGTTTCCCCAAATCACTCCAGGCGAATGCTTGGATGCTTCCTTGGAAAGGCCATGGCCAAATTCCTTCCCATTCCTTGTTCCATCCTGTCTCTAATGACCTCGATGTTGATAGGCGTAAAGCATAAGAAAAAAAATCTTAAGAGTAACAGTGCCATAGAATATAGCAGAAACATCTACATTTAATACAAATTCCTTATAAGCCCATCAGAAATAATGGGTTGAATTCAGCTTTATGTCAGTTCACTTCCTTATAGTTGCTTAGCTAAATAAAATTGTTATTAAATACTGATCATAGACTAAAAATGTGTGGTAAATATTTCTTAATTTGCTTTAATGGTGATATCGCTAGACAGAGAGTATATAAAAAAAATCTCTGTTGAATTAAATGCAATACATAGTTTTTTCATTGTCCTGGCAATTGATTTGTTTGTGGTTGCTTAAGTAAATAGATTTTTTTAAAAAAATTAAATAGTGTGCATATTCTCAATTTTGTTGTAACATCTCTAACCACAATTCATCCGGTAATGATGTCAGTGTTATAAACACGATAACACATTGACCGATATAGCCTTTTATACTGTACCATTAGGTAAGCATTTCTTTTGAGATATGCCCTAAAACAGCCAACCAGTGTGAACTTTTGGAGTTCAGACTTGTCAGTATACTAATGAGAGTTACATTCTGATGCATTTTTTATGGGTTTAATTTGTAAGTATTATTTCTATTAATTTGAACATCATCTAAATGAATTTTACCTTAACATATTTATTTCAAGCTTCTTTACTGAATTATAGTGAGAAACCAATTACGATGTAAAAGTAACATTAGGAACTTTTGATTTATTTTATGAGAATTATTGGTAAATAATTTTGGAAGTTATACATTTTGCACTATTGTGTTTTGAATATTTTGAAATTGATATTTTCAAATGTGTTGACAAAGAGGACATGAAATTAGATCCTGAGTTTATCTTTTGTGGTATACAGAGTTTTAAGACCCAACATATTACAAAAGATTTGCAACTGATGCAGCTGTCTTGCATGCAAACTGACAGTGCCGGGCTTTGCTCGGAGGCTGGATATGAAAGATCTGATGTTTTACCCGGTATGATCAGATTGTTGTAAACATTCTCCACTGCCATCCACTTTGGCTGATTTTCCTACCGTTTTCAAAAGATGTGCATAAAAAAAAAGCTATTGCAGATATATATTTTCCGGAAGAAGTGAGTTTCTGTAAATTTATGTAGATGGTATTTTTCTCATTTGATGTGTAATCGTAAGGTTTCCCGGTGGATCTGTTGCTTGAAGATTTCTCGGCGTGCAGACGGGTCAGATGTACGAATTTTCGATGGCATAACATGCCATCATCTTCAGGTAGCGTCCACTGTTCGGTGTGAGGAGCGCAGTCCAGGGTGCGACTGCTGGTCTGCTCCAGGGGCATCGATATTTATAGCCTCTGACCTCGCCCTTCCACTCCCCCCACGGCGCTCTGATAGTGGTGGTGGGGGTGGCACTACTATTCTTTACTAGTATACTTTATGAGGTCACATTAAATAGAAATTTTAATTCTTTTATTTCTTGTAGAGGAAGAGCCTAAAGAATGAATGGTTGTAGGGTGAAGATGCCTGACATATAGCTTCAGCTTGTTCACTCTTTGAAAGTCTTTTCTACCATGGTGACTTCCTTGTAAGATATGTTCCACAGCTGAAGTGATTTAGTTCATCCCAATATATCATGATAGATCAGCACACAATAGTTTGAGTGTCCTGTCCACAGCAACTTACACTGCTACTGTATTTGTGTACTATTCTTAATTTTGCATATAATATTGGCAATTTCTACATGAATAGAATGAGGGTTAATGTCTGGGGACAAGCTTTATGCTCATTGCACTATCTGGCTTCCTTCACTTGATGCATATTGAAGAGATGCTCGTCACTGTTTAACTGGATGTTGGTGTGGAACAAATGCTAATGCAGGGGTGATGAATTTAAGCACACTACCAAAATTTCACCATGGTCACACCATGGACCTAGCAATGTTTTTTAAATGTTAGACGTATTTCAAATTAATGTTAAAAGGAGTTGTCTCTGTACTGGTTGGGACCTTATACCTCGCCTGCTAACTTTTATGAAAACAGATCACCTATGTTTCTCTGAAATTTCCTGCAAAGCAGCATCTTTTAATGGACATAGTGATCATTTACTCATATACAAATAATTTTTTGAGAGCAAACAAATGCCGATAAATATGAATACCACAATTGTTTATGGGGCATCCATTAATTACGTGTGGTGTTTTTCCATAATTCACCCACCCCCTCTGGTGAGATCTGGTTGGACCACCTCCCCCCCACCCCCAAAGTGACGTGAGATTTTTACGGACGACCCCTAAGGTCGGTTTCCGCGTCCTTTATAGACCATATACGCCCTCCCTCCCTAAAGGCGACATTCGGTCTTTTATAGACCTTTTTTAGCTCTACCATTCTTCAAGAATTTCAAGACATCGTGTGAGATTTCCGTTGACCCCTTCCTCCCCCTTCATGAGATTTCGCCAGACCCCCCCCCCCCCCATTTCACCTCACATACTTAATGGACGCCTCATTAGTGAGCTGGAAGAATATTTAATTGATTAATTCTATTTCTGTTTTAATAATGTGGACAGAAAAACATGTTTATTATATGTCTAATTATATTTTTATGTTACGAGGGTCATTCAATAATTCCTTAGAAAAAAGTAGAAAAACAAAGAGATTCCTGTAGTTTTTTTCCTGTGTAATCTCCTTTAGTTGAATACAATTCTCCAAATGCTTCTTTAACTTCTCTATGCTCTCACAAAAACTGGATTTTATAAATTCCGCAAAATGGGACACTGTTTGGGTGATGACCTATTTGTTCAACATGGACCATTGTCGACCAAGCCATTAAAAAAAAAAAAAGTTTGTAAATAGAAAAACCCACAGGAGGCCAAATCTGGCAAATGTGGTATGTGCTGTAGTAATTAGAACTTTAATTCCATAATTTTGACAATCGAAACTGTGCAGGTGCGCACCTGTTCATTGTCCTGATGGAAGAGGATGTTTTTTCTTTTCCAAATGAGGATGCAGTAATGACACATAGGGAGCTCCAGTCATTGTTTGTCCTTTTTTTTTTTCAAGTAATCAATGTGGATGACTCTGTGTGCATCCATAAAAACTGTGGCTATCACCTTTTTACTTACTACAGGGTTTTGAAAAGCATAAACACTATTAATGCTTCAGATAGGCTTAAGCAGTTTGTATATTATGTCATTATGCTTAAAACGAGGCATTGAAGTCGTTTAATACCATTTTGTTCTACATATATGAAGAAAATTATCAGTAATGATACTAAGGAAAAAGGGAATGGCTTTTAGTCAATATAAATAACAAAGCATAGGGAAAATGACTCATCACTCACCTGTTGAAAGCTGCGATGAGTGAAAAACATCTGACGGAACACCTTATTCATGTGATAGGGAATGGCTCATTCGCTATCACATGAATAAATGTATACATTTTTGTTCGTGACATATGGTTTTCACTCATTGCAGCCTTCAACTTTGGTGAATGATGAGTGAATTTCCCTATCCTTTGTTAATGAAAAATAAATCAGTCATTTATTTTTTGTGAAATGACATTTGATATTGAAAATTTAATTACTTCTCTGTAATTAAGACAATTTAGTGTACGTAAAGAAAATTAAATAAAATTAATTATATTTTAATAAGTTGCATCTTATGCTGTATGTTAAAATCATTCAACATATAAAAATTTATTCTTGTACTCCTTATGTCCTACTGAGATTGTTTCAAATTTTCATTCTTCTTCTTCTTCTTCTCTCTCTCTCTCTCTCTCTTTTTTTAAAGAACTTTTGTTGTTTCTGACTTTAATAATACCTCCATGTTTTTCCTGTTACAGTACCATTAGTGTCGAGAATGTGTCCTAGTGACACTTACAAAGTTTTTAAACAAGGGTCCAATGTTCGCATTGATACTACGCTCCTAGGCTTTGATCAAACTAATTGGCAAAGAGGAAACAGGAGCTACATTTTTAAGGGACAGAGTAAGTTTTTTTTTTTTTTTTAATATAACAGGTAATATTGGAACTTGAATTGCAAGTTATAATCAATATTGTTGTTACAGTGGAATGTGTCATTGACTGAAGAAATTTTAATAATTTATTAAACCTACCAAAACTTGCATTAATGATAATTATGTAGTTGTTAAGGGAGAGAGTGTGAACTTTTTCTGTTGTTGTTTTTCTTCTTATAAAGAAAAAAAAACACTTAAAAATATTTTTTTATATTTCTTCCTGCTTCCTGCAATTCCCACAGGTGACTAATTTTGGTCTGAGATTGTGTGATTTTTATACAAAATTAAGATGTTATTTTGTTGCCAATATGGCCATTAATTGTATAATGTTGATGGCTTCCATTCAGAATTTGTTTTTACTTGTGGTCACTATAACTTCACGGCTTTATTTAAATTAATTTAAAATATGCTGTGAAGTTTAGGTATTAATGTTGAAGGTATCAATTCGTTTCCTATGATTAATGTGATACGTTTAACATTCCTTCTCCCTTGGAACTTAGATGTACCAGTAACAAAGTAAAGTTGGACAGTTTTAATAGTTTTGCAAGGTAGAATAGGGATTGACACTGTAAGTCCTGTTTTTCTTAATTTCAACAGACATTACAACTCCCACAGTGGTCCGCTGTGATAGAAGCTATATTTTCAAACTCCAGTCATCAGAAACAGGTGACAATTTGCAGAAAAATGTTAATTGTACCCTTTTTTTAATTTTACATTGAGTTGCTTTTGTAAATTTTGTAGTTATCATGTACTAAATCACAGATCCCCTCCCTTTTTCCCAAATAAAAATGAAATTAAATGCCTAAGAAAATTATATTAGTTATGTAGCAAGAAAGGTGGTTGCCAGTGCAGAGAAAAGGCCATTATGTTCTTTCGTGGAAAGTATGAGTTATTTATTCAGACCCTATAAATCTTGACACCAGAAGTAAAATGGGAAGCATGGAAGGGCATCTAACTTCATATAGAAAGGAAATTTGTGTGGTCCTAATAACTAGGTTACATACTTTCAGTTTGTCATACAAGTGCCCAGGCCAATAGTAGTAGAGTAGCAAAGCAAATTCTACCTGAGGTGTAGTTGATGTTAAGTGTTTCAAAATTTTTCCGGGCATACCAATATTTGAACCGAGGACCTCGATTTTTCAAGTTTGGAGGGGTGGGGGTGGGATCTTAACCAAGACCTACCAGAGCATTAAATTTCCGGTAATTAGGGTTGGTGGCAGAACCACCGTGCTCAGATGAAATGAGCTGAGATTTTAATGGGGGATGGTAACTAAAAAGAAAATAAATGATGTAACCCTTATAAAGAATGATAACGGCAAGAATAAATATTAGATGGCTTATGGTATCTATTGGTTAATGGAGCAAGGTACATGTTAGGAGAAAAGGTATTACTAACTGCTTCTGAGTGAAGCATTATGTATGTCTGGTGCCTTGAAAGTGTTGACAAAACAGCTTCAGTTGTTTGAGATCCTCTGCAGTGCCACCTTCAGAGAGAGCTCTGGTAGCTTGCTAGCATTAGGGTTGTTAATGTCATTACTAAATTTCTTGGATTATTGTACAGTGGCTTTAACTCATTACTGGTCACCTGTCTCCATTAATGCTAGATAATGTATGCATAAAACTCTGGTCATAGGCCATTTTCCTCATTGTCTGAACAACAAATTTTGTAAATAAAATGCTATTTACAAACAACTCTTGTAGTGAGGCAATGTTTTAAATAGAAGCACCATTACTAGATGGTTTCCTGTAATGGTATGTTGATGCTATTAATGGTCTAGGCATTTGCTGAGCTCACTAGACTTTCAGTAAGCTGTTTTTGGAGGTGTATATAAGTTTTATGAATGTATATAATTGGAGAAAGTTGTATAAAAATATTTGGTGCTGTGTTGTTATTGATGTAATTTTAAGTGTTTTCTTTTTGGATTTGAGGTGAAAAGCGAAAATTGAGCCTGATGGCTAAATTGTCACACCTGGTGGGTTAGGATGTGATTTTTTAATGCCTGGTGGTCTAGAAATTGGCAATTTGAGAAGATACTCCAGCCAAAGTGAAGATATTGCTGGAAGATGATGAGATTTCTGTAACTGGAGGGAAGACAAGAATATATGTAAAGAATACGAAGATAAATTTTTTAAAAAATGTGTGCCACATCAAGAGATTTCCAACTCTCCTTTTGTGTGCTCTCTGTTCATAAGAAGGCATCAAGGGAAGCTGTTTGCATAAGAATGAGGTAACAGCAGCACTGACTGTTTGGAAAAGTTGAAGGGGAAGTTTTTAACAAATGTCCAGGTGAAATTCGGTGACTAGAGGAGCACTGTACAGTTCATCCAAATTTAATTCTCCATGAAATAATATACATCATTCAATACTTAAATATTTAAAAGATGTGGTCACAACAAGGAAGATGATGTGTAATGCTGAAACATCACAAAGCCAGTGAAAGCTAGTGAACTTTATGAGTATAACAAATAAATCAATAGTGATCAATATATATACATATATATCAAGTATTTTCTGGGGTAGAGTCTTGGTTGAAGGAAGAAGCACAAGAAATTGGTTATAGAGTGTATCGCAGAGATGGAGGAAGTATTGTTGAAGAGTTTTCATAATGGTAAGCACAGACTACTACAGTTTGCTGGTGTTCATAGATCGTAGTCATGAGTTACTTTACTAGATTTCAGATTTCTTGTGTGGTAAAAATATATCTTCTATATAATTTTCCAAGCTAACTCACTCACTCACCTCAATACCTATTGGCTGCAGAACGGTGATGTGTGTGAGCCTTCGCTAGCAAATATCAGAGATATCATTAGAAGAAATTCGATGTTATTTCCATAATTTAATAGCTAAGCGACTGCTATAAAATTAATTGCCATAATACATTCATTATGTTTGCTTTTCATAGCATTTTTTATTCTTAAATAAAAAGCAACATGATGCTTTCAAAACAAACAGAAATTCCTTTAATTTTGCAGAGTGAACTTTTAGGGTCAAATAAAAATTTGTATTTCAACACGTTCACATCTACCAACAACGTCCTTTGAAACAATTATACGATAGTGTGATAGTCGCTGTCCGTATTTTAATACTTCTATTAATACTTCTGAGTTCCTCTAGCTCAAGAGATTTTTGTCACCCTAAGGGTGAAACACGGGTAAAGTTCGTATTTGCTCAGATAGGGCAAAAACAGTCACAGGCTTGTGTGTGTGTGTGTGTGTGTGTGTGTGTGTGTGTGTGTGTGTAGTAAACAATGAAATCAAAGGCACTAAGTAACAAAAAGGAATTAAACTAGGATAGGGAAATGAGCCACCACTTGCCTTTGGATGAGGGGTGCGAACACACAGAAAAGACAAAAATACAACTGATAAAGAAATTTTCAGGACGAGCACTTTGTCAACAGGAGAATATTATATAAGTTCTTGGCTTCTTACTGCAGTGGAAAATGAATGATGAAGATGAGGATCATAAGAAGAAACTAACTTCATATTTGGAGCTCAGAGATGATCATAGAATGGTTTTTATTGGTGGGGATTTAAATTTCCAATCTAATACTATTATATGAGCAATTCTTGTATATAGGTCAAATTAATTTCTGGCAAACATCTCTTAAGATTTTGATGACATCGTGCATTTTGAACAGCAATCGAAAGATGTTGAGCGAAGATCGATCATCCAGGTACTAAGTCCAACAGCACAAACAAAAACATATTTTCAAATTCCTTAGCAAGGGAAGGAGGTAGGGGGTGGTAGAACAGAACAAAAGGGGGCCAAACTCTTTAGATATTTGGCCAATAAAGCCTGATGATAATCATGTGGGGCCTTGAGCAAATGAAGGAATAATTGATTGTGAAGCAATTTTGATGTATATTAGAGGGTTCAGTAAATCAGCAGTCAAAATTGGAGATGGTTACAGACAAAATAATAAAAGATTTGAAGAGAGATTTCAGGAATAGTTTACGATAGGAATATGCAGAAAGAAATCTTATACATTTATCAAAATAGACATGTGTTTCCCTATATTTCACATTTCTGCCGCCACTACCTAGCACAGTTCAATGGTATTTGTATGTGGTAGTAACATGCAAAACGTTGGCCGAATGCCATTAGCTGTGAGGTTGTGGGAGATGTGGTGGTTAAAGCTGGTCGATGTGATATTTCTACTATAGACTTGTGTATCCCAATACTTCTCTTTCCTGCCACAGCTACATAACACAGACCATTGGTGTTTGTGTGTGGTAGTAGCATCACGTCTCCTATCGTACACTATGTTGATTAGATCTCGATAGCTATGGTGGTGCAGCAGATATGGTGGATGAAAGTGGTCAACCTGGGACACTTTCACATTTTGACCAAAGACGTGTGTGTCCCTATGTATCACTTTGTAGCCAAAAAAAATCCAGCGCAGATCACTGGTGTTTGTGTGTGGTAGTAGCATACATTTCACAGATTGTGCACAACATTGACCAGATTTTTTATATCAGGGCAGGTGTGGGAGATATGGTGATTGAAAATGATCGATCAAGGATATTTTCGTGTTTCAACCAAAGGCATATTTGTCAGTTCATTTCACTTTTCTGCCATAACTGCATAGCACAGATCATTGGTGTTTGTGTGTGGTGGTAGCATCAAGTCTCCCACTGTGCACTATGGTGATTAAATGTCGGTAGCTATGGGGATGTTGGTTGAAATTGGTCGACCTGGGGCATTTTCATGTTTCAACCAAAGACGAATGTGTCCTTATGTATCACTTTTCAGCCAAAACCATTTAGCGGAGATCTCTGGTGTGTGTGTGTGTGTGTGTGTGTGTGTGTGTGTGGTAGTAGCATAGTCACCAATCATGCACAACGTTGGCTGAATTTCCGTAGCTGTATGGGTGTGGGAGATATGGTGATTGAAAGTGGTCAATCAAGAATATTTTCGTATTTCGACCAAAGGCATATGTGTCTGTATATTTCACTTTGCTGCCACAACTGGATAGCACAGGTCACTGGTGTTTGTGTGTGATAGTAGCATAGTCACTGATCATGCACAATGTTGGCTGAATTTCGGTAGCTGTGGTGGTGTGGAAGGTATAGTGGTTGAAAGTTGCTGATCAGGAATAATTTATTTCATTTTGCTGCCTCAGCTACATTGTGTAGATCATTGATGTTTGTGTGTGGCAGTAGCATAGAGTCACTGATCATGCACAACATTGGCCGAATATCAGTAGCTGTGGGGGTGTAGGAGACGTGGTGCTTGAAAGTGGCTGATCAGGGTTATTTTCGTAGTTCGACCAAAGACGTGTGTCCATATATGTCACTTTGCAGCCTCAGATACCTATCACTGGTGATTGTGTGTGGTAGTGGCCTCGAGTCTCCCATCGTGCACTATGGTGGTTAGATGTCAGGAGCTATGGGGGTGTTGGAGATATAATGGTTGAAAGTGGTTGATGTAGGCATTTTCGTATTTCTGCCAAAGACGTGTGTGTCCCTATATTCCATACTGCAGCCAGAACTACCAACTGCAGACCACTCGTGTTTGTGAGTGGTAGTTGCCTGGACTCTTGCACCATGGTGATTGCGTGTCGGTAGCAATGGGGGTGTGGGAGATATGGTGGTTCAAATTGGTCGATGAAGGGCAATCTCATATTTCGACCAAAGACTTGTGTCCCTATATTTCACTTTGCAGCCATAAATACCCTGTGCAGATCACTGATGTTTGTGTATGGCATTAGCCATTAGTTCTCCATAGTGCGCTATGGTGGTTACATGTCGATAGCTGTCAATCAGAATTCTTTACAATCACGTATGAAGTTGTGGGCATCAGCTAGTGTTTATTCCGAAAATGAAAATAAAGAGAAAAGTGGTACCTGTATGCTATAATAGGGAGATGAAGAGATTGTTAAGAAGGAAATACAACAGACATAAAAGGCGGCAAAAGAGCTGGAAACACTTGAAGCAACTAAACTAGCAGAAAAGACGGTAGTTGAAGATAGGTTTATTAGGTATTATGGGTGCATGGGGACCACTCATTAATGCATCTAGAAATCTCTACAACTATGCTAAAAAAACTGATCAATATCATCAGTCAATTGTAAATAAAGATGAAAAAGATATAGTTGAAAATTTAGAAATGGAGAGATAAGAACTGATTTAAATGTCACCATTAGACAATATTATTCAGAAATAGGAGGGGGAAAATCAGAGAAGTTGTTTCTTAACATAACATAGCTATATGCATACTAGTCATGCAAATAATGTCTTGGCTTGCTCAGTTTATCCCTGCCAGCATGACCTCTGCCGGAAATGCAGTACAGAGGACTGAACCTGAATGTAAGCTTAGTTTGTCACTCATGTTCTGCATTGGGACAAGCGATGCTGGTACCTGGTCAGTATGATTGGAACAGGCACGAATTGCATCGCGGTCTTAAAATCACTAAAGAACATACATTATCAAATAGATGTAGTAATTTAAAAATTAAGTAGTGTAGGGTATGTATCTTCTTATTGTTAATTTTTTACATGCTGCTGTATGGTTTAATAGGATTATTTTCAGAAAATGTGGATTTTTAAAGACTGGGCACTTCTCTATGTTAACAAAGAGGTAAAAATTGGCACCACGTTTCTACATTTCTTTGGTGATTTCTCTGCCATCCAAATATCCATTCCACCAAGGATGTAGGTGACAACATTAGAACAATGTGTACTAATATGGGAGATACATATTATTTTTCTAATCACTTTCGACCATCATTGTTAGGTGTATTTATGTACTAGGGCGGTTCAAAAAATAAGGTCTCCAACCATGCCGCATCAAAACCAACAATGCTAGGCGAAATCCAACAACAATGCTCTGTTCCTTGGTTCTCCCACCACCGAATGGTACAGGTTCGAGCTCAATCGGACGATCAGTCGCTGATTGACAGCCATCTGCGATGGAACAGCCACTTAGCTTACCCGTCAGGTGCAAATTGCGCTCAGTAATCAGATTTTTGAACGCAAAAAACGTTACACCTATAGAAATCCATTGTCAGTTAGTGGAAGTGTATGGGGAAAAGTGAATCGAAATTAAAACGTGTGGAAGTGGTCCGGGAGTTTTCTGCCGGTTGCAGCGACGTCCATGATGAGGAGCGGCCTGGAAGACCGAGCGAGTCCGACAAAACGGTGACCAAAATTGATGCGATGGTGCGAAGTAACTGAAGAATAACTCTTGATGAGATAACCGAGAAACTTATTGGAGAGTGTGGCAAAATCTTCATACGCACAATTGTTTCAGAAACTCTAGGATACAATAAAGTGTCCACCAGGTGGGTTCCCAGACAGCTCGCCGATGAACATAAAAGAAAGCTCGTGGAATATGCGAAAAAATTTGTTCGCTGCTTTGAAGAGGAGGGCTTCCTGGATTCGATAGTGACTGGGGATGAAACCTGGGTGCATCATTACATTCCTGAAACGAAGGGGCAGTCCAAACAATGGTGTCACCCATCTTCGCCAAAGCCCAAAAAGTTCAAGACAGAGAAGTTAGCCGGTAAGGTTATGGCGACTGTTTTTTTCGGACCGTAAGGGGATATTGTTGGTGGATTTCATGCCAAAAGCAACAACAATTAACTCAGAACACTACAGCAAAACTCTGAAGAAACTAAGGCGGGCTATCCAGAACAAAAGAAGATGAATGCTCATGAAGAAAGTGTCTTTGCACCATGACAATGCTCGTCCACATGTCTCACGTCAAACGACCTCCCTGATTGAACCGTTTGGTTGGGATCTTGTTGAACACCACCTCCCCTCCCCCTATAACCTGTACATTGCCCCAAGTGACTATAATATGTTTCCCGCACTTAAAAAACACCTGGGAGGCTAGAAGTTCCGGTCAGATGAGGAAGTGCTGGTTGCAGTCATTCTCGGGAGACTGGTTCAACGACGGTAACAAAAAGCTCATGGCGCAGATGCGGAAGGTCACTGAACGGGAAGGCGATTACATAGAAAAATAGCTAAAACTTCAAGCTTTCCAACAATGTATCACAAGTGGTGATTAAATGTGATTTTCTATATAAAAAACCACCCTCGTATTTTGTATGTCTATAGATTGGGCTTTGGCCTCAAATTGAAATCAACCATAACCAAATGCCTCATGTCCTCCAAATAAAAAAAACTAAAGCTTGAATTTCTCAAATACAGGAGAGTGAATGCTACCAGGGACAAGATGTACATAGTTCGATGCTACATAGATTATGTTCTTTTAACAATGATAGTGAAGATAATGTGCTTACTAGGTGGAAATTTAGAGGAGAAAGTACTCTTACATGTATGAACTGCTACAGTACAAGCACCGTAAGTGAGCTGGTTTAATCTGTTCTGAAAAGTGGTACAACTTTCTCCTGAACATATGAATGATATTTCAGTTATTTACAATCATATTATATGAGAGTGATATTTGTTATGTCATTAAAGTGTGTTCATTGTTGTACGTTGATATAAATCCTTACAAGCCCTCATATATGTCTGCAGCCTCTGTATATACCGTAAAGCACCAAGTATTGATTTAAGGTGTACTTTTGGTACGAGAGTAAATGTAGTTAACTTAGTTATGTTATAGTTTTTCATTATATTGTGTTCTGATCTCATTGTTTGTAATGGTTTTGTTACATAGGTGTATCAAACACATGTTAAACATTATATCTATAGCATTTCAGTTGATAGGCCATGCACAAAATGTTGGATAATCATTGATATACTGCAGTTTCAAGAGTGCCCTTGCTATACAGTCTTGTCCCATTTTCTCTGACTTAAAATCCGTGTTGTGTGCCATATGCGAGGAAGACACTATGCTCTATTCCTGCATTACTGAGCCTTTGTTTGTCCATCGAGACTTTGTTTGTCCACCAAGCCTGGGGAAGCTCCAGTGGTCACTGCTTGCCCGAGTAGAGAGGACTGCTTATAGGAATAATCATGTGAGTTTGAGTGCGATTTGATAAGGGAGACAGGATTGATAGTGTAGCAGTAGATTGTAAAAACTATTGAAGTCAATGGAAAAGCGACATGCTAGGTAGATGAATTCTTAAAGGTGTAAGATGAAAACGTACTATCAAAAGACATGGAAGTGATAATGGGAGGGACACAGAGTCATATATTGAGGCTATTGCTGTTCATTATTGTAATGAATGATTGTGTTAATGATTAAAAATCAGAATTTTGATTGTTTCTATAATATAAGATAGGATCAAATTGGAGAGGAATGTGAACACTTGTAGGAGGCAGGATATCTAGCTGGGTAGGTCAGTGTGAAGATAAATACCAAGAAGATTCATTTTATTAGGTACAGTGATTTTAAAAAAAAAATTGTTTATGACTGTAGGGTGGGGAAGAAATTGCCTGTTGAAGACCTGAAATATAAATAGCTCACCATAACATTTAATAATAAAATCAATTAGGCAGGACACATTGTACTGGTGGCATTGAGAGGTTTCACAATTCTCAGTGGAGATTGTGATGAGGGTATATAATAGAGAAATGAGGGAATTTTGTTGCAAAACTTCCACCATACTGTTGCTTGAATATGGTGATGTATTTTTGATCCCACATTTTGTTTATCAAATACAAGAAATGGGAAGGTTGCAAAGGATTTGTTAGTGGAAATTACTGCAGAATGCATTCAGTAACTGAACTGTAAGGGTGATATGATTTGTGTGAGGGACAAAAATTGTTAATATCTGAAATTGAGGGTGGTAGATTGAAGTGTCGAATAACAGTTTGGGATTCTAGGTTTCACTATCATGGTGTTGTCAAACTGTGGGTTTTCAGAAAAATAGAATATGTAAATAAACTGAGATAATTTAAAGGGAGGTGATGTTGGAAGAGATGTTCAGGAATGGAAACAAAGAGCATTGGATTGGGGAAAACACGGCAAAGGAGAGGGATGGAAGGAAATGGGGTTTAAGAAAAAAAAAAAAAGTCATTTTTCATATTTTGATTCTTTTAGCCATTAGTTTATTTTCAATTATCTATGTATTCCATAATCTTATAATACAGTTGCTGTGAATATTTATCAACATTTTTTACTGCTTTCTTAGTTAGGCTTGTTTTATAGACTAATTGCAGTATTTTAATTCTCTTAGTTATAGCAGTAGCTACAGAAGCAATGTAATAAAAACTGGTTTTAAACTCACAACTATATAAAAAATAAGCATATTGTGTTTAACTATTGTCAGTATAGTTATCAAACCCCTACATAAAAACTGTTGGCTGCAATTCTAGCTTGTGCCACAGAGCGTGGTGTGTGAACGGTTAACATTCTGGCCTCACATTCGAGCACCCAGATTTGTGTTTCCCATGGTTTACCCAAATCACTCCAGGCAAATGTTGGGATGCTTCTCATTCTTTGCCTCCAGTCCTTTCCCACCAGTAATGACCTCGATGTCAACAAAGTGTAAAGCGGTAAGCAAAAAAAAAAAGTATTTTATGCTGCATTACATGAAAAGTTCCTGATATGTTTTTAAGAACTAGCAGAATACCCAGCATTGCCTTGCCCGCTATGATTGAGTTTTGTTTGTCCAAATTACGATCTTAGTTGCACAATTTGAAATGTGTCAAATTTTCCTCAGTTTTTCTGGAAAAATAATGAACCTTTTTAGAAAACTTCACAGATATCTCAAAAGCCAGGATAGGCAAGGAGTGGAGGGATAGATGTCATTTTGGGAGTTAGAGTATTGAAAATTTTACAATTTTACCCCTCATTTTTTCGTTAACAAAATTCTACATTGACAATGACCATTAGAACGAGAAATGTGAGGTGTTACACTATTTCCTTATCTGCATTGATGAAGTCTTATAGTGAACTTTCAGAACTGAGTAAAATGTGATGATAAAAAAAATTGATATTATATACGTTTTAATTTCCTGCTTCGGCTGCAAGTCACGAAGCCTCATAAGAGATATGACAGATTGTAAGTTATATCTTATGCTATCAAATTTCCTACGTCAGAATATAATGTTTGTTAGTGTGAATATCCTGTCAAAATTGATTCAGCAGTTTTCATGTTATGCTGGGTTTTTGTTAAAAATGTTGAAATTCACAATATATCTCAATTTTCTTCACCTATGGATCAAATTCCATGTCAATTGCTCTTTTTGCTATATGTACTTGAAAAATTGTCAGTGTAGATCAAAGATTTGGTGGGTTTATTTATTTTTACAATATTTTATCCACCCAATCAGAAACTTGTGAGTGTAGTTTCATTAAAGTAATCCAAGCCAATCGTACAGCAAATGGAGCATTGAATTGTTTCAGGAAATATGGAAAAGACAGAATTGTTCAACATTAAATTTTAAAAATATCGGAAATGGTGTTCTGAATAACATAATTGGTTGTGAAATGAATAAATGCAATATTATAATGGGAAGTATATAATGCAGACTGTGTCGTGATGCAGTAGGCTACTGCCAAAAAAGCTTTTTTCAATAACAACTATCCAGAATTATTTTCCTAAACTGCTCTTAAGTGTCAGAACTAAAGGCTTTTAACAGTTCACTTTCATGATAAAACCCATCAGATATGCATTAGTTACTACAAACAGTGGACATAATTTCACTCCCAAACATCGAAGATTGTAACTGTGTGGCCTGAAATTGTAGCTTCAAGAAGCTCTAGGGAGTTTTTACTACCATATTTTTAAAATTAATTTCGGTAGTTTCATTGTGTGGCATTCACATTCAAGACAGTCATCTATGGGGGCTTAAAGACTGAAATTTCAGGAAAGAACAGAACAAATGTGGTAATATGGCAGTAATACTGTTATTATTTTTTTATGAATTATGACTAATAAATAACAAAGGATAGGAAAATTGACTCATCACTTACCATTGTTGAAGGCTGCGATGAGTGAAAAACATATGTGTTGAACAAAAACATATACAATATTTTGGTTTTACACTTTATTTATATGATAGGAAATGAGCCATATAGTTTAAAAGATTTGCATACACTGAATTTTACCACATGAGCCAGTCATTTACTTTTCAGTTAGATGGTGAGTGGTATGGTAGCTCAGTGGTTAAGGTCTGTTTCAGCGGGAATTTTCAAAGGCCCTTAACCCTACATTCACCTCTGGCACAGCTTGCTGTGTAATGTGCAGTACGCCATAAAGCTTCCATGGTTCGGATTCCACGTTAAACTATAGGACCCTTGTACCCAGTAGCATTGCTGGGTTAGGCTAAGATGGCTATGACTGGCAGAATGCGCAGCTAATAAAACCCTGTCACCAAGTCATTACATCCACACGGAATTATTATTATAGTTAGATGGTATTTTAAATGCTTATAGTTTATTCTTTTCTATATTACTTAATATCTTTTAAGCACCATGCTCAATAACATCAGTAATTTCTACAAATTGTTTCTTCTTCGCCACTTTTTATAAACAGTTTGGGGTCAGCTACCTTTAACAAGTTTTACTCATTGTTGACATCGTCAAATTTGGAACTTTGAATTTATGGCCACATGTCATCGCTGACGTGAAGCATTTATACCTACTGCCAGGTGATACTATGTATTAACGGGGGGAAGTGAAGTGTTGCAACTTGTCTGTGAAACATACATCTATGTACAGTCTGTGATAAGTGTATATTTTATTGGTGAAATGTGTAATTTATGAGACAGAGATTGGGGACCCCCAGGAATTCAGTTTGATGGCTGCAGAAAACCATCAAAAAAACTGCAAAGGCTGAAACGCAAGGGCCTGAGCTTATGCACTGAGCCACACTGGCTGGTTATTACTGTTCATTATTAACAAATTTTTGTGTAAAAAATTATCGCCTGTGCATTTACATTTTATGAACATAAATTTCTTGTTATTTTGTTTTTAAAGTAGGAATAGCTATGTTTGAGAGTTAAGTTTTATTTATTTATTTCTGCTATTAAAAATATAAATCTTGTAACAAATTTTATCACCTAATGAAATTGCAGAGATGAATCAGCCATTAGGTTCTGACCGTCGAACACTGTGTGTTCACTTTCAAGCCTTTGTTAATGTAGAAGCTAGTTGTTGTTAGGGATTAACCTCTTGTAATCATTTTTAAAATAATTTTATTTATTAAGAAATGGAAGGACTGTGTGGTTATATTGAGAGATGCAGAAAACAGCTTGGCTCAGTACTGAGATTATAGTATGTAATGTTGAGGACAAGATAGGAACAACCAGTGTACACGCAAGTGAGAACTTCATTGTCGTCTTCACAGCACCACAACCACACAGATTAAACATAAGCATGTGATGTGTTGACTTGGAACTGAAATACACTAAATGATACTGACTGAGGTCATTCTTGGATATGTATCAATGGCACTGTCAGGAGGGTGTATTAAACTATGCCTATAATGTAATAGATTGGTCAAGAATAGTTCAAGAGAAGGATTGACAGATACGATGAATGTCCAATGATTTTGTGTTCTGACATTAGTCCACATAAATTAGAAGAAATATAAATGCATTTTTAAAAAAAATCTTGTCCCTTTTGAGCTCCTATAACATTCTTCCAATCCATCCTAATGTTGTGGGTTAGAGTGTCAAAACATTAAGTGATGTCTGCTGACTCTAAATATGTGCCAGACAGAAGTTTTTGTAAGGTTTACTGAGATCAGGTAAAAACTCTGGATCTGTATAAAGAACATACGCATCTAAATAAATTTTTGTTTATAGAGAGATAAATAAGCAATAAGTTGGTCAATTAACTGGAAGGGTCTTATTTGAGTCTTTGCTATGTTGATGCCTGGTGCTCAGGATATGTTGTTAAGCTAGATCCCAACTATGTAGTTCAGAAGTGATGGTAGTTTCCAGGAAAACTCTTGACAGCTGTCACTACAGAATAATTGTTGAGGTTGTTTGAGTTGATGGAACTGGCATGGACAGCCAGTGGATTGTCTAGATTGCAGGTATAGTATGTTTCCCTGTAGCCATTCATTCTGATTGAAAGCTGTTTGGTGATGAATCTTATGTAAGAAATAGGTCTGTGGAGGCAAGTAACTTGTCATGCATTCAGCATGTCAAAACATGGCAAAGGTTTCCTCAAGTTTGAATGGAATATGTCATCAGGGCCGGATGAATGCTGCAAGTTCTGATATATGATGGAAAGAATCCATCTAATGATCTGGGAGAATCAAGTGGTGAGTATTTGTATACCAGGATGTTCTTGAGAAATATGTGGGGGTGGGGTGCAGTGGTTAAGATTTTATTGGTGCCCTTTAAAGGGAAAGAATGATGGAAATTGTATCCACTTTGTAGGAGTTGTTTAATGGCATTGAGACTGAAAGAACTGGGTAATGAATATGGGTCTCCATGAAACATTGCAGTAGTTGGGCATATAACCCTTACTCAGCTGTTCAATGTTGTGGGTGTGTAGTTGGAAGAAGTTATCTATGGTTATTTGTATTTCCCTTGCACACACATATATAATTGGCTGTCAGCACAAAAGTGGCCTAACCTTTCTGCAGAGCGGTGTAAGATAAAGCCACTTTTGTGCTGTCAACCTCTCCTATACTAAAGTTTGATTTATATATTATGTAACTCAAACCTTAGTATAGAAGAAGAACCACCACTAACCACAAAGGACAGCAGGGTGGTGTAGAAACTACTTTTTCAATAAAGTATATGTATGTATTATTTTTATATTTTTAATAAATTATTTACATTGTTACATAACTTTAAAAATATAACATTAATGAAAATGTTAAAATTTAACATCAAAATAAATGTTTTAAAACTGCAATTTAAAAGCTGCCATTTTGGCACGCTGCTACTGAAATCACTGTCCGCTACTTCATTGACATCTTTCATACTGTGGAGTGTCTTACCTCAAAAGTTTTATAACTAATTTCGATATGGAAGGAAGTGGAAATCCATTTTATAAATTCTGTGTTTTACCTCTGTGGAAAAATACGATAAGAAATGAACCTGTTAAAGTGTAGTACCATGTTCCGTGAGATGTGAATGTAAGAAAAAGTGGTATAAATCTATGAGAAGAGAGAAAATTTCTACAACTAATCTTCTTATCTTATATATAAAAATCAATGTTTGTTTGTTCGTCTTCTATGCATTCCTATACCATTTATCAGATTGCAATGAAACTTTGGAGAGTTTTCGAGTGTGCGTCTGCGAAGGTTCCTGTGAAAAAAAAATTCCAAAAAGTCACTCCCTATTCCCCATAACACCTTATAGTTTAGGCAAAACCACATTTTTTATCCGATTTAGATAGGAATTTGTACACTTATACTTTAAAACAAACACAAAAATATTGCCTACATACGGTTTCATAATATTAATCCCCTCGCCCCCTTTACACCCCCATAATTTAGGCAATACCACATTGTTTATCCGATTTAGATAGCAATTTGTACACTTAAACTTTAAAACAAATAGAAAAATACTGCCTACGTATGGTTTCCGAATATTCATCCCCTCTCCCCATTTCCAACCCCATTACGTTTTTACCCCATAATTTAGGCAAAGCACATTTTTTATCCGATTTAGATAGCAATTTGTACACTTATACTTGAAAACAAACAGAAAAATACTGCCTATGTATGGTTTCCGAATATTCATCCCCTCTCCCCCTTTCCAACCCAATTACGTTTTTACCCCATAATTTAGGCAAAGCACATTTTTTATCCGATTTAAATAAGAATTTGTACACTTATACTTTAACACAAACAGAAAAATGCTGCCTACATATGGTTTCCGAATATTCATCCCCTCTCCCCCTTTCCACCCCCATTACGTTTTTACCCCATAATATAGCAAACCACATTTTTTATCCGATTTAGATAACAATTTGTACACTTATACTTTAAAATAAACAGAAAAATACTGCCTACGTATGGTTTCCGAATATTCATCCTCTCTCTCCAATTCCAACCCCATTACGTTTTTACCCCATAATTTAGGCAAACCACATTTTTTATCTGATTTAGATAAGAATTTGTACACTTATACTTTAAAACGAACAGAAAAATGGTTTCCGAATATTCATCCCCTCTCCCCCTTTCCAACCCCATTTCGTTTTCACCCTATAATTTAGGCAAAGCGCATTTTTTATCCGATTTAGATAAGAATTTGTACACTTATACTTTAAAACAAACACAAAAATATTGCCTGCATACGGTTTCCTAATATTAATCCCCTCGCCCCCTTTACACCCCCATAATTTAGGCAATACCACATTTTTTATCCGATTTAGATAGCAATTTGTACACTTAAACTTTAAAACAAATAGAAAAATACTGCCTACGTATGGTTTCCGAATATTAATCCCCTTTTCCCCTTTCCAACCCAATTACGTTTTTACCCCATAATTTAGGCAATGCACATTTTTTATCCGATTTAGATAGCAATTTGTACACTTATACTTTAAAACAAACAGAAAAATACTGCCTACGTATGGTTTCCGAATATTCATCCCCTCTCCCCATTTCCAACCCCATTACGTTTTTACCCCATAATTTAGGCAAACCACATTTTTTTTATCCGATTTAGATAAGAATTTGTACACTTATACTTTAAAACAAACAGAAAAATACTGAATAAAACTTTCTCGGGTAGCTAGCCGAGTTAGTACATCGTTTGACCACGACGTTTCGGCGGTCACAATCTCAAGTGACAATGGCGGCAGAGTTGTGACCGCCGAAACGTCGTGGTCAAACGATGTACTAACTCGGCTAGCTACCCGAGAAAGTTTTATTCATTTACAACGCCGAGAAAATCTCCATTCTTACACAGAAAAATACTGCCTACGTATGGTTTCCGAATATTCATCCCCTCTCCCCCTTTCCAACCCCATTACGTTTTCAACCCATAATTTAGGCAAAGCACATTTTTTATCCGATTTAGATGAGAATTTGTACGCTTATTCTTTAAAACAATCACAAAAATACTGCCTACTTACGGTTTCCGAATATTCATCCCCTCTCCCCTTTCCAACCCCATTACATTTTTACCCTATAATTTAGGCAAACCACATTTTTTATCCGTTTTGTATAAGAATTTGTATACTTATACTTTAAAACAAACAGAAAAATACTGCCTACGTATGGTTTCCGAATATTCATCCCCTCTCCCCCTTTCGAACCCCATTACGTTTTTACCCCACAATTTAGCAAACCACATTTTTTATCAGATTTAGATAAGAATTTGTACACTTATATTTTGAAACAAACAGAAAAATACTGCCTCCATATGTTTTCCAAAGCGCTTCCCCTCTCACCCTTTCCAACTGAAAATGAATGAAACAGCAGTTTAAAATTTATATGTAAATATTTTTTCATTTAATCTATGTGCCTACTCAAGTCCAGCAATAGTGAAGCATTGCCGGGTCAGCTAGTTGTTTATATTTTGTGGAGATAATTTTAATCTAAGTACATAGTCATTAATGTTGTTATGTTACACGTTTTAAAAATACATATTTGTTACCTGTAATTGTAGGCTTTCCCAGCCAGAGTTAATTGTTACTTGGCTGTCCAGGTGATGCTGCATCATGATGTTTGCAGCCAATTTGTTACGTATTCAAAATGTAAATTGCGATAAAACTGGGAAACAGGATTACAAAATTATAAAATCAGCTAGTAAACCACACCTTCGTTGACAGTATGAATGTGGATTTAGATAATGAAGGAAAGGGAAATTAACCCACCACATACCTAAGTTGACAGCTGCGATGAAAGAAAACACTTAGGCGGACAAACAAATAATATAATTTTCGGCAACTGCCTTCTTCAGCGATAGATAAACAGGCCATTAGGTTCCGTACGTGTGCACACACAGAACATCACACAATGAATAGCTAGGTAGTGGGGGAAAGGTGGGGGAATGGCTAAGGAGTATGCTATTGATGTATCGGCAATGTCTGACATAATATATTGCATATTATAGTAAAATGAACATATGTAGCAAGGGTACCTAGCATTGACATGAAAAGTTATATCTGGTTAAAATATATATATACACTAGCTGTTACCCACGACTTCGTATGCTTGGATTTAGAATTTGATTGCTAGAATTGGATACTCAAAGCTTAAAGTTACCTAAGATATGTCGGCATAATATGACGGGAACGCTATCAATATACCATTCTACCGTCCAACCTGTCTCATTTATTCATATAGGAAAAAAGTATCCTATTTTGTTCCTAATGATACAGAGTATTTCGGTATATCGGTATGCACATATAGTCGTAAAAAAAAAAAAAAAAAGATGGAGACTTACTTTAGCATATATAATATTATTAGTTTAGATCACACAAAACCTGCCTGTGGAACCAGTACACCCTGAATAAAGTAAAAGCTAGGGCACTGTTCTATCGCCAGAGGTTTGCCAGAACATGATATCCATACTTCAAATTCCTAAGCTTGGCTCAAACTGTGAAAAACAATTCATAAAAATTTTTGCTCCCAGTGGGGTTTGAACCTGAAGCCACACAGGAGTTTTCTTAAGAAGCAAGCACATTACCACTGTGCTACACTGCCATTCCTTTCTAATGTTACTCATTACAAAGACATATAGATATTACGCGTTTGTCTTTCACAGTTCAGATAGTTTTCATAAGTTAATGACAATATTTTCTTATCTATACAGAATATGGTATCCCATGTCCATCCTAATGTCAAATAGCATCTCCTTGTCAAATTTCATCACGATTGGATTAGCCGTTTAGCCCAAGTAACGTAATAAACAGACATACAGACAGAGTTACTTTCACATTTATAATAATAGTGTGTATATAGATATATGGTTAAGTGTTTGGATTTTTACGGTGGTTAAGGCCAGATAGGTGTCTGGTTTCCAGGATATTCTGGTACGTTAGTTCCCATCTCCGGAGATCTGCTGCAGTGGTGCTATCGAGGAAAGCTCTGACTGCTCTCACAGTGAAACGGTCTTTGAGATTGTTGGAATCATGGCTATTGGCATGTTCTGGTATTGGAAGGTACAAGTTGCAGGTGTGGACTGTTTGTCTGTGGCCATTCATTCTAACAGAGTTGCTGTGTGGTAAGGCCTATGTAGGAACTCGTGCAGTGGCGGAAAATTAGTTGGTTTATGACATGAATGGTTGAATACGTGGCATGTCCAGTAATGGGGAATGTTTCCCCTATGGTAGGATCCGAATATGTAGTGGTGGGTGGAAGCATGCTGCAGGTTTTACAGGGGTCTATTACAAGGAAAATTTCCATATGGTACTTTTGGTGAGTCTGATGGAGGGTCTTTGTGGACTAAGATGTTCTTAAGATTAGGTGGTCTGCTAAATCATGCACGGGGGACACTGAGTAGAATTTCGGG
Source organism: Vandiemenella viatica (assembly GCA_031002005.1). Taxonomy (NCBI): domain Eukaryota; kingdom Metazoa; phylum Arthropoda; class Insecta; order Orthoptera; family Morabidae; genus Vandiemenella; species Vandiemenella viatica. Next base: position 261,548,460 of record JARYHS010013630.1, on the reverse strand, counting down.
TAGGAGAGTACACATTTCTGAAAAGGAGTGAAGAAAGTCATACCCCTGTCACAAGATATGGTTGATGGACTCGAGGCCAGGAGAGAACTGTGTGGCAAAGGTAGGGCTATGGTTGGTTTTTGTAGGAGCCAAGCGAGTGTGGTTACGTGGAGGGTGAGTAATCGCACGGGAGATCTGTTTATGTTCAAGATCCGTGGGGTAACACTGGGAAATAAGGGCTTGGGATAGGTTCTGTGAGTATTGTGGAGGGAATGAGCATCAGAACAAATGTGACTTCCACGGATGGCAAGACTGTATGGGAGGGAATGTTTGGTATGGAATGGATGGCAGCTGTCAAAGTGTGAATATTGCTGTAAAATAGTGGGTTTGATGTGGACTGAGGTATGAAGGACACCATGCCAGAGCGTGATGTCAACATTGAGGAATGTGATGTGTGAGCTTGATGGAGTTGTTGCTATTGTTAAGGGAATGGAGAAATTCAAGGAGTTGGTTTTCACTGTGGGTCCAGATCATAAATATGTCATCTATGTATCTGAATCACACAGTGGGTTTAAAGGGAGTGTGGTTCAAGAAATGTTCCTCAAGACGATCAAGGAATAAATTGGCATAGGATGGTGCTATGTGGGTGCCCATGGCGGTACCGTAGATCTGGTGATATACTTTAGAATTAAAGGCAAAGAAATTTTTGGAGAGAACTATATGGGCCAAGGTTGAAAGGAAGTATGTACTAGGTTGGCAATATGGCAGTCGCAGGTCTAGGTAGTGTTCTAGAGCACTGGGGCCCTGACTATTGGGAATGTTGGTATAGAGGGAACTTACATCAATGGAGACCAGGAAGAAGTCTGGAGGTAGAGGTTTGTGGACTGTGGATAGGTGTTAAAGGAAATGTGGAGTGTCTTTCACGTAGGAGGGAAGATTTTGTACAAAGGGTTGGAGATGTTGATCCACAAAGGCTTAAATCCATTCAGTGGGCGACCCATATGCTGCAACTACAGGTCGCCCAGGATTACCAGTCTTGTGGATCTTAGGGAGAAAATACAGCTTGGACATACAAGGATTCTTGGTCATTAGGAGGGAGGTGGACTGAGGATAGAGGACTAGCAGGGGGCCTTGTAGATCAAGGAGAGTTTTTATTTCTTGGCATATGGAGGTAGTAGCTTGTGGAAGGTGTGTGTCAGACAGTTGCCTTAGGGCCTCAGCCACATAGTCATTGCGGTCCATCACTACAGTGGTTTAGCCTTTGTCGGCAGGGAAGAGGATGAGGTTATGGTTTTTGGACAGTTCTCTCATGGCTCCAGTTTCCATGATTCTGAGGTTTTTTGAGTATGGGATGGAGTTTAGGAAAGAGGTTGAGGAAAGAGTGGATGTGAGGAACTCCTGGAATAGAATAAGTAGGATGGTTTTATGGGAGCCGGGATAGATCCAGAGAAGATGAAGGTTTAAACTGTTGTAGACTGGGCTCAATATCGTTCTGTTGGCTGGTGTGTTCTCCTGTGATGGTAAATGGTGCTGCTAGAGAAGAGTGTTTTATTTATTTATTTTTTATTAATTCTTTTTCTTTTAAACTAGATATAACTTTTCGCATCCACACTAGGTACCCTTGCTACATATGTTCATTTCACCATCGCCTGCAATATTATCTCAGACATTGCCGATATATCGATAGTATACTCCTTAGCCGTTCACTTCTTCGTTATCCTCAAAATGTCTCCCATGAATGGTATTCTTCAATGGTCCAAACAAGTGAAAGTCTGAGGGACCTAGGTCAGGGCTATAGGGTGGATGGGATAACGCTGCCCAACCATGTTTGGTGATGTGTTCCAACGTCCTCAAACTTGTGTGAGGGCTTGCATTATCTTGTTGAAGCAAACAATCACCTGTGTTGTTATGGCGTCCAAGTCGCTGGAAGCGCTTCTTGAGTTTGGTTAAAGTGATTACATATGCCCAGAATTAATGGTGGTGCCTCTCCGCATCACATCAGTGAGTATGACACCATCACAGTGATCATGACCTTACCAGCGAAAGCAGTTGCTTTGAATTTTTTTCTTCTGTGTAGAGTCAGAATGGCATCATTCCATCGATTGACGTTTTGTTTCTGGCTCTGTCACAGTCAGGGACAAGAAGGCGCAGAACCCATCGTGACCACTTTTTTGCGTAATCGAGAGCACTAACAATTATACCCACACTTCCTTTACTGACAGACAGCTCTCACGCCAACTGTCGAGTCGTTATGCGTCGGTCCTTGCGAATGAACACTCAGCACACTGCATCTTGTCAGGCGTTACAGCCGTGGGTGGTCTCACTGTCTGTGTCCAGTGACTAACCATACTTCTGTCAACAGTTGATGCTCCATAAACTGCACACAAATGATTGTGAATGTTTCCAACCGTTTCTTGCTCTGCAGTCAGAAATTTAATGGCAAAATGCTGCTCACAGATGCCATGTTGAACCATTGTTGCAAGTACGCTATCTGTTGGAAGAAACGGAAACTTTGGGTGCACACTCTGAAAACTTCAAAGAATTCATATCTAAAGGTTTGCATTCATACCATTGTTGGGGGCTGAGAAAACAATGTGGTGCATTAGTTTCTGGGCCACCCTCTTATATCAAGTATTCCATTAGCTTAATAAACGCTGAAGTCAAAGTAATTGGTTGGTTTCTTTTTACCTTGTTTGTCTCCCTCTCCTTTATGAATTGGTACTATTGTAGCATTTTTCCAGTCCTCGGGTATACAGCAGATCCCCAGACATAGTTTAAATAATATTTTCATGTATGGAATAATGAATGACATATCTCAATCTTCAGTACATCTGTAGTAATATTATTCATACCAGCCATGGATTTTAAACTTAGATACTACTCTCATAATATTCACAGGAGTCTTTGTCAATTCTCTGGCTTGCTCCTTTTCCCTTAAATGGTGATGTTTCTGCTCTGATTTTTCCCTCCCATCTCTGTATAACTGCCCAAAGTAGTCTTATTAAACCTATCTGCTTTCATATCTTCAGTGACTTTTTTTTCGGTGCTTCTCCATAATTTTGTTAATACCTTCTCCTCCGCTGTTTTTATTTTTTGAAAGACAGCCATAGAAATTTCTAATTGTATCATTTATTTATTCTTTTTCAGCATAATTTTCTTTAGTTTCAATGCTTTCCAGGTGGTGCCACATTATAATATAAATTGCAGACATTTTGGCCAGAATACTTTGGCCTTCTTGGAAAAAATGTAATGTGACATTTTCCATATGCTCTTCTAGACACAAGTTGTGTTTCGTAAAGCATGCAGAATACATCATTTCTTAGTTCTGCCATAGATGAAGGCCAAAGCATGGCAGCAGAAATATCAACAATTTTTATTAAGCGTGGAAACTATTGAGGTTGTAGAAGCCTTCAACTTCATCCTTTTTTAGTAGTTTAAGGTGTTCACTATAGATTTACCACATTTTCCCAACATTTTTGGTCAGCTGTCTTCATTAAGTTTTAGTCATCATACGCATGATCAAATTAGAAACTATGGTTTGTGGCCACACGCCCCTGATTGCATGCTTGATGCCATTCATTTTATACCTACTGCCAGGTCATACTAAGTAATAATGGGGGAAGTGAAGTGTTCCCCATCAGTCTGTGAAATGTGTAACTATGTGATTTTTGTTTGTGAAATTTGTAGTTTATGAGCCGGAGCTTGGGGACTATCCTAGTATTCATCTTGATGGCTGCAGAAAACTACAGGGCAACTGGTGAGCAGTGCGTCTTTGCAGTGATCCACACAGGCAGTTATTTTTTGCCATCTCTTTACTCTTAAATTTTCTATTTAGACTTCTCATCTCTGTGTTATAATATGTAGGTTCTCTGTTTTCATTGGTTTGGACTTGAACATTTCTTCCATCATTTTTACTAACTCTTTGAAATTCTTCCACTTCCACTCTACTGAACAATTGCTTGAAATATCTCTTTTAAATGTGGGCAATCATAACCATCCAGCATAATGCAAGCCGGTGCTCCCCATGCTATTCTGTGTTATATGATACAGACAGTGTACTGTGTGAAGTACTTCATTTCCATCAGATAAGATGGGCATTCTGCAAACTGAGATATAAGCTTAATAACAGTAATAAGAAGTCATGAGATCATCTAGCCTTCTTGCCATATTCTGGTACGAAATATCAAGGATTGGAAGGGTTTGGCAATAAATTGTATTAAGACCGTCTTCATACTGCTACCAAAACTGAAGAACATTCTGCTCTTCGCCAAGGGTGGCCTTGCCCTTCATACACCAGAATATAGTATTTCTTCTGAATGTGGGGATGGTGCATTGCCCAACACTGTTCAGGACAAGCCCAACTTTTTTGTTTGGCACAGGAGGAAACTGTTAAGTCAGAGCAACTGGGACAATACTTTGAATTTTAATCCACCAGGGTGCTGGCTCATACCAGTAGCTTCTTGGACAGTGTTCTCACTGAAGCAGTCGAAATGTGTTTAACATCCAATCTTGTCAACCAAAATTGTGGTTACCAACTCAGTGAATCCTGGATATTGGTTATACAGGCTGCAATTTTACTGAATACCAATCTGTGCACAACATGATGGACAGGCAGGTGTTGGTGCTACCTCCACTCCAACACCGATGTGTTGCCCTAGTTAGCCAATCTGCAACATTCTCATCAACCTGGTGCACACCCAGTTACCTCTCAGTCTATAAAAGTCTCAGCTTTCTGCCACATCCAGCACTTTTCAGAAGATTGTGTTCACCCGCCTTGTTACCTGAGACCATTATGTTAATTCTCAACATCAATAAAAACTTTGTTCTTATGTATATACATACTGTTTATATAGTGTGAAAATTGCAGAAATGTTGCTAATCATTTGATGTTGTTGTTATTGTTTTGGGGGTTTTAGGACACATCAATGACCTGGACATTAACACCCGTAATCATTAGAATCCTTCTTAATGGTCAAGGGAGAAATACATATGAATTAGAAAAACTATACAGGGTGATTCAAAATAACGTGGACAAAATGTCATGGTAGATCAGTCATACAATAAGAATTAAAAATCGCATAGGAACAGAGGGTTGCATCTGCGATCGGGAGCCGCTACAGGGCATCTAAAATAATACTGACACACAGAGTAGAAACAAAACCATTACAGATCACTTTATTGATAACTAGCAGTTACCCGCGACTTCGTCCGCGTTGAAGAGTGTTGTAATATAAGATTTTCTTGAGAGGTCTGGTTGCTCAGAGGTTAGGGTGTCCAACTGGAGATGGAAAAGTCCCCAGCTTGAATCCCAGTCTCGGCGAGGATTTTCAAAGGTCCTTAGCTCAACCTTCACTTCTGGCATAGGTTGTTGTGTGATGTGAATTACGCCAGAATGCTCACTTAGTTCTGATTCCGTGCTGAACTGTGAGTTCTCTATGTCCGGTAAGATTACTGGGTTACGTTAAGAGGCTACAAAAGGGGCTGATTGCGGAGACGTAAAGAAGCCTTGTCACCAGGTCTATACAACCATAAAATTTCTTTTAGAGCTATTTTTATTAGTAATAGTAGTAATAAATGTTGCAATAAAATAACAAACTACTTCACTGAATTTTTGAAACAATAAAAATATTCTGTTTGTTAGTAGTATTTTCAGTTAAATATAACCGTATATACAATATTGGGGATTTGTCTCCTAGGTTTTGGCTATTTTCATAGCCCTAGTTTTCTTACATTTCTTTGAAATATTTGAATTTCGTTTACCCAGCATCTCTTAAAATTACTAATTTCATCTCGCGAATAAAAATGAATATAGTTTTAACTAATGCAAGCACAAAACGTCAAAATATTAGCAATACGTTGATGGAATCGACTAAATATCAACAACAAAAAATACTAACATCCAAACAGCAAATAAATACATAAGTGGCCCAAGAACGTTCATTTCCGTTAAAAAAATTGCAATACTAAAAATGAATATTTTGATTTGCAATGAATATCTGAAAAAAAAATCTTTTAAAAAAATAGAACTTAACTTTTTGATTACTGATTTTGTTTTGAGGATATATTGGTTCCATCAATAGAAATTTAGATATTATAGTAGTATGTATAGTAGTAATTGATCCTTTTATCCATAATGATCAGTGGTATTGTGGTAATGGTTTCTCTATTTATGGAAACAGTTGAATTGCCTGTAGACCAGTTTACTATAGTTCATTCGCTTGGAGCCATTAATTCTGCGCTAAAATATAAATTTCAGTGTTAAAATAGTAATTGATTCTTTCTTCATAATAGGTTTCTCAATCTGCCAACAGAATTGAATGTCTGCCGACAAATTACCACTCCGCTTGTCTGCCACTCCACTATCTGAATAAAACATTTATAAATTTCAAAAATTGGTCAACGCCACGTGTTCTGCTAAATCATCCACGCTTATTATAAATCTTTTGATACAAAATCGGAACAAAGCACCACATGACATCACTAAGATAGCGCCCTTGAAATCTTATATATAAAAATCAATGTTTGTGGGTTTGTTCGTCTATGCATTCCTATACCATTTATCAGATTGCAATGAAACTTTGGAGAGTTTTCGAGTGTGCGTCTGCGAAGGTTCCTGTGAAAAAAAATTTCCAAAAAGTCACCTCCTATTCCCCATAACACCCCGTAATATAGACAAAACCACATTTTTTATCCGATTTAGATAGGAATTTGTACACTTATACTTTAAAACAAACAGAAAAATACTGCCTACATACGGTTTCAAAATATTAATCCCCTCGCCCCCTTTCCACCCCTATAATTTGTTCACCGCAAAATTTAGGCAATACCACATTTTTTATCCAATTTAGATAGGAATTTGTACACATATACTTTAAAACAAACATAAAAATACTGCCTACATACGGTTTCCGAATATTAATCCCCTCACCCCCTTTCCACCCCCATAATATTTTCACCCCATAATTTAGGCAATACCACATTTTTTATCTGATTTAGATAAGAATTTGTACACTTATACTTTAAAACAAACAGAAAAATACTGCCTACGTATGGTTTCCGAATATTCATCCCCTCTCCCCATTTCTAACCCCATTACGTTTTCACCCCATAATTTAGGCAAACCACATTTTTTATCCGATTTAGATAAGAATTTGTACACTTATACTTTAAAACAAACAGAAAAATACTGCCTACGTATGGTTTCCGAATATTCATCCCCTTTCCAACCCCATTACGTTTTTACCCCATAATTTAGGCAAAGCACATTTTTTATCCGATTTAGATAAGAATTTGTACACTTATACTTTGAAACAAACAGAAAAATTCTGCCTGCATATGTTTTCCAAAGCGCATCCCCTCTCACCCTTTCCAACTGAAAATGAATGAAACAGCAGTTTAAAATTTATATGTAAATATTTTTTCATTTAATCTATGTGCCTACTCAAGTCCAGCAGTAGTGAAGCATTGCAGGGTCAGCTAGTAACTAATAAATTTCATTCTGGCCCAGGCTGCATTTCAGCCAAGTCACAAACTCGTCTAATATTACCGCTAGAAAATCAAAGTTTCTATCAGTTGCACATTAATACATTCACTATAGGGCCTATTGCATGTTAGTGACGTTATGAATGGCGAAATAAACTTGACTCATTATTTCAGATCACGATACTAAATGAACCCAAATAATGACGTTGGAAATGTGTAAATTAAATACTGAATTCATCTGAAACTACATTCATCTGCATGAAGTATGCCATCAGCATCATGACAGTTATTGGAGTATTGTAATTTAAAAAATTATACTAAAATGCTTGTAACTTACAGTGTACAATGGAAAGTCCATAATTCTCTACAACTCTAAGACAACTTTCGTTAATATTACTGGTGAAGTTAACATCTCGATAAAGTGAATGTTACTGCTCGTGATTTAGTGAGGTGTATAAATTCAGTATGTTGAGGTTTGTTTGTATAGTTTGACTTTGTAGCGGCAATATTAACAGATATAGTGGTTTGGTTGAAATGATGCCTGGACCAGATTGATTTTTGTTACAGCATAAGGCAGAAGGAACTTAGTTATTATTAGTAATAAGTAAGCAGCTTTCAATTGCTCCGTGTAAATTGTGTATTGTGTTGTAAACGACTTCCACTGTTATTTCATGAAACAATAAGTTTCTACTTTAACCCATTGAATATATTCGTTTTAAGTGTAGCATTCGATAGATATTTGCAGAATATTGAACAGTAAGTAAAAAGCAGTTTCGTGAATCATAGTCTCTATTATTTGTACAAATATTCTGAAAAAAAAATGTTAGTTAAGTTTTAAATTTTGGCAAAAATAATTTGTAATACAGAGACTGGGTTCAAGTTTACGTCGCGATACACATCAATAACTTAGCCTGGACCAGAATGAAAACAAAACCTTCTTGTCACAGCAAAAGGCAAGGGGAATTTAGTTATCAGTTATTTAAGAAACTTTAATGAGCACTACGTCACGGTGTGACGTGATGTATCGCGACGTAAACTACTCCCCAAAAAAGAAACAGGAAATAAATTAAACCGAGATAAAACTATTACATTTTTCACTTTTAGTGAACCGACTTTCTTGCTGGTATACTCATAGCATTATACGTTGTTTTTTTTCCAATTATGGTGTATTATTTGATATGTCATACTATTTTATGTACCGTAAGCTTCCCTCCTTTCTGCTGCTTTTTGTCAGCTTCCACAAATGACTTAAGTGCTCTACTTCAAGCAGAATATTTTTTGCTGTAGAAGTCGGCACCAAAGAAGAAGAAACTCTGCAACTCAAATATACAAATAACACACGACAGGATAATATAATTAACTCGAAAAATTCACTCTTTTATTTTCCTTTTTTTCACAACATACAAATACACACACGGCTCATAAAACAACTTGCACTATTTTTATCTCAATACACGTCCGACAGCTACAAGCATGTCTGCCATCCCATGCTTTCTCTTGTCTTACTATTCCTTGCGCAGTCCAAAGATTATTCACCTAGTCCATTCTTCCAAAGATAGTCCTCACTCTCTGTTCTTACCTTTAGTGCTGTTTATGTTATTCAGCAAAACTTCAACATAATTCTCTTTATACAAAATAAAACATGTCTTTTTTAAATATTATAAACACCAAAATTATAAATATAGTAAGGCGACCTTGTCACCTTACAGTACGCAAATGAAAACATCTCTTTGCGAACTTGACAGAGTACCTACCTTTTTTTTTTTTAATTTAAGGCTAAGTACAGATTTGTATTTCCTGCTTCCAAACTATTATTTGTCTAGTGCGTCGGTTTTATGGCTTTTAAACTAAACACAAACTTCCATATGTAAGAAGGTTTTTGCTTCTATTTCTGAAAAGTAGTGTTTGCCATTTATGTAAAAAGCAGAGAGTAAACGTGGCACGGCTATCTACGGAGTAGGAAACTCTTTGTTGTTTCCAAATTGATATTAATGGCAATTTCTAAAAGAACTTTTCGTTTTTGCGGGATAAAATGTATCCTATGTCACTTCGCACGCAATTAACTGACTTCATGCGAAATTTCATTTAAGTATGTTGATTTATTAAGGCGTTATTGATTCCAGAAGTATATCCAAACATACATCTGAACTTTCTCGTTTTCTCATTTATAGATATATAGATTACTCACTCACATGCGACTAATGCAAGCCAAATGTTGAGCCTACAGCAGATGCTGTTGCAGTTGTTGTCAGATGCATCGAGACAAGCCCGGCATCTCCGTTGCATGGAACAGCGCACCTTCTCAAAGATACCATGTGTATCTCGAAAACATCCGGCTGCCACAACGATTCTTCCTACTAAGTCTTCCGGTGTTTTAACAGGTGTTTCATACACAAGTTCTTTTAAAAATCCCCACAAGAAAAACTCCAAGGGAAACAGGTCTGGTGATCGTGGTGGCCATGCGATTGGCACACCGCGACCAATCCAATATACAGGCGTTCGGGGCCCTATGTTCCTACGCGATTTTTTTTATTCTTATTGTGTGACAGATCTACCATGTCATTTTGTCCACATTTTTTTTATTCACCCTGTATAGTAATTGTGCATGTCTCGGGCCTCAGTACAATATGATATTCAGTATTAGAAATGCAACTAATGGCCTGTTTCCAAGCTGAAGAACTTGTGCATTATGAGTAGTCAATGAAAATACGGTATCGATAGATGACGGCACACACAAACATTGTAGGTGTTGAGTTCCAGGGTCATCGGTTACCAATGGAATGAAACTTTTATAATGGACTAAAAATTGTGGCAACCCAGTGGATTGGAACGTATTTCACTTAGTAATAATGAATTTTTCAGTACAGTTAGTTTTCTTTATTATTATTATTATGTATGGCACTGCTTTCAATATACAACATTATTCTGGATATCTTGCCAAGCAGTAATAATATACATCACTGGAATAGTCTTTTTAAATATACAGAAATTAAATGGTCATTACACATGGTGTTATACTATGACACTCTGAAAATTTCTGTGTTCTTAATGTGGAATATTAAACGTGATTTTTTTTGTAATCCTTCTTAAATGAGAACTAAATATTTTCTGTATAGGTTAAGTCAGTGTTTCCCAACCTTTTTTGGGTCATGTCCCACTTTTAACTTTTTTTTTTGCCCCCCCCCCCCCCCCCCCCATACATAATTTTTAATAAAAAAATTATTTGTTTTTAAAGAAACTCATATAGGATGGTTTTTGAGTGAAAACACTTTAATATTGTCATAAAACACAGTAACTAAAATTAAAAAACATATGATGAAATACTAAAATTCAAAAGATTTTTAATAAAGATTTATTATGGCAATTTAGTGTGATCCTTGCGCTTGATGCTTGCTACATAGAAATTTTATTTTAGGCTCCAATTTAGTAAGCTTTAATCTCAAGTCTCCACATTGTGTTATATCCAGTCGATTTCTTTTTTTTATCAGTAAATCATATATTGCACTAAATCCAGATTCGGCTAAATATGAAGATGGAAAAGTCACGAACAATGGCGTTATTGGCGCGTTTTAAAAGATCCGAGTTCCCGAGACAGGCGGAACATTACGCGGTGAATCCCAAAAAGGTCAATGACGATTCAAATCATCCAGATGATATATTTTGCTAACATCAAACGAAACTAATAATTATTTACAGCACTGTTTTAAGAATTTGCTTTTTTTCTATATTTTGTACCTATATCTAGCATTGCGTTTAAATAACCCGAAGAGAAAGCGGTAAAGTCGTATCAAGTCAATTTCTAAATTGCCCCCCTACAAAAACCAAATTGCCCCCCTTTGGGGCGTGGGCCCCACGTTGGGAAACACTGGGTTAAGTTAACAAGGTTTTATATTCAAGGTGGTCATTCATTATGGGATGAGTCTTGTCTGAGTAAATATTTGGTATTAACAATAAACTGTGTAGTAATTCAAGACTATATTTTATATACACATGAGGGTATATTTCTGGCCTTGGCAACAATAAGTGTTGCCAGGTGCCTTCTGATATTTCCATTGGAAATATTGACATTGTTGAACATAGCCTTATTCATAACAATGTGTCATCTGAGTGCAATTTGTTGTTTACACACAGTCACATGGCGACAGTGGCGTTAGAGCAATGTAATACAGTCAACTCTGAATGGTACATGACCATAGGTTTACCAGACGTCTTTGGAGAATTTTGGAAAAAGTCGAAGAAGAGGCGAGTAATTCTTCATGACGACAATGCGAGCTGTCACACATCGGCTCAAACAAAGGAATTTTTGACCAGTCAAAACTTCGAAGTGATGGGTCATCTGCCATACAGCCCTGATTTGTCACCCAATGACTTCATTTTCTACCCACACATCAAAAACAAATTACATGGTCAACGATTTTCAACACTCGAAGAAGCGGTTGATGCATTCAAAAAGCATGTTCTGGAGTTACCTCCATTGGAGTGGAAAAAGTGTTTCGAAAATTGGTTCAAATGCATGCAAAAATGTATTGATCTTCACGTAGAATATTTTGAGAGACAATAAAACCAATTTTGACCATAAATATTTGTTTTTTATTATTAGGCCAGAAATATAAATGGTAACCCTCTTGTATATATATCATTATTGAAGTTCCATCTTGCAATGGGACAGTCTCTTCCTTTCCAGCCATTCATCCACCAATCAAAACTGCAGCCTCCCTTTATTTCCTCAAAACAGTCCATTCCCCAACTGCTCAAAAAATTCTCAACCTCCTGCTCTCTGCACTCCAGCCATGCTTCCAAACCTAAATTGTCAGTTGTGAACCTCTCCTCTTCATCACTATCTGATCCCCAACCCTCAGTACTCTTCAAAGGCCTTACCTTTTCTCTTACACCTACATTTGACCATGCCAACCTTGTCCGTGACACTCTTTCATCCTCTTGAACATTCTGCTGGTGGTACCACTTTGCCTCTCATGTCGGTGAACCTGGGCCTCAAGACTACCTGGAACCCAGTCTCCAAAACTTCAAACCACTATCCACACTTGACTCACCACCTCTTCCCCAGAACCATCCCATACAAATTTTTGAGGAATTTCGCTTCTGCTAGTTTTCTGAAGCCCTTGACGAATACCAGCAATCTCATCCCTGCTGAAAACCATGCCAGGTCTCATCACACAGTCAATCTCTCTTCTTACTCCTCAAAATCCATGTACACCTACCCTTTACCTCATTCCCAAAATCCATAAGCCTGGCAATCCCGGACACCCCATCGTTGTGGCTTGTGGATCTCCTACAGAACGAATCTCTCCATTGGTGGACCAGTACCTACAACCTATAGTCCCTCAGCTCCCCTCCCACATCAAGGACACACACTACTTCCTTTTCCATCTTTCCACTATGCCCACACCACTTCATTCCTTCCAACTCCATCCTGGTAACCATTGATGTCACATCACTGTACACACTCATCCCACATTGCCATGGCCTTAGTACCACGGAACATTTTCTGGATAAGTGCCTTCTGAACAGCCTCCCCAGCACATCTTTCCTCACCACCTTGGCTGAACTGATACTTAACAACTACTACTTCTCCTTTGAAGGCAATATCTATCACCAAACCAGTGGTCCTGCCATGGGCTCTCACATGGCCCCCTCTTATGCTAATCTCTTCATGGGCCGCTTGGATAGATGTTTTTGGAGAATGTCCCCCTCAAACCCCTCATGTGGCTTAGGTTCATAGATGACTTTTTTTTGATCTGTACACATGGAGAAAACACCCTTCTTAATTTTCTGGACAATCTAAATACCTCCAATAACTTTCTGAATTTCATATGGACCTACTCCCACACCCAGGCCACATTCTTAGATGTGGACCTGTCTCTCTCCTATGGCCATCTCAGCTTCTCAGTCCACATCAAACCCACCAACTCACAGCAGTACCTCCATTTCGACAGTTGCCATCCATATCACACCAAATGCTCGCCCCCCCCCCCCCCTTTTACAGTCTTGGCATCTGAAGCAGTCGTATATGCTCCAACCAGAAATCCCTAATGGAGAATTCAAACAGCATCTCACAAGCATTGGTATCCCGTAACTATCCCCCAGTTTGGGTTCACAAGCAACTTTCACGAGCCACAATGCAACCTGCTCGACCTATTGACTGCTCCAAACCCCCAGAAGCCAACCACAGTCCAGTCCTGGTTACACAATATTTTCCTGGCCTTGAATCCATTAACAGAATCCCTTGGCAGGGTTATGATTTCCTACTAACCTGTCCCGAAATGAGATCCATTCTTCAAAAAATCCTCCCTGGCCCTCCCAGAACTTTTTTCAGCAGGCCTCCCAACCTCAGCCAACTCCTAGTCCACAAACACAGTCTTCCTCGTCTGATCAGACAGCTCCAAGGATCTTTCCCATGCAATAGACCCCGCTGCAAGATGTGCGACACCGCTTTCACCAACCCTACCACTGCGAGAGCTTTCCTATCATTGGACACACCACCTTTAAAACCTCCCATGTAATATACCAGCTGATCTGCAAACACTGCTTGGCTTCCTACATAGGTTTGACTAGCCATCCATTAGCCATAAGAATGAATGGCCACCGACAGACAGTTTTCACTTGGAATCCAAAACATTCAGTAGCTATCCATACCTTTTCCCATGACATTAATCATTTTAATTCTTGATTCACGGTCCATGCTGTCAGAGTCCTCCCAAACAACAGCAGCTCCTCTGAAGACAAAAGGTGGCCTACCAATACAAACTAGGCACAAGGCAACTTCCAGGTCTCAATTTGAGATAATTCCCTGTCATTACTTTTCCTTCCCTCTATCTGCTCCTTGCCTCAATGCCCACTGTCTGTATTGAACCACCACATACCAGAGGTGATGTTTATCATCATGTGTTATAATTTTTTTCAATTTTATTCTGTTTATTTATTTACTTTTACTTTCTCAAATTTATGTTATGAACAGTTTAATGTATTATTCTGCTCCTTTTGCAACATTTTGCATTGCTCGTATACTAGATCCAATTCACTGTCCCCCTCTCCCTGTCCTCTGTTTGAATTTAGCCCCACCATGTTTCTGACTAACAGTCATCCTGTGAGACTATCTCCTACACTACCCCCCCCCCCTCCCCCATGATTTGCTCCTGTTGCTGAAGTGCCAAGTCTCGAAATATTCATTGCTTTTCCTGTTCTTGTACTTCTTTATGTGTTCAACCCATGAAACCATCACCTAAGGTAACTGGTGGTTCATTTTCCTATCCTCTTTTTGTGTGTGTATATATATATATATATTCATGCCATTAACCTGTTTGTGAGTCCTTGTATGAAGACAAACTGTGATATTTGTCATCAACTGTGCTGAACTTACTGCATCAGAGGTTAGGTGCTTAAAAATCAAAAAGTGTTCCTTGAAATTGTTTTGTAATTACTACAGACATGGCTAAAGATCGCTTCAACAAGTATTGATACAATTTGCAAAGCTGTCAGATGAAGTGAGTAAGATCGATAGTACAACTCGACAACTTAAATAAACCAACATTATGTCACCAAATATAAATGACAATGAGATTGAAAACATCACTGTTCCAACCTTCAATCAACAATGAAATGTCTGATAGATCCACACTTCCACAAGTAAAAAGAATTTGATCGTATTTAATGTGAAGGATTCAAATTACAGTTAATTCACTGAGAGGATAGAATCTGATGAAAAATCAGTATCTGAAATTTTTAATGGTTTGAAACTGCCTCATAAAACAAATTTAAAATGAAGCAGAATGTCTTCGATCAGAAAATAAATGAAGTGGCCGCAGAGTTATCACACAGAAAGTACTTAAATAAGTTACTAAATTAGTTGAACATCTTGAGTAAATAACATATTAAAAACAATTAAATATATTACTAGACAACACAAGATTGTTGATGTGTTACTAAATTAGTTGAACATCTTGGGTAAATAATGTATTAAAAACAATTAAATATATTACTAGACAACACAAGATTGTTGATGTAGTAAAATTGTTTTAAATGCATTGGTCATTTTAAATTTTAATGTGCAATGGAAACAGTAATAAAGGTAGCTACTCTTTTTCACAGTACCAAGATGACTATTTGAGAAACAATGTTATCAAAAATTTAAACTATCAGATACAACCTCATTATTAAACCTTTTAGAATTCAATAGTACAAATAATTCTTCTGGTGTAACCTTTAATCTAATATTCTTTAATTGTTCTGTGTCTGGTGAAAGTATTGAATCTCCTTACAGATATCACCTATCTCTATCTTTTAGAGTACAAAGTTAAATGTGACAACTCCTTTATACAACATATTAGGGTTCAAATAGCAGATTGTCCTAGCATAACATAAGTCTTGAGAAGAAACCCATTTGAAGATTTTGTTAGTGGATTTTATTCTTCCATAAAAAAAGTGTATAGCAAAAAGTCGGATAGACCCAGATGGTGGGTAATCCTGGTCATTTGAATTTCTAAGAAGCCAACCACATTGCATCAGTGAAACTTTATTCTAAATGTGCACCCTGTAGTGTAAAAATAATTGCAACTGAGCTAAGGCATGGGTGTCAAGTGAGGTCCACACTAATACATGTTTTGTTCCCAGCAGATATTTTTCATCATTCCTGTCAGATTTCATTGGATGTTATCAAGTATTACAGAGTAAGAGTATGTAATTCACTATCATTTAATATTGTAGAAAATTTGATGTATTTAAAGTTTGTGCTAGTACTTTTAACATTTATTGTACAATTTAAGAGCTGTGTCTAAAAATGTTGCATAATAGCAATCGGGTACCCCAAAGGCAAAAGTGGCATGTAACCCCCAAACATTGTTGTATGTTTGGAATTTCACAGTATTATCTATAAAGTCCTGAAATTTTTACTGACATTGATTTTTGACCATCACTGATGACAGACATTGAGCAAGATGTTGCTTTAAAAGAAAATATTTCCAATCAATCTTTAGCAGCACATTCTTCATCACCAGTATCCTCCATTAGTCGTACATTGCCTGCAACTAAATGAGAGCCTTAACCAGCACAATCGATTGCTTAAAACAACTGTCACCACTTCTTTATGCTTCCAAAAAAACAAAAACAAAAAAACTTAATGATGCAGACACAAAAAAAGCGAAAGAGGGAGATTTTAATATCTTATCCATGTAAAAAAGATGTAGAGAACGGCAGAAACATAAAGGCAGTAAAATGGGCAAAGCAGAAGAAAAGAAAGATAAATGTGCTAGAAATCTTGAGAATTGAGAAAAAGAGGCCAAATGCATCAAACGAGGGTGGTCTGAAAAGTTTCCAACCTCAACGTTAAGATGGCAGCACTCGTAAATAAAAGTTAGTGAATTTCGTTGTTTATGTGTTGACAGTTACCTACCAAAGCAGCCAGTTGTTATGTAACAGTCGTTTGAGTGAGTTGATGTGAGTGTTTTTGTGAAAATTGACAAAATTGAGTATCGAGCTGTCATAAAATATTTGTTTTTGAAAGGCAATACGCCTACGCAAATCAAAGATGAGTTGGATTCTGTGTATGGGGACTCTGCACCATCACTTACAACAGTGAAATTTTGGACAGTTGAATTTAAACATGGCCGTAAGAGCTTGGGAGACGATGAATGTTCGGGACATCAAAAAACTGCAATTACTGACGAAAGCATCGCCAAAGTTCACCAATTGGTGCTAGACAACCTCCAAATTAAAGTGAGAGATAGCAGAGGTTATCAACATTTCAAAAGAACGTGTTTGTTACATATTAAATCAACATTTAGGTATAAGATAGCTGTCCGCGCGTTGAGTGCCACGTTTGCTCACATTAGACCATAAACGTGTTTGAATGAACATTTCCAACACTTTGTTGGCACTGTTTAGGTACAATAAATCCGAGTTTTGGTGCCGATTAATTACTGTAGATGAAACTTGGATACACCATTATACGCCCGAAACAAAAATACAGTCCAAACAGTGGACTGCAAAGGGGGAATTGGCTCCAAAATAAAGCAAAAACTGTTTTTTCGGCTGGGAAAGTGCTAACGACTGTTTTTTGGGATAGTCATGGAGTTATTTTAATCAGTTACCTTCAAAAAGGAAAAACCATTACAGGAGCATACTACGCATCATCACTTGGCAAGCTGAATCCCCGCAGGGGCCTGGTACGCAAGTGCCAGGTACGGGTTTGGCGAACCCGCGGTGCCCGAGCTGGAAACTTGTGAGCGCCGCAAGTTTCCCACACCGTAAACTCCTACCATGCTTCAACGACCACCGTAGGGCGTGACGGTGGAACGTTGTGTGTCTAGGAGAACGGGGATCTTGGCTTCATCGCCCGGATCGCGAGGACGGTACAAACCTCTATAAAAAACCCCTTAACCTCAAGGTCGGATACGTGCCGAGGAGGTGCATGGGTGAGAGGCAGATCACTCGCTAACGTACAACCTCAGGGGCACCTGCGCACCCCTGTTGTACTAGCGCTTCTTTTTAAACTGGTTTTACTCGTGGGACCAAAATTAAGTCTTCCACCAAAACCAAAAAACCCTGCGGTACGGGTGTGCCGCAGGTTAATCCCAATACACCCAGTTCTAAGAAGCGGGTGAGGGTTGACAGCCCCCCCGCTTCAGAAAGTAATTGTAACGGAAAGGTGTGTTCGATTGCGAACGCCTTTATCGTAATGCAGAGAGTCGAAGGGTCGTTCGAGAAAGTCTCGCCCTTTTACATCCAAAAAGGCTTGGAGGGTCTCGTAGGGACCCTGAACTCTGTAAAGAAGCTGAGGAACGGGACGCTGCTGCTGGAAACATGCACCAGTAGACAAGCTACCCAACTCCTTAACTGTGTGAAGCTCGGGGAGTTCGCAGTCAATTGCGAACTCCATAAATCCCTGAACAGCTCCAAAGGCGTAGTCACCTGCCGTGACTTAATAGATATTGGAACCGAGGAACTGGTTAAGGAGTGGGAAGATCAGAAAGTGGTTGAGGTACGTCAGATAATGCGAAGGGTCAATGGCAGTCTTGAAAAAACTGCCACCTTCGTCCTGACGTTTGACACTCCAGTACTACCAAAGAACATCAAGGCAGGGTATATCAACCTGAACGTCCGTCCGTATGTTCCAGACCCGATGCGCTGTTTTCAGTGTCAGCGGTTCGGACATACGACGGCGTCATGTAAGGGCAACCCCACCTGTGGTAAGTGTGGCAAGGGGGCACATGAGCCGGGCGTTAGTTGCACGCTACCACAGGTGTGCGTCAACTGCTCCGGTTCGCACCCGGCCTGGAGTAGGGAGTGTCAAGTGTATCTTGAAGAGCGCAAGATACAGGAGCTGAAGACGAAAGAGCGGATTCCCTATGGGGAAGCTAAAAAGAAGGCCAAGTCGCTCGCCGCTCCAATCTTTGGGACTAGTTTTGCAAAGATGGCTTCAGCTCCCGTCAGGAAGCTGAGTACTGCTACCCAGACGTCCTTCGCAGACATGAGCACGAGTACTTCGTGCTCATGTCAATGCAAATGCGGTGCTAAGCCCGCTATGGTCATAACGCCTAAGACCGCGGACGTGGGTAGCAGCACGTCTGACACCTCGACCACACCAGCAGCAGTAACAACTGTTCCACCAGCACCAACAGTAGCAGTCAAGATAACACCACCTCCTGTACCTCCACGCGCTGTTATAGCGGTAGCGATACCATCTGCTACCAGCGCCAGTGGAGGTGACCAGAAGATCCGGGGTCGGAAGTTCAGACAGACAGACCCGACCTAATTTGTTAAGTCTCCCTCTTCGTCTCCTCCCAGACTGCCCAGCAGTAAGGAGGGGAAGAAACAGAGGAAGAAAAAGAAAAAGAATGGGGAGGAATTAGAAGAGTCCTCTGGGTCGGAGATGTCTGTCTCCGTTCCTGGGCAGGATGAAACTGAGATGCTGGTGGACGAGTTTGGTCCCGTTCCTCAGCAGGAAGTGACCGATGACCCACCCGATCCGGGGCGGGTGAGGCTTAATAGGTAAGGATGGCTCCCATACTCCAATGGAACATTAATGGTTTTATGGCTCACAAAGAAGAGTTACAGCTCTTAGCACGGTCTGATCCATTGTGTCTCTGTCTGCAAGAGACACATTTCAGACCAGTTCACCAACCCGTGCTAAGAGGTTATGAAGTGTACCGTAAGGACGATACCGAGGGTGATCGAGCGAAGGGGGGAGTGGCTGTGTTTGTTCGGAACACTGTCCACTCCGAACCTGTAGCTCTCACCTCTCCTTTACAAGCAGTAGCTGTTAAAATATTACGACCGGTGGAACTGACCGTATGCTCAATATACCTACCGCCGGGGTCACCAGTTGATTGCAGTCAGCTGGTTGACATCACTCGGCAACTCTCTCGGCCTTTTCTCTTACTGGGAGACTTTAACGCGCACAATGCGTTGTGGGGTTCGACCATCAATTGCCCCAAAGGTCGAGAGATTTGTAGGTTATTGGAGCAGGAGGATCTGTGCATCCTAAATACCGGTCAGATGACACACTTCACTACTGCTTCCGGTTCGTTCTCTGCCATTGATCTCTCTCTTTGCTCTCCAACGATTGCAGACTCCGTGCATTGGGAGGTGGATCGTGACCTCCATGGAAGCGACCACTTCCCAATTTGGTTGCACGTTGAGACTGAACGTCGCGAAAGCATTACGACACGGAGATGGAATATCAGCAAAGCTGACTGGCAGCTTTATAGCCGGTCAGTCATTTTTGAGCATCGCCAGAGCATAGAAGAAAAGGTGAAATATCTTACAGATGTGATTCACCGGGCAGGCTGATATCTCCATTCCTGGCGGCTCTGGAACGCTGCGCAGAACGCACGTCCCCTGGTGGAACGACGAATGTCGTTCCGCTATTCAGGGTCGCAGACGGGCCCTGCGTCGGTTTAGGTTGCATCCGACACCTGACAACCTCGCAGCGTTCCGAATTGCTAGAGCCAAGTCGCGTCGTATTATTAAGGAGAGCAAAAGAAGGTCATGGCAGACCTTTGTGAGCACCATTAATCGTTCCACATCGTCATCAAAAGTATGGGAGTCAATCCGCCGTATATCTGGGAGGTACTCTCGACTGCCAGTATCTGGATTACTGGATCATGGACGTGTAGTCACCGACGAGCGAAGCATTGCGCAGCTGATGGCAGAGCACTTCTCTGCCATCACTTCGTCTGCCGGATTGGACCACCAGGTCCAGCAACGAAGAATATCTGCTGAGAGGCAAGTCTTTTGCTTCGACTCGTCTGATTTCCAGCAATACAACAGCCCATTTTCATCTTGGGAGCTGGAGTCGGCTCTAAACAGCGCCAAGGACACTGCGCCAGGGCCTGACCAGATCCAGTACCAGATGCTGAGGCATCTTAACAAAGATGCTAAAGAGTACCTCCTGGGTATTTTTAATGATGCTTGGATCGGAGGACACTTCCCCGACTCGTGGAAAGAAGCAACGCTAATCCCGATTTTAAAACCAGGAAAAGATAAGTTGTTGCCAGGTAGTTATCGCAGCATCGCCTTAATGAGCTGCGTTGGGAAGACACTAGAGCGGATGGTGAACCGCCGCCTCGTTTGGTGTCTTGAGTCCCGTAAGCTGCTGACCCGTTTTCAGTGTGGATTCAGGAAGTTCCATTCCACCACGGATAACCTGATCCTACTGGAAGCGGCAATTCAAGACGCTTTCATCCGCAGCCAACACCTAGTTGGTATATTTTTTGACATCGAAAAGGCATACGATACTACCTGGCGACATGTTATTTTAAAACAGTTATATGAATGGGGATTTAGGGGAAATCTACCCCGTTTTTTAAAATCATTTTTATCGCGACGTTGCTTCCGGTACCGAGTCGGTAGGGAAGTGTCCGACATTTTTATTCAGGAAAACGGTGTTCCTCAAGGATCAGTTTTAAGTGTGACTCTTTTTGCCATAGCAATTAATAGCATCTCAACTGTTATAAGGAGGCCCATCCGGTTCATCCTTATACGTTGACGACTTTTTAATTTTTATTGCATCGTCTAGCCTGAGAAGTGCTGAGCGGCAGCTGCAGCTCACGCTGAACAGGCTGGATGAATGGTCAGTGCACACCGGCTTTCGTTTCTCTGCCGAGAAAACCCGGTGTGTGCTTTTTAGCCGCAGTAGAAGTCTTTTAGCAGAACCTCATCTCACCTTGAGGAACACCGTTTTAAGTTTTAGCGAAACTGTTCGGTTTCTGGGCCTCATTTTTGACACTCGGCTTACTTGGCTGCCACATCTTAAAGATGTTAAAGCCAGAGCCTTGAAAGCGCTTAATGTTCTAAAGTGTCTGTGTGGCAGGTCGTGGGGCGCTGACCGCTCCTGCCTGCTACAGTTTTATAGAGCCTTTGTACGGTCGCGGTTGGAGTACGGTTGCATTGTCTACGGTTCGGCACGGGACGCTACCTCCGTATTCTGGATAGTGTCCACCATGCAGGAATTCGTCTCGCCACAGGTGCATACCGCACCAGTCCGATACCCAGCATTTGTGCTGAGTCTGGCGAGCCGCCGCTTTCCATCCGCCGGCGTCTCCTCATGGTGCGACACTATATACATATTGCCACAACTCCTGGCAGTCCCGTGTACGACGTAGTTATTCATCCCAACTTTGAGCGGTTATATACCAACCGTCAAAGAGCAACTAAACCGTTCAGCTACTGTACAAAGGCTATATTGGAGGAATATGGGTTTCAGATGCCCACTTTTTATCACCAGGGTTGGAGTAAATCTCCTCCCTGGCTTTTGAAGAGGCCCAGAACAGTTTTAGAATTGTCGCTGTACAACAAGCTGTGTACCGCCGACAATGTTTTTACCCGTACTTTTAGCCATGTTTTAAATCAGTTTCGCGATTTTACCCCGGTATACACGGATGGGTCTAAGCAGGCTAACGGAGTTGGCTGCTCTGTAGTGTTCCCTCGAGCGACTTATAATTACAAACTAAATAGCTGTTGCAGCGTGTACACTGCAGAGTGTTACGCTTTGTTAAAGTCGCTCCAGCATATGAAAGTAAGTCGCAGCATGAAGTACATCATATGCTGTGATTCCCTCAGCTGCATCCAGGCCATGGGAAGCATGTACCCAGCAGATCGTCTTGTCCAGGACATACAGGACACCCTCCGATCCCTCCAATCTTCTGGAAAGGAGGTCGTATTCTGCTGGGTACCTGGTCATGTGGGAATCAGAGGGAATGAGGCAGCTGATGAAGCTGCCAAGTTAGCCTGCAACAAGGTCAGAATTGACTTTGATCCGGTCCCAAAGTCTGACCTTGCCTCGGCGGTGAAAAGATTTGTTTCCGACGTTTGGCAGAGGCAGTGGCTGGAGGTAGAGCATAATAAGCTCCGGCTGGTCAAACCGACCGTTCAGCCGTGGAGCAGCTCCTTCCAGCGGGCAAGGAGGGATGAGGTTCTCCTGACTCGCCTCCGTATAGGGCACTGTCCTCTGACACACAGTTTTCTCCTCCGCCGGGAGGACCCTCCGGAATGTGATGCTTGTGGCGTACCTCTGACGGTGCGCCACATTTTAGTTGATTGTGCTATGTTTTTAGAATTAAGGGCAGACGTTGGCCTGGTGAACGATCTGGCCCTTATTTTAAACAATGAGACCAGCAGTGTGGCGAGTGTTTTAAAATTTTGCATATTGGCCGGTCTAGTGCCTAAAATTTTAGGCAGATCGGCCTAGTTTTAAGATGGATGGGTGGCCCCTTTACAGCTACTCATCCATGTGCATTGCTTTTAATTTTTATATTTTTAAATTCCTTTTCGATGGCCAATATACAGCCGGCGAGAGATGTAGTGTTTTTAATTATTTTGGGACCCTGTGTGGCCACTTTACAGCCATTCAGGTGATGTACGGTCTTGTGTTCTGGTGGCCCCTTTGCTAAGCCACGTTTTATATTTCTGAATTATTTTATTTGCTGTCTGTATGGTCGACCCCTTTACAGTCGACCATGCAGTCAGTATTTTAGTACTTTGAGCCACAGTTTAGGCTGGTAATTGTTAGGGCGCTAATGACCCCGCTGTCGACGCGCCCTAAAACAACAACAACAACAACAGCAAGCTGAAGGCAGAACTTGCGGAAAAACAGCGACATTTGCAGAAATAGAAAATACCGTTTGATCAAGACAACGCACCATCTCACACCTCAGTGGTTGCCATGGCGAAAATTCATGAATTGCGGTTTGAACTGCTCAACCATCTGCCTTACTCACCAGATCTAGACCCATGTGACTTCTTTTTGTTCCCTCATCTAAAAATTGCACTCGAAGGACAGAGATTTTCATCAAATAAAGAGGCAATCACCTTCATGAACAGTTATTTTGCAGAGAAAAACACTGAGTACTATTTGGACAGGTTACAGAGATGGGAGCCATCATTGATTACTGTGACAACTTTTGTTTTGCCAAGAAGTTAAGGCCAAAGTATTTTCAATTGAATTTGTGATTTTTTAAATTTTTTAAATTTTCATTACCAATTTTTAATGTGGTTTCAGAAGTTTCTAGTTTAATTATTAGATTAAAATAGACAGAAAATTTGTTTATCATATTTTTATATGTGATTTATGTAAGAGTCCGAGGTTATCGAACCTTCCCATAGAAATGTATATACCAAGGAAGCAAATCATTGTGTCAAAATTCCCAATGTGGTGTATCAAAGAGCTCATAACCACTATCATCATGAAAAAGAAAGCACAGATCCTTATAAACAAATTACATATTTACTCTCTGCTTTCAAATCTAAGAGACTAATGCCTTCTGTATAGAAATGGGGAATTCCTTAGCAAAGAATCCTCAAAATTTCTGTAATATGTTTTATGTATAAAATTTAATACAGCTTTAACAGATGTTATGTGTGATGAATCACAGGCTTTAACTAAGGGAACAAATATTGTTAGTGCATTTGCTGAGAAGTTTAAAACCTTTTACAATCCTTCTCATAACGTTAATATTAATCTAAATGATCAAACTAATATTAACTTAAATTCAATTTGTATATCTACTTCAGAAACTGAAAAACGTGATGACAATAGAAGTACGCATTGAGATAGTATGCCACCAATTATATTAAAAGAATGTATATATGTATTTGCTTCCATATTAAAAGTATTATGAGAGATCTCATTGTGAAAGTAGTCCCAAGGGGGTGTAAATCTCGATTTATCACTCCTTTATACAAATCAGGACTCGAGTGATATCAACATCTATTTTAAATGTAATAATAATAATAAAAAAAATTGAATTCATTGTTTCACTTAACAAATTTGATTTTATGGATGGAGGAAATATCCAAACAAATCTCTGTTACTTGCAATATATTTTCTTTATTATAGAATTGAAATTAAGCTGACTGTATTTATTCTGATTGTATTAAAGCTTTTGATGTTTGGTTTTCAAATTTAAATCATATGGGATTGTGGGATCCCTTCTTAACTAGCTCAAATTATTTAACTAAGAGAGTTCCAACTATTAAATATAAACAGTTTGTTTCGATTGAAATATCAGTTTTATCTGGTGTCCTATAGTTGTCTCACTTCTATACAATAGACAAATGATATTTACAGATATCTATACTTCAACAGTTTCCATCCATTGCACATAAAATGTTCCCTTCCTTACAACCAGATGTTCATGATAGACGTCTGTTGTGATGCTGAGTCAATCTCCCGGTACTCTCAAGCCCTTATTTCCCATCATCATTCCATGCAACATAAACAAATTTCCTATTCAATCCCTCCCCCGTAATTACTCTCATTTTGCACATCCATTAACCAATGATAGCCCTACCTTTTTCACCCAATTTCTTCCTGTCTCGAGTCTATCAATCAAATCTTGCGACAGGGCCATTACTTTCCAAAAATGTGCACCCTTTTTCCAAAAATTCTATCCACTGTCCTCCACACATGGTTTTCATACCACCCAATCTTAAGAACATCTTGGCCACAAATAGAAAACCACCATATCAATGTTTACCATACAACAAACCTCACAGCAAAACCTGAAGCATGCATCCACCAACAACTACATACTCCAACCCTAGCACAAAAGAACCTTTCCCTTCATTAAACATGCCTTGGGTTCCACAATACATATATGTCAACAACCTGCTGCCACCACACCAGTTCCTAAATAGGTCTCACAACACATCAACTCTCAGTCACAGTGAATGGCCACAAACAATCCAAACCTGCAATGTATCTTTTACAGAACCAGAACATGGAAATAACCACAAGTCTAATCACCACACTGATTGCTTTACTGTGAGGGCAATCAGAGTTTTCCCTAAAACCACCACTGCCTCAGAACTTCATAGACGGGAACTGGTGTACTAATTTAGCCTTGATACCAGAGACTCCCCCTGGCCTCAATCACTGATAAAACTCGACCATTTAACCTGTTACTTATTTTACTTTATCTAATAATAATTTTAATAAAATTCTTTCAAATTTATTTATTATCCGCTTTAATACTAAGTTCATTTTTTTATATTCAAACTTATATGCTTGAACATTATACCACCACTTGTGAATAGTTTACTTCATAACAGTTCACCCCCATCACCTGCAATATCCCCACCCCTTTCTCCAACACATAGCCAGTCATGAGTTAAACTTCAATGAGTACACACCTCCCTTACCAAATGGCCCAATCCCTTTTGTATGAGTAAATTTTTAAATTGAAATATTGTCTGTTTGTGACTATCTCGTGTTTGTATAATAGTCTCAGCCCTCAACTTAGGTGTGTGATGGGTTTGTTATTTATATGAAATAAAACCTTTGAATCACAAAACAATGTTACCTTCTTACATCTTGAGATATTAATAAATTGCTATTACAAATTTTTTTAATAGTTTTAAATTTGGTATATTTGTATTATGAAGTTATTGATGTCTATAATTGTAGGACTGTTAAAGATCATCAGAGAGTTTTCCTTAATAAGTTGTTTAGTAAGACGAATAAGCCAGGTACACCATTTATTTTAATGATATGAATCTGTAAATAAAAATGAATGCCAAATACCCATATAATTATTATTAAAAAAAAAAAAAAATCTTGGAGTGCTTTCTGTTCACCACATGATTGCTTCATTTTTTATGGAACTTCACTGTCTTGAAGAAGCACAAAATTTTAACAGTTCTGTAAGCATTTGCTAAACTAACACAGAAATTGGGGTATAAACATTATAAGGAAGGATTGTCAAAATCTACTGATTCTTATGTACTATGTTCTAAATGGTCTCAAATCTCTTTGTGTTTCTGATTCTTTTTTTCTAGTAAGTGATTGATTTCTGGTGTTTGAGTGGCTGTGAATCTATTCTTATAAAACACTTATTTAATTACAATGTTCTGTCACACGGTGATGTAACCTTCGTTGTCCAATGTATGGCCAGAGATTTTGTTCTAGGTTATGCACATTATTTAATAACACTTCTACTTAGCTAAGCATCTGCGTATAAATTAACACTGAAAGAAAAGTATGTATTCCATTTATAATTAGTAAATATTGTGATGGATCGGATGCTCTAGTGGGAATTTCCCTACAAACCCGCGTTTCTCCTTTCTTGTTCCCACCTACTTTTGCATTCCACTAATTTTTACTTTAAATTCTTCCAGTGATTTTTGGTAAATTATTCATCATTTCTCTTGGTAACTTATTCCAATCCTTTACACCCTTTATTACGAAAGAAAATTTTCCCACATTCTTATGCCTGAAATCAAGTGCCAGCTTGTGGTCATGGTCATCTTTACCCTTCCACACACCTCTCTTAATTTTCCCATCAATAAAGTATGTATTCCATTTAAATTGACATAATAATTACTAGTTACTTATGTTTATTTAATATTCATTTGAAGTAAAAGTATTCATTAAAATATTTGGCAATAGATATGCAAGATAAAACCCTAATTTTTTATTAGCAATGTTAGCAGCAGTTTTGATTAGATTGACTTTAAAGCAGAGGGCAAGAGTAAATTGATTTTTTTAAATCGGTACTCCATATGCACAAAAGTAATTCCACACTGATCGCAATCTATAGGCCTACAGCCTAGTCTACCAGCCTAGTGTTACCTGGCATGATGTAAGTTCTTGAGATATTTTTTTTATTGTTATTTCTTTTGCTTTCACTGATGACATATATCATCTGTATATTACTGCATTACCCATTCAAACTTTGTGATATCAATCTGAATTACAGATAACAAAAAAGGAAGATTTAAGAACACATGGAGACTTTTGATCATGTTTATATTGTGATGCATTATAGCCACTAAAATGTGTTATAGTACATGTATTAATATGCGTGGGATTGAAGTTGTGTTTCTCTGATGGCAAGTTTAGCATAGTGTGGGTTAGGTTGAAATGCAACGTGGTCTAGGATGGCAACAGAAACTGTTTCCTACAGTGCAAGGCACTAGGAATTTCATTGAGTTTTATTTTATAACAATTCTATATGTTTAAGCAATTGTTGGGAAATGAAGTGCCAAAACACTGAAAGAAAAGAATGTATGATATTTAAATAGGCATATTAATTATCAGTTGCTTTTTTTACTGAAATTAATGAAAATTAATTGAATGAAAGAAGTTGTCACAACTTGGCTGAATATCAGGGTTAGTGATAAACTCGTGAGCTTTCACCATGCTGTGTTGCCTTTGGATATAAAGATTGTTCTTTCTGTTGATCGGTCACCACCAGATTAGATAACCTCAATCAGGAAAGGTATGTAGAAATTAAGTCACTGCTGCGATTGAAAATTTAAATAGTTACTATATTCCTCAGAAAAAATTTACAAGTTCACAGAAAACTTCTTTAGGCATCAGAATTCTTCACCAAATTAAATGATTGTATGTACTGATAAATGATTGTATGTACTGATAAATGATTTGAATCAGGCCAAGCTCACAAACCCCTTAACTGCTCACAGTCACATAAGGATTTGCAAGTATTTCAAACACGCACCAAAAATTCCAAGATGTCTGCCGGTAACACTATATCATGGTATTGCTTTTTGACGGATACCTCCTGCTTCGCGCCAAATCCTGGCCCAACCTACAACGTGCTTGTTAAACTGTCTTTTACCGACTGGCCATGAAGGGCTTTATAGTTTCTCTATATGTAGCTGCATCATGGGAACTAGAAAAATCCCCAATTCTCATGACATCATTCAAAACTTCCGGGTATCCAAACGATTTTAAATTTTAACACTCAATAGCCGAGATACTTGATGTCAAAAATAATGCTAATGAAAATTTCTGTAACTATCATTGTTTTTGCCATAAAAAATTATTTTCCAATATTTTGAAAAATATTTATAACTCACAATGTTTTAGAGCTACGAAGTTGAAATAACCTTTAAATTGATTTATTTTTGCTCCTCTTTCATTTGATACCAAAATCCACTTTGTTGCTATTTTTAAACTGGGTGAACGCAAAATTTGAAATTCAAATCATACCTATCTCCTAAAGTATTTAAGTTGTGGCTCTGAAAATTGCTTTAAACTATTCCACATTAACTCTTCAATAAGATATCATCTCTCTCTAACTGTAATAACTTTTCTTTGATAGCTTTTTCATTGTTTTACAAATCCAACTCCTCCTCCTTGGATTCTGAATGCTTTCAAATCTTCTACTGGAAACCGCCATCACTGGATGAATTCTAATTATTTCTTATCAGATATCAGCCAAACTAATGCATAAATTCGAAAACTAATTTAAGTGTCATGCCTAGAAAAAAATCCCGTCATTTACAAATAATATCCTTGACGAAAGTTTTGCCTCCCAAGACTTCTTGACACACCCAATTTTCAAAATATTCCCAAAATGTCCTTTAAATTTTGAGATAGGTAGCTACCTTTCTCAAAATTTAATATATGATATGTAAGCCAAAATCACGCTTCTTTTGAGCTATAAATTGTTTTACTGTCTTCAGAATTATTGCTTCGAGAATTTTAAATGTGTTTACTGCATCATTCTGATTTCCTTCATACCTGATTTAAAAATGCCGATATCTCTTTAAGAAAACTTCCGAGCTGTGAAGTTACAGAACTCGTATTGTTAGTTAGTGTCTGAAATATCTCTGAAAATGAAGGCAACGTTTTCTTTTATGAAATAATTTGAATCCCAGTGTATGAAAATGTTGATACTACATTCTGACTTTATATAACTGTTTATTCTGAAATATCACTTGAAATACTTAAGCAAACGACTTAAAACCTGATCTGCAATGTTATTGAAGTGTACTCGATGTTTTATAAACAAATTAGGTTAAGAAGTAACAAAATTTTAGGTTACCTGAGAAAGTTCCATATTGATCGCGATCTATGTGGCCTAAACCACAATTAAAATTAATATTATGTGATGAACATACGTTGTTAATATTTATTTTGAGCATCCTTTGTTTTCACTAGGGTCATTATTTCAGCTGTGTGTAAGCTGTGTCAATCGTTAAAACATTGATCCTCATCACAGATGATAAGAAAGAAAGATGTAGGTTAACGCTCTGGCCTCGCATTCGGGAGGATGGCGGTTTGAATCCCTGTCCGAGCATCAAGATTTGGGTTTTCCATGGTTTTCCCAAATCACTCCAGGCGAATGCCAGGATGCTTCTTACAAAAGGCCATGGCTGAATTCCGTTCCATTCCGTTTCCCATCCTACCTCTAATGACCTTGATGTCGACGAGTTGAATAGTTTCGTGAAATACTAGTAACACTGAAACATGTCATTGAGGTCATAAATGAATGTACAACCTTGCTGGAATAAAGTTTTTAATATGGTTCTTTACTAAGAGACACTAGAGACAACTTTATATTTTCTATATAAAAATTTGGTATTTTTCTGGTAATGCGTAATTTTCATGAGTATCTAATGTTTAGAATTGTGGAAATGTTTAATGCTACAGTGCTCCTGAACTACCATTACTTGAAGGGCTCTGAAGAGACCTGATGACTTATTCTTCCAAACTTGTTTTGCAGTTCTTCTCCCCACCTGCGGATTCTGAAAGATTTTATTAGGTACATCTTGTTTAAAAATCAGATATTTATTTCGATTTATTACAGCTTTGAACTAGGTTACTAAATTATAGTTCTCTTACTTAATATGAATTTAACACATGGTAACATTTGGCATATGGTACTTATAAGTACAAGCCAAATGCATTATGAAGTCATTATTTCATTTTCTGAATCTGTAGTAAGTACAAAAAGCTGTTGATCTGTGAACTACACCTAATTGGGATATGAAGTATCTGGTTTTTTAAAGGTGACATGCCTCTTTTAACAAATCTTCATAGGAAGGGCAATTGGTCATAAAGGTATGAAATAACATCTAAAACACAATTGTTTATTGTGTTTGTCAGTGTTGATTGGGTAAAACATATGAATAAGTACTGAAATTTTAATATTAGTTCATAACTGGAATATCGCCGAAAGTTTTGACAGCTATACTTGCACTGGTCTCTGTCTGTATTTCAGAGCCAAAAACTAGTTTTTGGTTATTGCTGATGTTAGAGGATGCTTGTTGCTTGAAAGTGGTATTCCTATGGTAAGTCGAGTTCAGATGTGATCTTATTAGGTAAATAAAGTAGTTGTATCAAGATGCCTAAATGAAATTAAATTGTCTGGTAACTAGCTGTTGTTGTTGTTGTTGTTGTTAGGCCTTTAGGTTATTAGAGCCCTGTGGTAACTAACATTTCACTGACATGGCAGTAATTGTTGCTACATTAAACTACTTTAAGTTGTTATATAATGTTCCACAGACCACTATACTACATCAAAATTAAGAGGAATTTTTAATAAAATTAATGAAATCACCTACCACCGAGAAGGTCATTGTAGCTATTTTATATTATTTGACACACGAATTACTCATCTGTCAATCCCAAAGAATATATTAATTTCTTATTGTTGTAGGTATAATATGGAGAAAGATGGAGTTTTAATTTTTGTTAGAAGTAACAGTGCATCCAGCTATCAAGCGTGGTGGGTGAGTAACTGTACGCGAAAACTGAAGGTTGATAATGATGTGCATAAAACTGTGCTTCAAAGTTGACTACCAGTGGAGGCATAAGAACCACACTATATCCAACTGTATAACTAAATACAATAGTCGAAACAGCATGCTGGTTGAGGTCACAGAAGACCAACTACCACACCTCAAAATGTAAATAAAACATTGTACGCTGAAGATACCACGACGAGAGGCGAAACGCGTCTGAAAAATAAAGAATATCCAACAACAGATGTATTGGCGTATTTACTAAATAATAATTAGTTTAACAAGCAACTGTGGAAGAAATGGCCTGCAATAATCGCATATTTTTCTCTGTCTTCACCTGTCTGGCGCATAGGTGATTCTTTGTCCTCTTCCTGTAACCTTCCGTCATTTATCTCTGATATTAGTTGGTGTGTCTTTCCCTACCACCTTGAGACCCATCTCAGCACGGTCCTGAGTTCAATCACAGTTTTGTTCCCATCTTTCCTCACATCATGTATTTTGTTTCCAATACTCTTCCGGCCATTCTATCTACGTTCATCCTGATCACATGCCCAGCAAATCTTGCCCTTTTGAATCTGATTTCTTGTCATAGCGTACTCATGTTCCGGTACAACTATTCCTTTGATTTTCACTCCCAACTTTCACCTCATTTTGGTCCCAGTATCTCTCTTCTTTTTCCAGTTTTTCCATCTTTTGTCATCCCAGTGTCATCTCTGCTGCCTACAGTACCTCAATCATCTCTCTTCTTTTGTAGTCTCTGATCTTAGCATCCATTGATATGATTTTTTTAATTGTATACTTCTCTAATGGTGATGTAGGCTTCTAGTCTTCTCCTCCCTCATTCCTCCTTGCCTTGGATTCTTCTATGTCTAAAGCTTGTAAAGCTTTTGCAGAGTGCCTTTAAGTGCTTCCAAACCTCAGTTGCAGTTCTTTAGAAAAAATCTGCCACCCTACTCCCCCAGTTATCTTCCTCAAGTTGTTTACATTCATGTTATCTTGGTTGTTTGGATGTAAGCGCGTCAATTTATTATGACCTAATGTTTCAGCCATCATTTTGTGGCTTTCTTCAGGGGACTGTCATTGTTGGAATTGCTACCGCCTATATGTAGCTCCCAAAGAGCACACTAACCATTCAGAGTGACATCACTGAAGCTCCTCTCACCACCATAGCCAGTCTGATGGGGGCTTGTGTCCCACATTTTCCTAAGCAAGCATGACCATATTTGGTAAATGTGTAGCTCACTCTCCATGTTCATATTATCTGGTCTTATTTGATTTCTAATGCTTTTCTGATTTGCCTGGGTCACTATCTGCTTTTCTGAACCAGTACACTCCTGTCACTCTTTAAAATACTGTACCCATGTGAGCAGAATATTGTGCTATAGCCAATTTGCTGAAGTCACTATTTTTAAAATGTCTTACGTGTTCACTCAGCCTTTCCTCGACCGTCCATCCATCATGCCAATATACACCCAGCCACAGCTAAAGGGTATTTGGTATGCAATTTCTCCCTTTATCCCTTTACAAGCACATCAGAAATCATCCTAGGTGCTCTGTATATTGGACGGATGTTATTATTCTTTTAAAGATGGCAAATTTTATCCATCACCCCCTGGACATAGGCTAATACTGCCATGGGTCTATCTGTTTGTCTTCTGGCTTTTACTGCCGGTGCTGGACTACAGGGTAGTGCTTGAGGTTCAAGCCTTGCAGTGGCCTTATTGAAAACCTCAAGGCTGTAGCCGTTGGCCAGAAGCGTCTCCTTCAAAATTTGTGTCTGCGGCAATGCTCACTTCGTCACTGACTATAGAAGCACAGACAGATAAAGTTTTTAAAATTACGTGTTTCACTGCTGGATGGATTGTAATTGTTGATGACTTCAGCCGCAAACACTTTCATAAACACATCAGCCACAATTGGAGACAGTGGGCAACCCGTCGCTGCTCCCTCATTCTGTTGGTCAAAGTCATTCTTGTATTGAAAGAGGGTAGTCCTAAGGAAGAATTCAGTTAGTTATACCCATTCTTCAGGGAGGCTGAGATTTTCTATTCGTTTCCTGATGATGTTTATGGCTTAGTCGATTGGCATGTTTGTAAATAGTGATGTGACATAGAAGCTTACTAGTAAATCGTCATCTTCCAGACGTCTGTCCTTGATCATATTTATAAAATCAGAAGAATTCTGAATTGTAAAAGCAGAGTTAGTCAGATTTTTTAGCTTATCTGCCACATATCTTGCCAGTGGATGTGTCGGAGACTGAAACGTGCTGACAATCCCGTCTTTGTGTATCTTGGCCATGCAGTACAGTCATGGCATCAGGTGACCAGACAAAGCTATTTTTTTTTTTTTACCTCCAGTTCAATCGAGGTTGCTTCCCATATTTTAGCTGCAATGTTACATCAAATCTTCTGAAGAGGGTTTGTTGGCAGCTTTCCATACATTCTTGTAGTAATGCCTCTACCTTTTGGTGGTAATCTTCCACATACCTTACCACTGAAGAACTTGTTATTCAGCAGGTAACTCCTCAATGTCTTCTCTCTCTCCCTACCTCTCTCTCTCTCACTCACCCTCTCTCTCATTTGGCGCATGGCATTTCGTTCCCCTCGAGTGAGGTTCTGCAGAGAAGGTTTGGAAATTGATAATATCCTCGCCATTTCACTGCGAATCTCGTAAGCGTTATCTGATGAAAGAGAAGAAATGAAAGAAACAATCACAGCGAAGACTTCATCCGCTGCTAGCTCTGGCGTTATAACAAAATTGAGGCCTTTGGTGAGAATTGAGTTCATCTCAGTATCTATAGTCTAGTTTTTGAGGTTAACCACACATCTTTAACAGATTCTCCTCTTTTTTTGTATGTTGCTTTTCTTCTAGTTTGGAGAATTAAACCAGTTGTCTATTGTTACATTTTTTAAATTGTGTCATGGACCAGATTACATAATTATTTGTCCAGCAAGTTCCAATCATCGACATTTAATGTTTTACTTAGGAACAAGTGGAGACTAAGAATTCTTACTTCCATCGCTGCCAGTTCACTTAGTATGTAGTGAATGTGTTCACAAAGAAGTGCCCTGTTACGTCTCTTCAAAATTCAGTGGGTGTAAGATGTCATGATGTGATGCCTAATGTTTGAAAAGGCTGGAATCATGTCTTCATCTCAGCAACGTCACAGGAAAGCTAGATGACACAGCCTATGATTTCTCTTCTGTGGCAACGATCTGAATTGGCTGGTAAGTTTGAAGACATTCTCCCCGTAGAGATTCATAAAATAGGTGTGCAGACTTCGGAGGTTTATCTCGATTTAATCTTGGTTGTCCCAGTGGAACCACGTCAATTTATTGAAACCTAATGTTTCACTCATCATTTTGTGACCTTTCTTTCAGAGAACTGTTACTGATGCTTTTCTGAAATTGCTGACACCAATATATAGCTCCTGAGGAGCATACTAACCATTCAGTGTGACATCACTAAAGCCGACGTGTCCAGTTTGATGGGAACTTGCATCCCACATTTTCCTAAGCAACCACTACCATATTTTGTCAAGTTGTAGCCCACTGGTTGAGTTCATATTATCTGGTCTTTTTTCGATTTCCGATGCTTCTGTGATTTGCATGGAACACCATCTGCTTTTCTGAACCAGTATACTCGTGTCACTGAATAAAATACCGTATCCACAGTCAGCACAATGTTATCCTATAGCTGATGTGCTGACGTCGTTATTTTTAAAATGTCTTATGTGTTCACTCAGCCTTTCAGCAAAGTATGTGTTAACTCAGCCTTTCAGCAAAGTGAACTGGAAGCAATGGAAGTAAGGCCCAAGACACATTTGAAAAAAAATAAGCATAGACAACTGGTTAAATTCTCTAAACTAGGAGAAAAGCAATAAACAAAAACAAAGGAGAATCTGTTAAAAAAGATGTGTGGTTAACTTCACAAATGAGACGATAGACACTGAGATGAACTCAGTGTCATCGCTGCAGTGGAATCTTCCACTTATTTTTCAGCAGATAACACTTATGATATTCGCAGAATATATTATAAATTTCCAAAACCACCTCCACAGAACTTCACTTGAGGGGATTGAAACACCTTGTGCCGAATGAGAGAGAGAGAGGTCATTGTGATACCCTTTGACTTTTCAGCAGATAACACTTATGATATTCGCAGAATATATTATCAATTTCCAAAACCACCTCCACAGAACTTCACTTGAGGGGATTGAAACACCTTGTGCCGAATGAGAGAGAGAGAGGTCATTGTGATACCCTTTGACTAAGGAAATTCTTCAGTGGTAATACATGTGGAAGAATACCACCAAAAGATAGTGGCATTATTGCAAGATCGGAATGTGTGGAAAGCTTCCAACAAATCCTCTACAGACGATTCAGCGTAACGTTGCAGGTGAAATACATGAAGCAACCTCATTCAAACCAGAGGTCAGAAGAAAATTATGTTCATCCTATCACATAATGCACTGATCACACTGTACTGTGTTCCCAAATGCACAAAGATGGAGTGCCATTACGACCAGTTGTCAGGGCGTTTCAGAATCTCGCACATCCGCTGGTAAGATATCAGGCAGATAAGCTAAAGAATCTGACTAACTCTACTTTTTCAATTCAAAATTCTTCTGATTTTTTTAAACATGATAAAGGACAGCCAACTGGAAGACGAAGACTTAATAGTAAGCTTTGATATCACGTTTACAAATACAGTAGAACTCCAATTATCCGCACTCCGACTATCCGAATCACTGATTATCTGAATTGCTTGAGACAGTCACATTAAGATGTGCATGGAACAAGTTGAAAGGCATATCAACTGAAGAAGAGAAGGAAAAGTAGAAAAAGAAGCTCAAGAAAAGGAAAGGGAAGAGACAGGAGAAGATGGGGATGACATTTCACTTGAAGAATTCAGAAACATTCTTCTGAAAATTCATGGATGTTCAGAAGTTAGTTCTGAAGATTTAGGAGAGTGGGTGGTGTGTGATTCTTCAGATCCTAGGTGTAAAATTCTAAATGATGATGAACTTATTGAAAGTGTGAGAGAAGAAAGTGTCGAGGAAGAAGATGACCTGAACATCGAAGTTGAAGCAGACACACGATCATTAGCTTGTCAAGCATTTGCCAGCCTTGAAACTGCATTGAAGTAGTTGGAATGCCAGCCCGAGTGTGAGCACATGCTGCCCGAAAATGGATGAACACAGTCAAACCTTTGACCGAGATGTTCAGCAAGCAAATACTTTTATTTACAGAACAGTTCATACACACTGAACTAATGTACCGCACTCGTAAGTGCGCTTAACATGTAAAAGTGTTGCCTTGTAATTTAATTAATTAAAAACTCTTTTGCTTTAAAAATAGTTTTTCTCCCATTTTCAACATACATACAGTAATTAATTAAAATAGACCATTTTTTAGGAAAAATCC
Source organism: Vandiemenella viatica (assembly GCA_031002005.1). Taxonomy (NCBI): domain Eukaryota; kingdom Metazoa; phylum Arthropoda; class Insecta; order Orthoptera; family Morabidae; genus Vandiemenella; species Vandiemenella viatica. The sequence goes on along the minus strand of JARYHS010013630.1, from coordinate 261,511,567 downwards.
AATTATCCGAATTTTTGATTATCCGAATGGCGTCCGTTCCCAATTGATTCGGATAATTGGAGTTCTACTGCATGCAAAATGACGAAACCATCAACATCATCAGGGGACTACTAGATAATCTCAGCCTGCCCCAAGAATGGGGCACCACTGACTGAATTCTGCCTTAGGACTACCCTCTTTCAATACCAACAGGATGAGGGAGCAGCGATGGGTTGCCCACAGTGTCCAATAGAGGCTGAAGTGTTTATGGAGGTGTTTGAGGCTGTTGTTGTCAACAGTTACAATCTGAAACTCACGAGAAAATTAAGTTTACCAGGGAAGTTGATGTGGACAAGCAACTTCCTTTTATGGATGTGATCATGAAGCGGAAGGAAGATGGCTCCCTGTGCCATGGAGTTTATCATAAACCCACGCACATGAGTCGTTAATTGCATGCAGCCTCTCACCACCATCCTGCAGTGAAATGCATAATTTTAAAAACTTTAACTATCCATGCTTCCATAGTCAGTGACAAAGCGAGCATTGCTGCTGAAACAAATTTTGAAGAAGATGTTTCTGACCAATGGCTACAACCTTGATGTTATCAATAAGGCCACCACAAAGCTTGAACCTCAAGCACTACCTTGTAGTCCAGCACTGGCAGTAGAAGGCAGAAGACAAATTGTCAGGTAGCGCGAATGTATTTCACGCCATGACACCATTTGCCTGGTGTCTGGTTTGGAGTGGTCTATACTTTGTGGGCGGTTGACGACTGGGAGGACCTCGGGGTGGATTTGACTGACCTTTGGGATTTGCTGTCCCTCTTGTAATCCGTCTCGCGTTATCTTCTTGCTTCAAGAGATGGCTTCGTCTGCGTCTTGATGTTACTAATAAGGGGTTAAATTACGTCAGGTCTGACACCTGCTGGTTTACGTCCAGCAACGTGGATAGGAAGGCTAGCACTTGTGGAATGACTAGCTGATAATCTATCCTTTGTATGAATGACACGACGCTAACTGCTGAACAACCTGTTTATTGTAGCACTTGACTGTACATGTTACAATCGTTGGCGCGCTACTGAAAGGCTATTTCCGACTCGCGTCTATGAATGATGGCTACTGATATTGACTGATAGAATGGCAGACTGGACTTAGCAGAATGTATTGCTGGCTGGACTAGGCTGACGAGAAACGGCTTAGGTACAAGTTAACCCATCTTGTCAACTAAACTGCTCCTGGTGAACTGAGAGCGAATAAACTGTTCCGTGGCCACACGGCACCTTGTGTTTGACGTCACTGATTCCAGTTCGATCCACTTGAAGGTGACTCCTTCAGTCAGCATGTAAGCATTATGTGGAGGAACAAACAACCTTACGCTGAATTTGCATCAGCGAAGCCTCATGTGTCCTGTACCTTACACTTGAAAATATTACATTAACTAAAATATCATATTTTTCCATAATAAAGCCTTAAGGTAGAAAATGACTCACACAAAATAGATAGACCCATGGCAGGATTACCCTAGGTCCAGGGCGTGATGGATAAAATTGGCCGTGTTTTAAAGAAGTTAAATTTCGCCCGATGTACAGAGCACCTATGAAGATTTCTGATGTGCTCGTAAAGGTTAAATGCAGGAGGGAAAATTGAAAAAAGGGGGCATATACCAGATACCCTTTATCTGTGGCCAGGTGTATATCGGCGAAATTGGACGGACTGTCAAGGAAAGGTTGAGTGAACACATAAGACATAACAATGTCAGCAAATCAGTTGTAACACAGCATTCCCCCGACTGTGGGCACAGTATTTTATTCAGTGATATGAGTGTATTGGTTGAGGAAAGCAGATAGCGGCCCAGGTGAATCAGAGAAACGTTGATAATCAAAAAAATACCATACAATATAACTCAGAGATGGGCTACAATTTGACCAAATATGGTTATGTTTGCTTAGGAAGTTGGGGGACGCAAGCCCCAATCAGACTGTCCATGCTGGCGGCGGGAACTTAAGTGACATCTCTTCGGACAGTTAGCATGCTCTTTGGAAGCTATATATAGGCGGCAGTGATTCCAGCCATGGCAGTCCTCTGAAGAATGCCACAACATGATGTCAGAAACATTAGGTTTCGATAAATTGATGCAGTTCCGTTCGGACAACCAAGATCACACCTACAACAACTGTGGGATCCTGTGCATATTCATCTGTCTTTCTTATCACTATATTTCTGCAGAAGTTAAGGAATCCACCTTTTCCTTGATAGCCTTTGTTTCCTACATGTGCCCTTGTTATTTTCATTTTGTTGTTTGTTTCTCTCCATTGTCTCTTCACTTTATCAACTACTATGTTGAATAACATTAATGATTATCCTTCTAACTGGTAATAGATTTTCTGATCTTCTCTAATATTCCTCTTCGAAATTGCAGTCATGCCTTTATATCAGTAATTAACTTGGTTGTGTGAATGAAGGCTTTCTTGGAGTGTTGCCAAAACATAATATTTGTGATGATACTGTGAAAAGACAAACTGTTGACTGCATTCTCTGCTGTCATCTTCAGGTCCCCTGCACGAGTTGTAACAGCGAGAACTGCAATGCCATTCTCAACTACTGAAGCTGGTATGAAGCATCTCTCTCTTCTCCCTCCCCTCCACTTTGACTTGTTGTTCATGCAGACTGTGGCTTAGTATCGCATTCATCACATTATGAATATAGTTCACTATAGTGCTCACTACAATCCTCTCTGCAGTGTGCCGATCGTCTGCTGGTTGACTTAATAATCCAACTGCTATTAACTGTTTACTGGTGCTGATTTTCTGGCCAAGCCTTGCTGTCCCCTTTTTTGCTACAGAAAGTTCCAGGTGTAACATTTATGTCTAACCCCTTTTGTATAATAGTTAAGGTTTATTTTGTTTAAATTAGTAAAAAAAAAAATATTTAATATTAACCGTTTCTTTTAATGATTTTTTTTTAGTTAATACAAATAATTATAGTAAAGAGTTCCACAGATTTAGTTTGTATAGTTGACTGGGTACTAATAGTATCTTAGTGTTAAGCTCTAGTATAACACAGTCTTTGTCTGCAGGAGAGAGTTGTTGCTTGGTTGTACGTGGGATAGCTCACACATGGGCTCCGTAAGATTTTATTTTCAATGAACTTAGTAATCAATAGTAATTAAATGTTGGAATTCGGTTTGAAAGATATTAAATTAGTTATCAATGAATATCTTTTGGTTTATTGAAGTTGTTGGAAGGAATCATTAGTATCGTGTGTAAGTTTACTGGCACGATATTAGTTACTGATAACCAAAAGTAAGAGCTGTTCCGGCTTGCTGTGCTCGTGATTTCCAAGTGGGCCAGGCATCCGTAACACGCCGAAAGGAGCAGTAGCTCATATCTGGCAACGTCTGACAGCATGAGTTGTGGAAAGAAGCAGCTTATACAGTTTCGAGAAACTGAACCATGTCTGTGTCTGTTATTCAGTATAATTTCTACAGTTTCCAAAACACTTTGACACTCCCAAAGTCTATTTTGTGGCATGTTTTGTGGTTTTTTTCACAACTTATCTGCCACTGAAATAGTTGGATATTATGTAGGACTGGAGGTTTTCTAAGCATTAAATATGAATAAAATCCATTGTTAAGTAATTCACTCGGACACTTGACAGTGGCAGCAGAGTTTATGACCGCCGAATCATCATCTTTTATTGATGGACTTACTCGGCTAGTTACCTGACAGGATTTTATTCAGTTGAATATTATTTTCATTATCTGAAACATGAGCCTTGATGGTATGAATAGTCTGACAAATATAAATATTACCACGTTCATATGGAATACTGTAGACTCCTGATGTCTTTAACCCTTATCATCCTTCATTTTGCAAAGCCAGCCACAAATTTTGGCAGGTGGGTGGAATATTCTCTTCACTGCTTGTTGGACCAGTATCCCACCTATTTTCGTTGAGATGTTACCTGAATACTGGATGCAAGCTAAAGCCTTTGGCTGATCTCTTGGCTCTACTGGGTGTTATGGTGCTTTTCCCTGAAGTGCCTTAGTCAGTTGATCAGAATGTTCATTTTTCTTGAAGATGAATTGAAGATGTTCAAGTTCTGCTGGTAGGCTATCAGTGTTGTAAATTTCCTTCAGCCTTTGTACCAATAGTGTACAACACAATTTTCCTCTGCGTGGTGTAGTGGAAACAACTGGCATGTAAATACTGATCCGTAAGTATGGGTTTTCAGTACACACTGTGTTAAATATTTCCATCTTGTCTCCCTCAGATAAAAACATTGAGGAAAATTGAGCTGCCATTTTCCTCTAGTTCCATCGTGAATCAGATGTTTGGGTGAGTTTCGTTGAGATAGTTGGATACCATGTGACCCAACAGCTAATATTTCACCCATGTAGCAGTAAAAATGTGTCAGGGTCAGGATAGAACCTCCATGAACAGATTGTCAACTCCAGGTGACAAAGGTGACCTCATTGGAACATCATCATTTTATTCATAGAATCTCTCACTATTCATGAAATAAGTGGAAGTAAGAACAACCTTGAAGAGGTCAATGATGTTGGGTTAAAATCTAGAAAGGAAAAGAATTGCAGTTGCTGTAGAGTTTCTGTTAAAGTTTATGGCAAACCGTGAGACACCTATCAAAACTGACCATTTCAGTTTCCGACAATCACAGCTTCTGAAGCATGTCAGCAAATTGAGCCCAGTTCCTTACATGGTGGGGTATTTCTCAATAAATGGGTCAAGTATTCTTGTCAATAAAATATGAGACCACCTATGGCACACATAATCTGACATAAGGGTATGCCTTACTTGTGTTTCTTCGTGAGGCTATAGAGAGTGGATGGTCTCGCAGCTTAAGATTGAAGGGAAATCTAGTCTTTCAATCCTAAAAGTTGATTCTTAACAACGATTATATTTCAAGGATTGAGAAAGAGACATTGGTTCTTTTAGTGAACCATGTTTATCCTGATTCGCAAGACAGCCATGACATTAAGCCCCATCCAGCACATATGATGGAACGTGATGGAGGGGAGGGGAAAGAGAGTAATGTTGTATTCCTCTATTCATCAGTTGTTATCTAAATCTCTTCTCTGTCAATCTGCACTTGACTTCTATGCGGTAGTGGTCTTACTCAATCCTCGTGTTCTTCCTCACTTTGACATTTATGATGTCTTTAGTACTTGTACGTCTGATTGCTAAATTGTCAATCTGGAATTCTTCTATGCTTGAGCAGGTGCTTAGCAACGTTCTTTTTCTTATTCAGCTTGGCCCTGAAGTGTGTTGTCACCAGTCTCTTTTCACATTACTGGCACAGTTCAGTTAACCATTCCCCAGTTTTGTTTGTTCTTCTGTGGGCCAGATATTGTCCCACAATTCCTTATGTTCTTCTCACTTCCCACCTGTGCATTGTAATAATCTAAAAGTATTGTCACTTGAGTATGTGGTATGCATTGCAGGATTTCAAGTCCTTCTAGAAGTGGAGATGGTTAGGTCTGGATGGATATGGGTCCACGAATCCTTTTCAGCTGCACTAGTGGTTGATGCAGATTGAAGTGCAAGTTGGAATGGAATATGAAGTGAGTAAACAGAATGCATGCCATAGGTCTCTCATGGCCAAAGCTGGAACCATGGAGGACCTGTAACAACAGGGGTGCTAGAAATTAAAAGGAACTGGAGCTGTTTACGTTTCGATGCTTTTTTATTTGTTTCATTTATGTCTTGATTTCACCTCCTAAAATTACTTGAAATTTGCATTTTGAAAGGCCTAATGTCATTTACTGTGCAGTTGCTTTATTGTTCCATGTAAAGGTAAGATTATTACTGAAAAATTCTTTCTTAATCATTTGTTATTAGTGGATACTCACAGTAACTGTTAAATGTTTATGGGTGATGAATTAAATTTGTTTGTTTTGCAACTTGCTGACAGAGTTTCAATTTCCCATGTATTCTGCCTCTGCCATGGCTGATATAGGTGTTTAAAAACTGATAGTACTCTTATATTTACATGGTTCTGATGTATTTTATGGTTTTAAGGTGTGGAGCAATGGACTTATAACTCTGAATTTTAATGCATAGTGGTCTTATTAATCTTTTAGAATTACAGTTTGGTCCTGTCTGAAGTTTTTAGCTTTAACAATTGTGATGAAGGGTAACTTTAAATGAGAAAGCAGATGATACAATTAAAATCTCTTTTATTGCAGAAATATATTTAAAATGGTCATCAAATCTTTTCTAAATATTTTCAAGACATACATATAAATTTAAGTGGATTGCTGCTGACATTATCGTGAAACTGTTGGCTTCTGTTGGAAAAGTAATTTATAAATCACACTTAGAATTGTCAACATCAGAAAAATTTACAATACAATCAGCTTCCAGAGCATCAAATAGTGGCTCAAACAATCGGTTACTACTACAAACAATTCAAACTTAATCAAAAACACAATTAAGTGTAAATCGTAATGGATTTAAAAGCCTTTGAGATTGCATTGAGTATAATAAATATTTTCAAACCGTTGAAACATTCAAATACCATGCCTGACAGATTTGGTAATGTTGTAACATGAATAAATGTTCAAGTGACGATGCTAAATCCCTGGGTCAAGTTCCAAGACGTATTACTTAAAAATGCAGAAAAATCAACAGCTGACCTTAAGAACTAAGTTTAATGCTGACTAAAACCATCAATATGTTGATAGAAATGATGAACAGTCTTACTCAGATCAGCATGAGTATCAGTCGGAGAAAATTTGATCAAAAAGATAAGAATTCGCACACACTGCAAAATCCTACTGCATTAAGCATTACAGAAATAAATAACCAAACCAAGTATTTCTTGACAGGAGTTAAGAGCCTCTTATCTTATGGAGACAGCAAAAAGATATTTAACAATGTCTCTATAAAGTGAAACCCCCTCCCCTTTAGTGCCATGAGAGAATTTCTTCCAAGGTGGGCCAAATAAGTGGATTGAGGCTTCAAACATCATACAAATTAATATTTTTTACTCACAGTTTAAAGTAATTAAGTTATATACTAGACGACCCGTGCGAAAATTTCGCGAATAAAATGCGATGAATAGTGAGATTGATTGCTTGTAATATAATGAAAAGTAGAACCATACTTTTGTAGCAATTTTTGTTTGTTTGTTTGTGTGTGTGTGTGTGTGTGTGTGTGTGTGTTTGTGTAATAGGTACACATCAAAATGCTCGCAACATATTACAAAACAGTTAGGGTTTAAGGTTCAAATTACAAAAAATTCCTTTCTTAAAATATAATGTTACCACGGCGGTGACCTTATTCTTTCATATGATACCTCATTTATCTATATCTGTTAGATATTAAGGGAGATAAATCGCTCGTGACACAAAAATGCGTTATAGAAAAATTTATACTTTTTCCCTTTATGGGATGAATTCAAAAAACATTCTTTATTAAAATATGATGTCACAAAGCTGAAACATTACTCCTTATAATCCTACTTCATTTATCGATTTTGGTTAGATATCCAGGGAGATAAATGGCTCGAGATACAAAAAACTCATTTTAGAAAAAATGACATTTTTGCCCTTTAAGGGTCGAATTACGAAACATTCCTTTCTGAAAATATAATGTTACCACGGTGGATACCTTATTCTATAAAATAATACCTCATTTATCTATATCTGTTGGATATTAAGGGAGATAAATCGCTCGTGACACAAAAATACGTTATGAAAAAATTTATATTTTTCCCTTTAAGTGTTGAATTCCAAAAACGTTCTTTCTTAAAATATGATGTCATAAGGCTGAGACAATATTTTTCATAATCTTACTTGATTTTTTGATTTTGGATAGATATCCAGGGAGATAAGTGGCGCGAGACACAAAAAACCTATTATAGAAAAATTGACATTTTTGTCCTTTAAGTGTCGAATTACGAAAAATTGCTTCCTTAAAATATAATGTTACCATGGCGGTGAACTTATTCTTTAATATGATACCTCATTTATCTATATCTGTTAGTTATTCAGGGAGATAAATCGCTCGTGACACAAAAATGCGTTATAGAAAAATTTATACTTTTTCCCTTTATGGGATGAATTCAAAAAACATTCTTTCTTAAAATATGATGTCACCAAAGCTGAGACAATATTCCTCATAATCCTACGTCATTTATCGATTTTGGTTAGATATCCATGGAGAAAAATGGCTCGAGATACAAAAAACGCATTTTAGAAAAATTGACATTTTTGCCCTTTAAGGGTCGAATTACAAAAAATTCCTTTCTTGAAATATAATGTTACCACGGCGGAGACTTCAGTCTTTAATATGATACCTAATTTATCTATATCTGTTAGATGTTAAGGGAGATAAATCGCTCGAGACACAAAAACGCATTTCAAAAATATTGATACTTTTGCCCTTTAAGGGTCGCATTCCGAAAAATTTCCGTCTTAGTATATGACTTCACTAAAGCGGAGATCTTAATCTTTGAAATGATACTTCATTAAACGATTTCAGATAGGTATCAAGGGAGATAAACGATTCATAACACAGAAAACAGCATTTTAGAAGTATTGACATTTTTGCCCTTAAAGGGTCTAATTCCGAAAACTTTATTTCTTAAAATACGATGTAACCAAAGTGGAGACCATATGCTTTAAAATGACACCTCATTCATTGATTTCGGTTAAGTATGAAGGAAGATACAGGCTTGTGACAAAAAAATACCTTATAGAAATAATATGTACTAGACGACCCGTGCGAAAATTTCGCGAATAAAATTCAATGAATAGTGAGGTTGAATATAATGTCACCAAGTTCAGTCATTACTGTTCATACTCCTACTTCATTTATCGATTTTGGTTAGAAATCCAGGGAGATAAATTGCTCGAAACACAAAAAACGTATTTTAGAAATATTGACATTTTTGCGCTTTATGGGTCGAATTACGAAAAATTCCTTTCTTAGAATATAATGTTACCACGGCGGAAACCTTAGTCTTTAATACGATATGTCATTTACCTATATCGATTAGATATCAAGGGAAATATAAGGGTCGTGACTCAAAAATACGTTGTAGAACAATTTATACTTTTTCCCTTTAATAGTTGAATTCCAAACACTTCTTTCTTAAAATATGATGTAAGCAAAGCTGAGACATTATTCCTCACAATCGTACTTGATTTATCGATTTTCGATAGATATCAAGGGAGATAAGTGGCTCGAGACACAAAAAACGCATTTTAGAAAAATTGACTTTTTTGCCTTTTATGGGTCGAATTACGAGAAATTCCTTTCTTAAAATATAATGTTACCACGGCGTAGACCTTATTCTTTAATATGATACCTCATTTATCTATATCGGTTAGATATCAAGGGAGATAAATCGCTCGTGACACAAAAATCGGTTATAGAAAAATTTATACTTTTTCCTTTAACGGTTAAATTCTAAAAACATTCTTTCTTAAAATATGATTTCACAAAGCTGATACATTACTCCTTATATTCCTACTTCATTTATCGATTTTGGTTAGATATCCAGGGAGATAAATGGCTCGAGATTCAAATAACGCTTTTTAGAAAAATTGACATTTTTGCCTTTTAAGGGTCGAATTACGAAAAATTCCTTTGTTAAAATATAATTTTACCACGGCGGAGACCTTATTCTTTAATATGATACCTCATTTATCTATATCGGTTAGATATCAAGGGAGATAAATCGCCCGTGACACAAAAATCGGTAATAGAAAAATTTATACTTTTTTCCTGTAAGGTTGAATTCCCAAAAACATTCATTCTTAAAATATGATGTCAAAAAAGCTGAGACATTACTCATCATAATCCTACCTCAATTATCGATTTTGGTTTGATATCCAGGGAGATAAATGGCTCGAGATACAAAAAACGCATTTTAGAAAAAGTGACATTGAATAAAATTTTCTCGGGTAGCTAGCCGAGTTAGTCCATCGTTTGACCACGACGTTTCGGCGGTCACAACTCTGCCGCCATTGTCAAGTGACTGCTGCCGGTAGGTTATTGAGGTGCTTATATATCACGCGAAGTCCGCGCTACGTCATCCTTTTTCCGGTCGGCCAATGGCTAGTGACGGGAAACGTTGGCGGGAAGCGTTCCTATTGGCGGAAGCCATTAGCTGCTGGTGGGTTCCGCTGATTGCTGGCGCGCAAGAGAGGTGCGTGTTTCCCAGTTGTCCTGCTGCACTCTCATTTTCTGGATTGCTGGGCTCCAGGCTTTACTTAACTGAAATCCAGTATCTCTGTTACCGAGGTCCTTCGAGATACGAATTTCGATAGCTTCCGAGAAAACACTGTCCCAATAACCTCTCGTACGCGCAAGAATTCTTGTTGCTTTGAAATTAAAGCCATGTCCCGTGTCAATACTGTGTTCAGCAACCGCTGACTTGTCGATCTGGCCCAGGCGGACGTTGCGCACATGTTCGGCGCACCTTTGGTCAATACATCGTGTTGTTTGTCCGATGTAAGCCTTTCCGCATTCGCAAGGAATGCGATATACGCCAGGTGTTCGTAAGGCTATATCGTCCTTGGGTGACCGCAGTATATTCCTAATTTTGGCCGTTGGTCGGAAAATGGTTTTAATGCCACATTTACTTAAAATTCTGCCAATCTTAGCGGTAGTCGTTCCGATATAAGGAAGGAAGGCGAAGCGGCTCGGGTCTACCTGCTGTCGTATTTTCCTCCTTCCTGCTCGTGTGCAAACCGAGTTTATTAACGCCTCGTTGAAACCGTTCTTGCGGAAAGTTTCCCGTAAATGACACATTTCCGCCTGCAAACTATCCTTGTCAGATAGAGTTTGCGCCCTGTGCACCAAGGTTTCCAGTACTGATCTGCGTTGGGCCGGGTGGTGGTGGCTGCGCGCGTTGAGATATAGATCAGTATGTGTTGGTTTCCTGTACACAGAATGACTTACAGTGCCATCAGTTCTCTTTTCGATCAAAATATCCAAAAATGGAAGGCGGCCATTCCTCTCCATCTCCATTGTAAATTTAATGTTTCCGTTGATCCCATTAAGATGTTGTAAAAATTCTTGTAGACTATTGATACCATGCGACCATACTATAAACGTGTCGTCAACATAACGAAAGAAACAGGTTGGCTGTTTTGGGGCACTTGCTAGAGCATGTTCTTCGAAATGTTCCATATAAAAATCGGCAATTGCTGGGGACAACGGTGAGCCCATAGCAACCCCATCAACCTGCTCGTAATATTCCTCATCGAATTGAAAGTAGGTTGACTGCAGCACATGACGGAACAGTTCCACTTCCTTGGGAGAAAAGTGTTTCGCCAGCAACGCTAATGTGTCCGCTAGTGGCACATTTGTAAAAAGTGACACGACATCGAAGCTGACCATGATGTCGTCTGCCCCCAGTCGAAGATCTTTCAACACGTTTATGAACTCAGCAGAGTTCCTCACATGGTGGGGACTTTTTCCCACGAGTGGTGATAGTCTACTTGTTAGATATTTTGCCAGTTGGTAAGTAGGTGAGCTTATAGCACTCACTATCGGGCGTAAAGGAGTACCATCCTTATGTATCTTTGGCAGCCCATACAATCTAGGTGGAACCGGTGCTCGTGGCTGGAGGCGCTTGCTTGTTTCGGCGTCTATTCCTGATTCTTTTCAATAGCATTACAGTTTTCCTCGCCAATACCGCGGTAGGATCCTTAGTAAGTCTCCTATAGGCGTCGTCATTTAACATCTGCGACAGCTTCTGTCTGTATTCATCCGAGTTAAGGATGACGGTCGAATTTCCTTTGTCTGCAGGGAGGATAATGATGTCCATATCCTCTCGTAGCGTTCGAAGAGCCTTGCGTTCAGATGTTGAATTATTTGCCTTCGGAGGTTTAGCCCTGCGTAATATCCTACAACCTTCCCTCCTAATTTCCTCAGCAGCGTCGGATGGAAGACCCCTGATGGCTTGCTCACGCCGCTAGTGATTTCCCTTGTGGGAATCTCTCTTGGAACCGGTGCGAAGTTTAGTCCTTTGGATAACACGGATAACGTTGCATCGTCAAGATTTTTTCCAGAGAGATTCACTATAGTTCTGAGTTCAGGCGAAGACTGAGGACGATGGCTCCCTGGAAGTTTTTCATATTTAGCGCATTGGCGCGCCGTCGCTCGTCGTTGGTGTATCAGGCTGCTGGCTGTTGTAACACCGTCAACCCATTCCCAAGCGTCACGGGACGGTATTCCAGAAAGACGCAGATGGCACTGAAGAAGAACCTTGGAGGTTTTGTCCAGCTCGGATATCGTGAAGTGAACCCTCTCCCTAACGATGGTGGAGCTTGCTCGTCGGAAGAATCATCTGACCGCGCTGATGATATTGGGTGACGTTCTCCTGCGAAATGTGGCACGACATCGTTGTCCCGGCAGCGCTTGAAGAAAGGCAGCGTGGAACAGCAGGCTTGGCCTTCTTCTTTCGAAGATTTTCAACCAGCCGGGACGCTTCGGAAGAATATCCTCCCCGTAGAGGTTAACTATGTAAGACTGGAGATTTTCTCGGCGTTGTAAATGAATAAAATTTTCTCGGGTAGCTAGCCGAGTTAGTCCATCGTTTTGACCACGACGTTTCGGCGGTCACCATCTCTGCCGCCATTGTCAAGTGACTGCTGCGGTAGGTTATTGAGGTGCTTATATATCACGCGAAGTCCGCGCTACGTCATCCTTTTTCCGGTCGGGCAATGGGCTAGCTGACGGGGAAACGTTGGCGGGAAGCGTTCCTATTGGCGGAAGCCATTAGCTGCTGGTGGGTTCCGCTGATTGCTGGCGCGCAAGAGAGGTGCGTGTTTCCAGTTGTCCTGCTGCACTCTCATTTTCTGGATTGCCTGGGCTCCAGGCTTTACTTAACTGAAATCCAGTATCTCTGTTAACGAGGTCCTTCGAGATACGAATTTCGATAGCTTCCGAGAAAACACTGTCCCAATAACCTCTCGTATGCTCAAGAATTCCTTGTTTGCTTTGAAACGAGGCGTTAATAAACTCGGTTGTGCACACGAGCAGAAGGAGGAAAATACGACAGCAGGTAGACCCGAGCCGCGTCGCCTTCCTTCCTTATATCGGAACGCACTACCGCTAAGATTGGAAGAATTTTAAGTAATGTGGCATTAAAACCAGTTTCCGACCAAAGGCCAAAATTAGGAATATACTGCGGTCACCAAGGACGATATAGCCTTACGAACACCTTGCGTATATCGCATTCCTTGCGAATGCGGAAAGGCTTACATCGGACAAACAACACGATGTATTGACCAAAGGTGCGCCGAACATGCGCGCAACGTCCGCCTGGGCCAGATCGACAAGTCAGCGGTTGCTGAACACAGTATTGACACGGGACATGGCTTTAATTTCAAAGCAACAGAATTTTTTGCGCGTACGAGAGGTTATTGGGACAGTGTTTTCTCGGAAGCTATCGAAATTCGTATCTCGAAGGACCTCGTAACAGAGATACTGGATTCAGTTAAGTAAAGCCTGGAGCCCAGCAATACCAGAAATGAGAGTGCAGCAGGACAACTGGGAAACACGCACCTCTCTTGCGCGCCAGCAATCAGCGGAACCCACCAGCAGCTAATGGCTTCCGCAATAGGAACGCTTCCCGCTATTGGCCAACGTTTCCCGTCACTAGCCATTGGCCGACCGGAAAAAAGGATGACGTAGCGCGGACTTCGCATGATATATAAGCACCTCAATAACCTACCGGCAGCAGTCACTTGACAATGGTGGCAGAGTTGTGACCGCCGAAACGTCGTGGTCAAACGATGGACTAACTCGGCTAGCTTACCCGAGAAAATTTTATTCATTTACAACGCGAGAAAATCTCCAGTCTTACAAAAGTGACATTTTTGCCCTATAAGGGTCGAATTAAGAAAAATTCCTTTCTTATAATATAATGTTACCATGGCGGAGACCTTATTCTTTAATATGATACCTCATTTATCTAAATCGGTTAGATATTAAGGGAGATAAATCGCTCGTGACACAAAAATGCATTGCAAAAATATTCCGAAAAATTTCTGGCTTAATATATGATGTCACTAAAGCGGAGATCTTTATCTTTAAAACGATACTCATAAAACGGTTTCAGGTAGGTATCCAGGGAGATAACTGACTCGTAACAGAGAAAACAGCATTTTAGAAAAATTTACATTTTTGCCCTTTAAGGGTCGAATTCCAAAAACTTTCTTGCTTAAAATACGATTTAATCAAAGTGTAGACCATAAGCTTTAAAATGACACCTCATTCATTGATTTCGGTTAAGTATGAAAGAAGATATAGGCTTGTGACAAAAAAATACCTTATAGAAATAATATATATGATGATATGTTGTTGTTGTTTTTTTTTACTAGCGACAGTGTTATTAACTTGATAGGTTCTTCAATATTTCATTTCATAGCAATAGTTACAAAGCGGCTGAGAAATTATTTTGGTTAATTTTCATCTTATTTAAGCATTATTTATTTTATCATTATAAAAACTGATTGGACTGTGATTTCATAACATTACACAGTATTACGATTTCTAGATAGTAATAAAATATAATATCTCATGATTAATATTGTTTCTTTTCATAAATTATTGGCTCAACACAGTCCTCCTCGGTTGGATACGCCACTTGCTCTACCCATCTGGTTGTATAGCCAGACCATACAGGTCCGGGTGACATGAAACCTGGATGTAGGTGCACAGAGTTGTGAGTTCCACCATCTCTACCTAGAAGTTGTCTACCCCTTTTGAATGCTTCCTCTTTTTATCATTGGTCGGTTTGTCTCTGTATACTACTGTATGCTACTGTATACATTTTGTCCAAACTCGGTGTTGATATCCTTGCTAACTGGCTCTTTACTTCAGTTATAGAATCTTCATACTTCTTTTCCAAAGCATGTAGATACATATCAGTTTTTTCCCCATTCTCATTGCCAGTTTTCCTTCTGACTGTTTGTTTGTCACTGTACATTGTTTCTTGCACAGCTAGTATTGACATATCTCTTTCATCTCATCTGTTGGCTATAAAAGTTTACCAGTGTTGGTCAAAGTCTATCCCTTTCTGAAAATCCTTTTGATCTTGATCTTTGTTGAAGTTGTGGGAAGATCCATGTTTTCCCTTACACACTTCTTGGTAGTTCTCCCAGAATCACGATGTCTGCTTGTGTTTGACAAATGGGATCATTCCTCAGGAATAATCTAGATTTGATTGTGTGATACATTCCATTGGGTGCATATAAATTTGTTTGAATGGGCTCTTACTAAGGCTTTTAATACCAGAAGTATTTATGCTGTTTCTAATAAGGGGAACAGAAGCCTGCCGTAACCACCCCTAAATTGGTGTATAAATGCTGCCTAAATTATCCACACATACTGGGCTGGCTCCACCGTGATTGCAACTGCACTGAAGTACAACTTCTCTGTTGAAGGTACTGTTGAGGTCTTCACTCATAATCCTGAACTGAGAACCTTTGCTAGATATGAAGCACCGGATTAGTGTGCTCCGGAACTCAAGTTGGAAGGATCGCTACTCCATGAAGTAGGGTTACCTCTATGAATGGAAAGGTGTGGATTACGAAGTGGATTAGAATTTCTGGTAAAACAAAAAAAGGAGCTTTACATAAAAAAGGATTCAGGGAACTACACACTGAATGACACAACAAATTAAATTCAAAAATACTAATAAACATAATCAGGAATGTCAAGTAAGAATCAGAAAAAATAGAGAATTCCAGTAATAAAGTGAAAAGTGTGGAATGTGATAAGCTGTGAAATAGGAAACTCTATAAATCACTCAAGTCATAAAAAATAAAATAAAATATGTTTGTTTATATTGAAATAGGATGAACTTTGTGAAATATTTAATAAGCATTTTTCTTCAATTGTAGAGAAATTAAGCACAGAAAAAGAAATTACAGTGCCCTAAAGCTTCTTCACATTGCTTTCCCAAATATTTTTGTGGTGATGCAATTGTCACCAATAACAGCCTCAGAGATAAACTTGTGAAACAATTATAAATTCTAATAGATATGACTGTTTTCAAATAAATACAGAAAAAAAATGTTCAAATAGTATAAGACACATACTTTCTAACGTTTGTAATTAATCTTTAATGCATAGTATATTTCCAAACAGACTAATATATACAGGTGTAAAATGGAGGAGATAGACGGGTGTCTTGAGAAATTGCCACCGGAACAAGACCTCTATTACAATTTTATCAATTATTATTTAAACCATTATTTAAAATAAGTATACATGACAAGTACCAACCAATATCTATACTTCCATAATTATAAAAGATTTTCAAAAAATTCATGTAATGTACTAAAATATGTTATACCTTATTATAGTTTAACTACCCTACAGTTTCGATACCAGGAAAAGCCATCCACATAAATGGCTATTTACTGTTTAAAATTAATGCTTACAAGGAACTGAATAATAGGAAGTGCTCTGTTGAATTTCTTCTAATATTGCAAAAGCATTTGACTGTTCATCATGAATTAATATTGAAAAAATGTAATTCTATGGTATATAGAACGGCAAGTAAATGGTTTAAGCCATACATGGAAAGCTGAATTTAAATGATATCCATTTTTTGTTCTAAAATCAATGAAGGTGCTTCTTTAGACTGGGAGAAAATGCCTCAATGGCACTCCACATGGCTCTATCCTAAGACCTCATTTGTTTCTATTATACAGTAATAACCTTCCTGGCAACTTATCTGACAAGTATAAGAGCATTTTATTCGCAGACACTAACCTGACAAAAACGAATAAGTGTAAATGAAGTAATCAGTACTAAACTGGTTTAAGGCAACTTATTTTACATAAAATTTTAATATTCTCATTACCTATGTTTAAAAATAATGTGCAGCAAGATTTACATATAAGTTATAAAAACACATCTTGGAAACAGAGTATAATATTCCTTCGAGAGTTGAGAAACTCAGCTGGCAAGAATGTATCACATCACTACTGAATATAATAACTGTTTCAAAAAAAAAAAAAAATAACTGCATTCAAAAAACACACTAAAAATTTTAAAATAACTGTATACCTTGCTTAGAAGAAAATAAATATAAATGGAAAATATTTTAAATTACTATTGTTGAAATTTTAACATTAATCAGTTATTTTTGGAGTCAGTGCCAGCTGCAACATAAGGAGGAACAAATTAGTGAACTTAATTTGCCATTCAAGATGAGGCGGAGAGTACGAACGAAAATTCAGAATATTTTTCAGTGCATAGTGAGGCAAATCTTGTTTTTGTAGGAGACACTTCAGGGAAACAAATTAGGCTCTCTTTTAATCTGTGGCTCGGCCTTTTTGGTCATTGAGACATATCTCTGATGCGACTGTGTCAGTTAATAGGCTGCATCATGGGGTTAATTAAATATTCTCAGCCCATGACTACAAATTTTCTTTTCCATGGCGTAATGTTATGTAACTATTATTGTCGGTTTCGTGACTGACCATTATGATCTAACATATAAAGAAATACATCTGACAACATACAATATAATTACAATATCAAGTATTCAGTATAAATTTAATCTAAATGAAACACAAATCATTTTCTTAATTCATAAGTTTCCCATTTGGCCATAAAATATTTTTACAACATGAATTTATTCCTCAAAACTAAAACAAAAATTAGTTAACTGCATAATTTTTAAAATTTACTTTTATCCAGTACTTTCACATATTCTCCACAATTTTTTTATTCATAATGAGACATTTATTACTACAAATTGATTTAAAACTTTGATTCTCATTTAAATAATGGACAAAATCTATTATATTGGAATCCCTTGACCATATTTGTACAATTAATAACACAAAGGTTTTACTGTCATAATAATCATTTGCTAGGATAAATAGGTTTTCACACTTCCATTTTAACATCGTTGCGGATTGTGTATGGATCAAAATGCCCCCTAACAACTCTCTTACTCTTTATCTACATGTACTTTACATAATGGAAAAAACACACACACACAGTTAACTAAATTCCATAAGTGAATCTAGAGACAATTTTTTTTTTAAATTCCACGATACATCATCTAGCATTGAAACGCTATCTAACCAAATACAAATAAGAATATCTATTTTAACATTCCACCATTCCGCTACCCTCTGTTAAACTTTCTCCACATGACTCCAACAACCTTTCATAACTCAGGCGTCAATAATTTACAAATCTCTCGTCCCTTCGTTCAATGCTGCAGAGGCATGATTATTCGCTTTCAATTACGCCCGTTAATAATGTTTCGTCTTCTATCAAACCGATGAGTACGCTTGCAATCAAAACTACACAAACTACAAAAAAATACTACTAATTTACTGCCTCCACAGGTATATTCCTTAAATCTTCACGAAAGATTCCCTACTTCAATCTTACTACAGGCATGGTGTATCGATAAAATCTTTCTGATTCTGGAATGAGCCTGCCTTTGTGTTCGAGTGCATAGTCCCTGCAATTGAATTTACCATGGTATTTCGGTCTGATTGTATGTTCACCGCATTGTTTCTTTCATGTATCTGTTCATTTTTGTACCAATGATGGTTATTATCCTTCGGATACCATTGTCTGTTACAGTTTCTCCTCTGACTTTGTTTGTGTTGCCAGTGTCTTTGGTGATTATAAGTATTTCTACCAGCCCTTGCTAAACCATCGTGATGTTTGTTCACACCCATCTGATCAAAGTATCTTAATGTGTCCAAAAATTGCTTTAGTGTTGTGATCACGGTCGGGTTCAGTTTTAATTGCATTTCTGGAGGGAAATGAGTAATGAGCGCGGCCTTTAGATCCATGTCACTCATAGGCTCATCTAAATATCCTGACAATACTGATAATCTCATAGCATATCCAAACATTGAATCACCTTTGCTTGCATCAAATTGGCCCCGGCATATCCGACTTTGGGTTTGTACTTGTTCGCTTTTCGACCAGAATGTATTTAAAAAGGCACTTTTGAATTGTGGGTACGTGAACTCTGGTGGGCAGAACGCTGTACACCAGTTTTTCTCCTCTGGACCAAGAGCTAATCTAGCGACACGTGTTTTTAGTACTTCAGGGGTATTCTTTAGATCAAAATAATTCTCCAAATCATTTATAAATCTCCGTGGATTAATTTTCCGTCGGACTTCGAATTTCGGCAGCACCAATTCCTCTTGTTTGTATGTTAGTACATCAGAACCAATTGATACCATTCTCTCATCGACTGTCGATTCAATTTTCTGACATTTTGCAATAATTTCAGCTCGGAAAGTATTCTGTACTTGATGCGATTCTTTGTATAACTCTAACAATAATTTTAGTGATCTATCAAAATCCATCATTCTTTCATTGACTGTTGAAAATTTGAGCTGTGCTAGTCTGCAACTCTGAAACTACCTGTTCAGTGTGTAAAATACGTGTTTTGTGTTTTGAATGATCTCTTCCAGTTGATCACATCTCGTAATCAGGTGACTCGATGTGCTCCGAATAACCGACATCTCATGTTGTGCGTTTGTTCGAAAGTCTTCAAATTTATTGTTAGCATCTACACAAAAATTATCAAACTGAGTTTCTAACTGACCACTTAGTATTTTAAACTTTTTATGAATCTGTGAGTTTTGTTCGAGAATTTGAGCTTCTTGAGCACAGATTTTAGAGCTAATCTGTTCTATTTGTTCTGTTAATAACTTTTGTAATGTTATAAGTACTGATTCTTGCAAGAACTGATTGCTAGCAACGGTAGGTCGGTGTGTATTGTGCTTAATTTCACATTTCGGAACACCCATGTGGGATTTATGTGACTGACTCGTTAGCGTCACTGTGCTATCGTTTCGTAATTTCAAATATTCCACTGTGTTATTTGCCATTCTTTCACAATTACCACTGGATCCGTGTACTGGGATAGCTTCTGTTCGATTCTCTATCGGTTTTGAAATTCTCAAGCCCATAATTAAATTTTAGCATAAAGTGCGATGCAGTGAAATCAATACTTAAACTAAATCCCTTTTTGTATGCATAACCGAATACAGCAAGAAAGCAAACAACAAAAATGCGATATGGCCTAACTGGAATTTCGTCTGGAAAACCGGAAATGAATAAAACAGCAAGAAGCAAACAAACAAAACGCTCCATTTCTTATTATTATTTTTAAGTTTGTATTGTGGCTCAAAATGACAGTGACAACACCAAAGTGGGTAAATTACTAAGTTCTCCATGAACACTGTTCCGTTCTGTAACAGACCTTATGGCAATATTTTCGGACCCCTCCTTCATTTTTTTGCATTATATAATCCACATAAACTTACATTTAAACATTCTGAGCAGATTCTCAATAAATCACCAATCGAAAATTACCGACAAGACGGAAATCTATCATTTTATCGCTATCCCATTTCCAGGAACAAATTGAAAATTCCTCTTATACAGAACATGACCAAATTTGGCAAGCAAAAAATATAAATGTCCCGCCAATTATTTTTTTTTCAATCAACAATACCGTGAAGGCAAACAAACAAAACCAAAATCATCTCAAAACAGGAACGCAGAAAATTGGACATACATTTTTATAACACTTATGAAACAACACATGAATCTCATTTTCTATACACAATTACTACTTATCAACTCAGCCTCTCCTTCTCTCCATCTGTAAAACATTTGTTGGTACATACACTAATACATAAATTACAAGAAAATTATACTGCCTAGGTTCACCAAAATGCTAAAAAAATTTAATTCTGTTGCATCTTATGAAATAGCTAAAATAAATATAAAATGTTCCTTGCATTCTTTAGTTCCAGATTTCCATTTCGTGATTCTATAAATTCTTTAAGCCCCACGTTGGGCTGCCATTGTAATAGATATGGCTTACCTTGGCAATTAGGGATTGATTTTATTGCTTTTAATTAAATTTGGGCGCCTTTATAATTAATCTTGGATTGCATGAACAGGGTTAATTTTCCTTTTACCTATTTATAACAGATACATAATTCTTTAACAAGTTGAGGTGTTACAATTTATTACTGCCTTTTACATTTGAACAAGACACAATTACAGTATATGGCACATGTGAATTACAAAGAAACAATCTTATGGATTTCCGGAATTAACCGATTGTCCAACCGTATAATTTTCTGCTGGCTAGAAAAGTTTTATTGCATGAGTCCCTATCTCTGCAGATCGCTCTGCGGGTCGTTTTCGGGTATGGAATGTACTGGAACTTGAAGAAAACAAGCAACTAAGCACTTCAGCTCACCAAACAGTCCACGTGGGCTCGAGGATCACCATTCCTGGTACACTGTGTCGTCACTATCTCTAAACTCCCCTCGTAAGAGAAGGTAGCTCCGTCCTCTCCAGCTCGCGGGCACAAGATGTCTCCTTCCCGGGGTGCAGAGCACGTCGTTCTACCATCCCCACTCCTCCTTTTCTCGTCACCAACCTCCTTGCCGGATTTTCCCTCCAGAACATGCAAACAAAACCTTCTGTTAGAACCAAAATATAGATGCGTTATGTTCATTGGTCAGTCACTCCACTCGCCATCTTTGGAACCTCCCGAATTTGTACGAGAACACACGAACATTTCGCCACAGATCGCTTGTGTCCGACCTGCATTGTATCCCAGCTGAGGTGGGCATAACTGTTCCTGTCCGCCACTTCAAGGTTACCGTGTACCTGCTCCGCTAACGCTATTGTACTCACACGCAGCCCCTTTAACAGCTGTTGTTTGTTGTGTTTGCGGCTGCCTCTGTCTCCAACCCTTTCACTTAATTCTCATTTTCTGAGTATTTCACGCGGAACACCTAATGTGTCTCGGATCACTTCTGTTACAATATGAAGTGAGATAAATGGCTCGTGACACAAAAACATATTGCGAAAATATTGCTTCTTTCGGCTCTGAAAGGTCAAATTCCGAAAAACTTTTGTCTTAGTATATGACACCACTAAAGCAGAGGTCCTAATCTTTAAAATGATATTTCATTAAAAGATTTCTGATAGGTATCCAGGGAGATAAATGACTTATAACACAGAGAACAGAATTTTAAACATATTGAAATTTTTGCCCTTTAAGGGTCGAATTCTGAAAACTTTCTTTCTTAAAATATGATGTGGCCAAAGTGGAGACCATAAGCTTTAAAATGACACCTCATTAATTGATTTCGGTTAAGTATGAAGGAAGTTACAGGCTTGTGACCAAAAACAAATACATTATAGACATAATATATATGATTGTCAATCCTTATTGTTTTTATTTTGTTTTTCTTGCTTTGGCTGGAATCGACTCCAAATATAACTGATTAACATAAAAATTTCGATATTATTAATGCAAAATATTGTCAAATTAGATTTAATTTCTTCTAAGCAAATTATAAAGTTATTTGAAAATTTTAGTGTTTTTTTATTTTATTTTTTACTTTTTTATTTTTTGGAAACAATTACTTTAGTATTAAATTTTTAGTGGTATTATAGTTTGTTTTGTATGCAGCAGAACTTCATGGTAGCTAAGTGATCAAAGCGCTTGCTTTCAAAAACTTCTTACTCGATGTACCCCAACAGTTTCACGAACGGGATTAATTAGATGCTGTGATAAGGAATGTCAGTTTACATTTTGGTCCAGTCTGTGTTTGAACCTAATCTCAAAATCTGTTAAAGTTGCTGCTCAATAATCGAAACGTGTAACTTCAGGTCATTAAAACATAACACATATAGAAATTTGTGTGATGAATATATCTGTTTGTTCCGGTATCATGCAGGAAATATAGATTTTTATGGGTTTTCACAACACGAAGGCTTATGGCCCAAGTTAAAATTAGGACATATTTATTTTATGAATATTCTGCCATATCTTAAAAATAGCTGAATTGCTTTTGATGGGATTTCAAACTCTCGGTTTCTATGAGGAATGTTGTAAATTATATGGGGAAGGGGTAATGGAGAAGAGTGATTGGGATTTGGGCTGTCTTTTTCTGTTTGGTTTATTTTTTAATTTTTTAAATTTTTTATTTATCAATCTTGTTTCATGGATCCCTGCTGAGGAAGGACCTATGGGATGTGAAACTTGTCATGGTTAATACACATACATACAATATTAGTCATAATCCTAGTAAAACAAGTATATGTTCCAAAGACAAATAAAGAGAATAACAATAAACACTCATTTTTACAACTGAATTTTGCAAAATGTCATATTGAATACAATTAATTTTTTAAATTCTTGAATGGAGTAGAAGGTTTTGCCAATAAGATAATCTCTCAGTTTTTCTTTAAATATATCTTTATTATCTGCAGACTGTTTTATACTCCTGGGAAGTTTATTAAACAGATGTATACCAGAATAATTAACTCCTCGTTGTACTAAGGACAGAGATGTTAGTGTTTTGTGCAAGTTATTTCTATTTCATGTATTGAAATTGGGTACCTGTGAATTAGAAGTAAACAGGTTAAAATGATCTATGACAAAGCACATGAGATAATATATATACTGACAAGTCATTGTAAGAATGTTGAGTTTTTTAAAAAGTTGTCTGTAAGAAGTTCTTGGTTGTACCCTACACAACATCTAATAGCTCTTTCTGTGCTATGAAAACTTTTTTACTTTGTGAAGAGTTTCCACAAAAAATTATGGCATATGACATCACTGAATGAAAATATGAAGAGTACACTTGTTTCGTTAATTCTAGATCTGCTGTTAGAGAAAGTGTTCGTATTGCAAAGGTAACACTACTTAACTTCTTCAGTAGTGAAGTGATATGTTCATGCCAACAGAGTTTCTCATCTATTTAAATACCAAGGAATTTTATACTCTTTGTTTCTAATATTTTGTTATTTTATATCTTACTTGTAAATCTGGCTGTGCATAATTTTTTGTTTTAAACCTAATATAACATGTGTGTGGTTTTTTTGTTTTTTTTCAAAATTTAATTTTAATGAATTTGCCTTAAACCAATTTGCTACTTCACTTACATTAAATTCTAGATTGATATTCGGTGTTTTTCTCATAGTCAGGTTAGTGTCATCTGCAAATAAAACACTCTTAACCTTGTCAGATAAATTTCCAGGAATGTCATTGATGTACAACAAAAAGAGGATGGGTCCTACGACAGAACTTTGTGGAAGTCCCTGTTTTATTTTCTCCAGTCTGATGAAGCATTTTAGAATAAAAAATGGAAACTTTTTGCATTCGACTTTCCATCTGTTTTAAACCATTTACCTGTGGTTCCTTAAACAATATAGGATTCCATTTTCTTCAAAAGTAATTCATGATTTACACAGTCAAATGCTTTTGCTAGATCACAAAATATTCCAACAGTGCTTATTTTATTATTCAGATTCCTCAAATGTGTTATTTAAAAATGAATATATAACCATTTCTATAGATGATCCTTTTTGGAACCCAAATTGTGATTTAGTGAAGATATTATTTTGTTTAACATGTTTTATTGCTGTACAGTACATGACTTTTTCATAAATCTTTGAGAATCCTGAAGTAATGAAATGGGAGGATAGTTATCTACACATGTTGCTTCTCCTTTTTTAAACAACGGTTTTACAACTGCATATTTTAGTCTATTTGGAAACACGCCTTGCAGTAAGGATTCATTACAATTGTGGGCAAGTACACGACTTATAGAATCTGAACATCTTTTCAGTAATTTGCTTGAGAAATTGTCATATCTGGAAGAATTTTTAGGTTTAATTGTTTCATGAGTTTATTTATTTCTGTGACTGTTACTGGTGGAAATTGCATTTCTGCAAATCTATTTGGGAAAGCAGTCTGAAGAAGCCTTAAAGCACTATGTGAGGATTGTTTTTCTGAGCCTAATTTCTCTATAACTGAAGTAAAATGTTTGTTAAATATTTCACAAACTGCCCCTACTTCACTATGAACAGATCCATTTTGTTCTATTTTTATGTCTTCAAGCGTGATTTACAGATTTTCCTGTTCCAGTTTTTATTATATTCCAAAGAGTTTTCATCTTATTGCCTGAATTCTCTATTTTATCTGAGATATACCTGTTCTTGGCCTTTCTTGTTACATTTCTTAGTATTTTAGAATAAAGTTTATAATGAGCTTTCAGTGTATAGTTATCTGATTCTCTTGCTTTTAAGTACAGGTTCCTTTTTGTTTTACAAGATACTCTAATACCCTTTGTTATCCATCCCTTACCCAGTTCATTGTTTGGAGTATTGACAACTTTCCTTTTTTGGAAACTTCCTTCAAAAAGCGTTAGAAATATATTGAGAAAGGAATCAAATTTTTCATTAACACCCTGTGCGTTGTACACTTCTGACCATTGTTCATTATTTAAGGAATCTATGAAATGTTTTATATTGTTTTCATTAATATTTCTTCTATATACCCAACTTTTCTTTATCTGTTTAATAGTGTTTCTGAACTTGATACATAGCAGCTGGGCATCATGATCTGAGATACTATTTATTACTGGAAGTATGTTGTAATTAGTGTACAGAGATATATCCATAAAAGAAATATCAATTGCTATCCTGCTATTATTTTGTATTCTAGTAGGGAAATTTACGAGTGCCGTTAAGTTAAAAGACAACATCAAGGCTTCCATATCTAGCCTCTCATTGCTGTGATCGAGAAAATGAACATTAAAATCTCATCATGAAACTATTTGTTTGTTATTTTTGAAACATAGTAACAAAGACTCTAACTCCGATAAAAACAGTCTAAAATTTTGTGAGGGGGGGCTCTGTAAATTGCTATTACTATGAGCTCTTCCATACCATATTCTAGTTTAGAAACACAGCATTCAAAGTATTGTTCTATTCCATACTTACTTACACCTACACTGTTGCATTGAATACTATTTTTAACAAAAATTGCAACTCTGCCTTTAAAGTATACATGTTTAAATTTCCATTGATATCTGATAAAAACTGTAGGTATATATATATATATATAAAAACAATTAAGGGGGAATGGAGGGAAAGAGTAGTTTGGTTTTGTAAAATTAGTATGGACAGCATTTTTCTTTTGCATTAAAGTATACGTGTGCTACATTCCATTAAAATCTGATAAAAACTGTGGTCTTCTATAAAGAACATTGGAAATTAAGAAGGGTGGGGTAGAAGGGAAGAGGGGTTGGGCTTCTGCAAACCAAATTTAAATAGAACTGTTCTGTATGTTTGAAAGTATACAAGTACCTTCAGAATTTGATATAAACTATAGCTTTGTATACAGAACAGTAACAAAGATTAAAGGGATGGAAAGGAGAAGAGGGGTTTGGTTTCTCTAAACCAAATATAGACAATATATTCTGTTTGTTTCAAAGTACACATATTCAGACTTTCTTCCAAATCGGATAGAAACTGTAGCTTTGTTTAAAGAACATTGACAGTAGTTATGGGGGTAGGTTGAAAGGGGTACAGTGACTGTTTTTAAACTAATGTGGACAATTTTTTCTTTTCTCTTTATTTTAAATCGAAATTGGATTAAAACGTACAAAAATTTAGGGTATAAGGGATAGAGGGGTTGTTTTTTTTTATTTTGTCAGAATTATTCTCCATGATAAAATACATATATGTACCAGGTTGTATGGTGATTGATCAATCGGTATCGACTGTAGCTTCATTTAAACGACATTTACAAAGATTATGAGGATGGAAAGGGGAAGAGGGGTAGGGTTTTTTCCAAACAAATGTTGACAGTATTTTTCTCCTTATTGTAAAGTATATGTGTACAAGGTTCCATCCTAATCTGATAAAAACTGATGGTTTGTATAAAAATTGAGGGTTGTTGAATGGGAGAGAGGGTGGTTTATGAATTTTTTGGTCAGAAATCTTCTCCATGAAAAAATATATATGTGTGCCAACTTTCATGGAGATCGATCAAATGGTGTCAACTGTAGCTTTGTATAAAAAACATTGACAAAAAATTAAGGGGGTACAAATGGAGAGAGGGGTTCAGTTTTTGCAAACCAAAAGTTGACAGTATTTCTCTCTGTTTTAAAGTAAAAGTGTGCAAAGTTCCGTAGAAACTGGATAAAAATGTGAGTTTTTATTATAAAAAATTAAGGATGTAATGGTTGAGTGTGGGTGGTTTATAGAAACCTTCTTCATGAAAAAATACATATAAGCGCTAACTTCCATGGTAATAGGTCAAACGGTGTACACTGTAGCTTTGTATATAGACCACTGACGAAAATTAAGGTGATAGAAGGAGGGAGAGGGGTTGGGCTTCGGCAGACAAAATGTTGTCAGTGTCTTTTTCTTTATTTTGAAGTATACATGTGTAAAGTTCTATCGAAATTGGATAAAGAATGTGGGTTAGTATAAAAATTAATGGGTGTAAAGGGAGAGAAGTAATGGGTTTTTTTTTGTGGTCAGAATTCTTCTCCATGAAATATACATGTATACACCAACTTTCATGCAGATCAGTTAAATGGTGTCGAGTGTAGCTTTGTATAAAGAATATTGACAAAAATTAAGGGGGTGAAAAGGGGGAGAGAGGTTGGGTTTCCGCGAAAAAAAAAAATGTTGATAGTATTTTTCTCCTTATTTTAAATTACACACGTCCAAATTGCAATTGAAAACAGACAGAAAATGTGGGTTTGTATAAAAATTAAAGAGGGTTAGATGGGTGGTTCCTTGATGAAATTTATATGGCACCACTAAGGTATACGCCACTGAAAAAATTTCATTAAAATCCATTCAAAATTGGCAAAAACATTGCTAATAATAGTACATCAAAAAAAAAAAATAGAAAGTAAAGCAGTGTCATTTTTGCAAAAAGACCTTTCTCACAATGAAGAGAACTCCTTAATTCTCATTCCATCAGAGAATCTCATCACAAACTAAAGAAAGATTTCATCACCCAGAAAATACTTTGTATGGTAGAACAAAGAAATTATTGCAGACAACTTCATAAAAAATGCTATATTCTTACATAATCTTCTTGGTATATATGTTCTCTCATGTGATTTGTCATAGAATTTTTAACTTGTTTACTTCGAAGTCCCAGTTTCTCAATTTCTGGAAAAATAACTTATACAAAACTCAAATGTCATTTATCTTCAGTATAAAGAGGAGACATATTTGTTTAATAAACTTCCTGAAAGTATAAAACACTTTTTTATTTATTGCAAATATATGTTTAAAGAAAAACTAAAAGATTATCTTCTTGGAAATTTCTTCTATTCAATCCAAGAATCTGATTTGAATTAACAATTTTTTATCAGCATTTTATATTAATATATTCCTGCATTTACTCACAATATTTTGATGACTAAACTCTCATTATAATCTTCAGGTGAAATGCGATCAGGCAGTAAAACCTGTACTTTATAGTGTGCCAAAAGTGCATTGTTGATTGACAGACTTGGCAACAAATGTTGCAGTTACGTCTACTAGCAAAAATCTCCGTAGTTGCTAGCAACCTGCGGAGTACTGAATGCACAACTTTGACACCTAGTGGTATCTAACTGTCTTCCAAACATAACTGTTAAAAACACAATCCTGGTTTACAAGATCAAGCCAAGGTGAATTTCAATTGCTTCAGTAAGTATGCTCTCCTGTAAGCTTCTGCCATGTGCTAGAACCATGGAGGATTTGAAGTCTAAACCCTTTCCTGGTTCAAGACTAAGTTCCACCATCTCAGATTAGTACTTCTGTCCCAGACAGATATGTCAGTCATGTTATAAACAATGCTGGTTGATGCACCATAACATTTAGTCATCATACTTTTTCCCACTTTCAAAATAATAATACAAACTCCTGGTGAATGAAGTCAAACTTGTTCTTGGGGACTGAAAAATGTTTTTAAGTTTTGGTTGTGGTCTGGTCTCATTTCTTGCCAGAACTCTTCCAATCTTCGACTTAGTACCACCATAGTTGGCCAAGAAAATTAGATTATCATTTGGCTAATTAATGTGGTTATTAGGTCTATGTTTCAGTCTCTGGAATTCTAATCTTATCTGAAGCTCAGTGTACCCATTTCATCTGATATGAATGTCGCAAGTAAACCATAAGTTGAGGGTAAACAAATGAAAATCTGCGACACAGTAAAAGTAACTGTGTCGCAGATTTTCATTTGTTTACCCTCAATTTGAAACAGTTGCAGACTTTCACTAATCCATTTTGTTATGGATAAAGTTAAGAAACCATAAGTTGTTCGTCCTTATTACATATTCCTCATGCCGGATGGTGATAAATGCACATGTTTTACCGAGCATGGTGAGCAAGTGGTAATGTTCTGGCCTCGTGTGTGGGAGGATGCAGGTGTGAACCCCGTCTAGCCATCCAGATTATGATTTTCCATGTTTTTCCCCAAATCACTCCAAGTGAATGCCAGGATGGTTCGTTGAAAGAGGCTCTGGCTGAATGTATTATTGTTTCTTGCCTCCAGTTCTTTCCCACCTCTTATGACCTTGATGTTGATGAAGTGTAAAGCCATTAACAAACTAAAATGAACATGTTTAGGAAAGGTTTGTGTCTGTAGGTTTTCTATGAGCAGAGTATTCTAATGTGGCGTCAGGTTTCTTCTCAGTAAGGATGTCCAAGAAAAGCAGACAGTCTCCCTCCACCTCATTCATGACCTTGATATTTTTGTTGAGGGTGTTCATATGAAGGAGAAAGGTTGTCCCTACCAAGGGGTCAAATGACAATACTATGATCAACATATCAGTAAAAGACACTGTGCTTTATAGGAGTACTCGCTTACACATTGTTCCATGAACAAATTTGTTTTCACTGGTGATAAAGGGTTCTCTACAGCTATTCCATCAGTCTGTTGACAATAGTGCCCTTCATACAAATACAGCAATGTGAAGCTGGCAGGACCTCTTGACAAACCTAGGCTCAAAGTACTATTTATAGTAATAAATAGCATGTCATACAGAGTGAGTGTTGAAGATGGAAACCTCATAAAAACACACCATTTTGTCATTCTCACCCAGGCAAAATTACTTAATGGTGTTAATAAATCCCATGTAGTTTGCAACATGGTGAGGACACCTTCCATTAATTGGTAACAGCAGCAAGTTATGAATTGATCTTGGTGATATGTAGCTGATCCAATGGTACACAGTATTGGCCACAGTGGAGTTCCCTTTTAATAGAGTGTTTTTATAGAGTATCGGTGGAACATCTCCCATGAAATCTTATGGCAGGATGCATCTACTGAAAGTTATTCCGTCCATAATCCACCGTAATAAGAACTACATGAGCATTCCCATTATCCACTGATACAACAATTATGTCTTGGTTGTCACATATTAATCAAAGTGCTTAATACTCGGCGACTGAGGTGTTGGGCCAAGGTGTCTTGTCTTTACATTAAATCTAAGGGTTTCTAGCCTTATATCTTCTGCAGCGAACCACGACTGGTCTGATCACACTTCCAATGATGGAGGGTTTAAATATTGTATGAAAACACCATTTTGACTTGGTTAGTTTCACAAGAATAATTATATTAATTTATATCAGTTATGAATTACAATTTTTTTGTAATAAATAATTGTTTTTCATTATATTTGTATAACCACTTGCCACAGCTTAAGTGAGGATGGAGTCAAAATACAGCCTGACAAGTAAACATATTGAGCATTGAAATTTACAGGTTTATATCCGTTTATCCACAGTAAAGTGAGGTAGCTTGTCACATTATTATGCTTGTTGCTATATGAAATAAATGGATTTTATAGACAGCGTTAAGATTGTAATCTTTTGCAATTTATTTCCTTTTGTTGGTTCTATGTAAAAATCGTTTGATACCAACAACCTTCGACAATGTCTCTAATAATTTTAAATTAAGTTACTTCTAAAATGTTTGCAGGCTCTTTTCTATTCAAAATCTATTAAATTTTCTACCTGCATATATTATGTTCGAACTTCTCATTATGCAACTATTATTATCATTATTTAATACTTAATCTTCCGCTCGATTGTCTTGTCTTGCTCGTTCACCTTTTCTAACAACTAACTAACTTCTTTTTCCAGAGATCCTGTATTTTTTTAAACATATCGGAACAAACAATTTTTATTAAACCTGCTGTTCTTTTTCTTTTCACCTTAAACTTTTGATTTACTAATATTATGACCTTTATCTGTCTAATATACAATATTTATTTTTTAATGAGCTGCTATGTTACAACCCCTCCCAAAATATTCCTCATTCTATATCAATTAGAAATGAAGCAAAAAATGAAAAATTTTCCTAATGTCTTTATTGTTGTTGGTATTGAGGTTTATACAAGTCATTTGCTGATACAATTTTTACAAAATATAAACAAACTTTCATTATCCTAAATATACATAAATCTCACATTAAAAAACAAAACAAATGAACAACCATATAACTAGTGAAACTAAAGCATTTTCTCCAAAGTCCTTTCATGTCTTCACAATTTTTTTATTGGATTAACATAATTATAACGGAACAAAACAAAATTCAAAGGCTTAGACTGCATTTCCAAATCTAGACCTAACCAAACTCTATGATCTTTAAGTTATAGCTATTTATGCACGTTTTTTCGATGCACGGTGTGTGATGTCAAAAAGGCGGCACTCAAAGTCCACAATAGTCCAGAATCTGTGAACATATACATAAAAAAATAAATTAGTGCAGGTAGACTGTCTACCATGAATATAAACTATATATACAATAAAATATTCCTAACTGTATTCTCCATTATTGTTATAATCATTTTGGCTAACTGCCTATTTACTATGTGAGACAAATATTTCCTTTGTTTTCCAACAGTATATATTACTAAACTTCTTGTCTCGATTATCAAATATAGAACTGTTTGTATAATAGTTAAAAAAACTCTTAAAGATTCCAATGGTTTCAAGGTAATTACATTGTATCGTCCCTTGAAAAGCTTGGTTTGAGAGTGTATCAGTATGTTAGAGTTCTCATTATGGATAGCAGACACCTGATATGGACCTTCGTACAGTGTTAAAACTTCTTTGTTTCATTGTCTATAATGGAAGATTTAAGATGTGTTTGTATCTAAACAAAGTCTCACACACTGTACCTGGTTGGTTTAATAGAAGTATTATGTCTAGACTTTTGAGCCACTGCTTTTTTGGTCAGCTCCATAAGAGCTATCGCAATTTTCTCCTTATAATTGACATTGGCTGTTGGGTATTTAATATACTCTTTAACAATGTGTTGTGGTTCCCTGTAAAACATCAATTCAAATCGAGTAACTGAGGTTGAATTATGTGGGATTGTATCAATTTTATCATCGATATTACGAAGTTCCAGGACCCACCATTTATGATTCTCCTGGCAGTATGTGCAGATCCACCGCCCCAATTTGCGCATTACATGTTCGAATAGGGTACCCTGAGGATAATAATAATAGCTTTTCATGGCTTGTATTCCTAGTTCATTTGAGCATTGCAACCACACTTTCCCTCAAAATTGAGGGCCGTTATCACAAAGTATCTTCCTTGGTTTCCCAATATGTGTGATGTAATCATTGTTGATTCTAAAACAGGTAATCTTTGCCTTAGCCTTTTTTATTGCGTATAGCTGTATATATTTAGAAAAAAGTCTACTAGCACACATATATGTCTAACTCCTTCTCTTGATACAGGGAAAGGTCCAAATATGTCAATTGCCAACAATTCACATGGTTTACAAGGTAGTACATGATGCATTTCTCCTGCCTGTCTTTCTTTATCCGCCTTACTAATCTGGCAGGTTTTACAGGTAGCTATTAAATTCCGCATTTGTTTATACATGTTTGAAAAATAGAATTGTTCTCTTAATAACTTGTAACACTTTTGTATCCCAAAATGACCATAGTTTTAATGATGTTGTAAGATATTTCTCACATGTTGGTCTGGCAACCACAGTTGCCACTCATCAATACGTTCACTTGCTCGACGTAACAGTATGCCTGCTTCCAAGCAGTAAAATTTATGTAACTGTGGAGTACACTCCTTTGTTCTCAATTTATTAATGATCATTCTAATGGTCTCTTCTTTATGTTGTTTGTGTTTCATATACTTGAAACACTGGCGTACCTCCTTTTCAAACATTACCACTTTTAAGTAACATATTCTAGGTTGTTTTCTGTTAATATTAGTCAGTTCATCCCCCTCTAAACCTACAGGTTGAGGTGGTAGGTAGGTTGGCAAGCATGTGGGCGCATGGTTACAATTGTCTCAGTCTTGTTTATTACAATAAATAGCAAATACAATACAACCTTACACAACAATATCAACAACTTCAAACATAAGATTTCCACACTATATCATGTAATAAGCTTAATTACCAATCGGTTACTTAAAATTTCCCCAAGATATACTTATATTAAATAACAACAATACTAGTTGGCCTTAATGATCCATGATGGCCCCAGAGTCCAAGGATTTACACACTTAAATTTACTTATGTCTAAACAACCATTTAATAATGGTAGAATATCCGGTGCTATAAGTTCCTAAACAGGATTTCCAAAGATCGAGCTTCTCAAGGCACTTATATCAGTTGAGGTCAACCAACACTGGTCTGTTTTAATGTTTCAGCACCCCTCAAGGGTACAGACAAACATACATACACTGTTTCCCTCATGTGAAAGAACAGCCATTAGTGACATAGATTGTCCCACGCAAGCACGAACACCAAACAGAAAATCTCCAATTGCACCGAGGAAGCAGAAAAATACCACGAAGTTGAATTGTCTGAATACCACGAACTCTCTAACAGTCTATGCACTCGTGGAACATGAAGGCACAGGTTGCTCCAGAAGGTGCCAAAGCGCACACTTTACGAGGACACCCCAAACTGCCATATAGTCTGGGCATGTGAGGCGACGACACAGTTTACGGCCACTCAGAACTGCTTGTCAGACCAGGCACCGTCGATAACCCCTCGTCGACGGCCAAGTATCACGTCGCTCTGCCTAAATGCTGCCCGTGAATAGAACACGTCGCCTTCTTCAACTGCCGCTTCCGACACCGCCACTTCCTCCTCAGACTGTTCACTTCCTAGCCGAGACTCACCGCAGAGACTCTCCTCTTTCCTGACCGGGTCGCCCCTTAAATCCTCTCTACAGACCGATAGAGCGCACTCACATTCACAGCGCTCTCTATCGGTCGGCGAAAGATGACAATCGCCACCAGATGGCCGGAACCTGGTCGCCGCGCGCCCTAGCGGAGAAGTTAGCAATATGAAACAGCCGCCTAGCGACAGAGAGCCGCGCACGGCTCAACCTCCCCCGCCAAAGCTAGACCCCGGGAGATCAAGAGATTACGGTCTAACCTTGCACTTAACCTGCGACAGGTGTACCATCATCAGTCTTCTGGATTTGAAATCTTGAACTAGCAGGTTAACGGGCGATAATATTCTTCGTATAACGCAAGGGCCTATGAATCTGTAGGCCAGTTTACCAGATTGCCCGCCTTCAACGCCGCCTTGAGGATTTAGGTTACGAACGAAAATCTCGTCCCCGACCTTGTAGTTAAAGGGGACCCGACCCGTGTTATACCTTTTACGCAGGCGCTCGTGGGCCAACTTAATATTCTTACTAGCTCTATCCCAATTATCTTTGACAGTCTGTGAATTAATCCTATCAGGCAAGAGTTCCCTAATGTCCCACAAATTGGACAGCGGGGAATTCAACGGGAAAGAAAGCATCAGACTAGCGGGCGAGGCCTTCAAGACCTCATGACGAGCAGAATTAAAGGCTAAGTTAATCCACGAGATGGACTCCTCCCATTTGGAACGCGAATTAGCATGATAAGCAATTAATGCGGCCTTCAAATTACGATTCACTCGTTCTGCAAAGGAACGTTCAGGATGATAGGGGGTAGTGGTGACATGTTTGATACCCTGAGAAAAACAAAACCTTTTGAATTGGTGAGAAAGAAATGTAGAAGCATTATCACTCACCATGACTTGAGGAGGTCCAAACCAGGCAAATATTCTTTGGAGCTGACTTACAGTACACGAGGTGGAGGTAGTCCGAACAGGAACAAGCCAACAAAAACGAGTAAATGCATCAACCACCACTAAGATGTACCTATTTCCCAGTTTAGTACGGGGAAGTGGCCCGACATGATGGATGAACAGTTTATCCATACGGTTTTGTTCCCGCAGAGAGCACAGATAGCCTTTCTTGGGGCCAGTGTCCGGTTTAGACATATTCCAAGTACGACACTCCCCCACCATTTTGCGGACGTCCTTTATTAATCCAGGCCATGTAACACATTCTTGAATCTTGTGTATGGTCTTGTGTACGCCCAAGTGGCCCCCGGCCAAAGAATGATGAAAATAATAAAAAACAGATGAGATTAACTCACTAGGAAGACATATTCTAAGTAGCTTTCTTCTTCCTACCTGACGACACAGAACACCTTTATTCAAGACGAAACCTGGCGATGGTTCACCTTTACAAAGAGTTTGATAAATGGGACCCAGACAGGGATCAGATCTCTGTTTAACCCGGAGGTCAGAAAACAATAAGGGAACTTCAGTCAAAACGCCGCCTGCCAGGTCACAACCCTGATTACTGCTTTCCGAGGGCCCTTCCGGCTCCTCAAACATGCGACTAAGCGCATCTGCGACGCTGTTATCAGCCCCCCGAATGTGTCGCACCGAAAAGCGGAAAGCTGAGATCCGGACGGCCGACCTCGCTATGCGCCCAGTTTTACGGGGACGCGCCAGGACCCAACTTAAGGCTTGATTATCCGTTTCCAGAATAAACTCGCGATGTTCCAGATAAAATCCAAATTTCTCCAAGGCAAAGAGAACAGCAAGAGCCTCACACTCGTACACTGAGTATTTACATTCCGGACCAGCCAACCTTCTGGAAATGTAAGCCACCGGGGATCTCCCCTGATCACCGTCCTGCAAAAGAACGGCCGCGACGCCAGCACTAGACGCATCCGTCTGTACCACAAAGGGTTTGTTAAAATCAGGAATGGCTAAAACAGGTGGATTGGTAAGCGCAGATTTTAGTGCGTCAAAGGCAGCCTGTTGGCTAGCTCCCCACACAAATTTGCCGCCTTTCCTACGAAGTTCATTCAACGGGGCAGCGATATGGGCAAAATTAGGCACAAAACGGCGAAAATAATTGGCCATACCAATAAACCTAGCGACACCCTTAACATTACGAGGGGGGGGGAAAATTTCGGAGATCTTTGGTACGATCAGGATCCACTCTAATGCCATCACATGACACAAGATGCCCCAGAAAGGAAACCTGCGAGCAGGCTAAAGTAATTTTCGAAGGCTTGACGGTCAGACCAGCTTCCCTGAACCTAACTAGGACTTGTCTAAGATGATCCATATGTGGCTCAAAGGATTCACTATAGACCACCATGTCGTCCAAATAATTATATACAAATCAAAACTTAAGATCTCCTAGGACCCTATCAAGGAGACGGGATAACACTGCGGCCCCAGTGGCCAAACCAAACGGAACACGGTTAAACTCAAACAAATTCCAATCCGTGCAAAATGCAGTAGCTGCCTTCGAATCCTCACTCAGGGGAATTTGGTAATATGCTTGGTTCAGATCCAACACAGAAAAATATTTGGCGCCGGCGAACCAAGTAAAAGCATTGTGAAGATCAGGCAGGGGCACAGATTCTAAAACGACCTTCTGATTCAATGCCCTGTAGTCGACCACGGGTCTGTAATTCCCTTTCTCAGGTTTGGGAACCAAGAACATAGGCGAAGCATAGGGTGAAGTGGAGGGCCTGATAACTCCCTCCTTGAGCATCTGATCGATCCTTTTTCGCAGAAAATTCATCTTTGGGGGAGACAAACGGTAGGGCCCCTGCCTCACCGGCACATCATCGGACAGGTGGATTTTATATTCAATAAGATGAGTTACTCCCAATTTGTCCACCAAAACATCTCCAAATTGTTCCAACATTTGCAAAAGCTGACGAGCTTGATCCTGAGGCAGATGGCCCACCTTATAGTCACCTACTTGAGTAAGGACGGCATTTACCCGTGACGAGACATGACAAGAACAAAGAGCTATTTGATGTTGTGGATCAAATTTAAAATGAAAAGTGCTCGAACTACAATCCATAATTAGACCAGTGGCTCTGATAAAATCAACTCCCAATATAACGGGTATTGATAACCCCTTTGTGACGACCAGATCGCAAGGCCAGGTGTAATTACACACCCGCACAAACGCGACACACTCCTACGAGACCCAACTTCTGACCATTAATCGTACGACATCCCTGCGGGGGGTTTCTGAGTGCAGGCAAGCAACAGATGTTACGAAATTCCAAATACCAGTTATAATCGACCAGAGAGAAGGAACTCCCTGAGTCAATAAGAACGCAATCAGGTTCATGATTAATAGGTGCACAGATAAAGGGCAGATGAGACGTGTTAGGAATCACAATACGTTTATGAAGGTCTTTAAGCCGTGAATGGCTCCTTTTATATCCAGCTAAACTCCCATTCAATTGACGCTTGGCCGCCGGGCACACTTTGACCAAATGTCGACCAGACCCACAACGAAAACATCGCTTAACAACCCCACCTGGACGAACACTACTGCACCAATACTTATTACCAGCGGAACTTGTCCGCTGAGAGGCGTTATGTCAGGTATCAGCTCGTCGCGCCGCTGGCACTCGGCACTGTTTGACGAAATGATCGCCAGCGCCACAACGAAAACACTTGCCCGCAACATAGTGATCATTAGCACGCAAACCCCTAGAATTCCTCTCACCTTTCTTAATAACCTGTGCTCTGGCTTCTGTTCTCTGCTGATCGACAAGTCGCAAGGCCTCAATCGAGGTAATCAACTGATTAAGCTGCAGAAAGGACACTGGTTTTATATTAAACACAGCCCTAGCCCTATACTCAGGGCGAAGACCTTCAACAATATTGGCAACTATATCCTTTTCAGAAATATCCATTTGCAATGCTGTAATGGCCATACGAACTTTCTCCACAAATTCTCCTAATGACTCTGTTATGGATTGCACTCTCCAAAAATGAACTCTCTCCAACTCTCTCAGTGCACGTATGGGTATTTTTTCACGAATTACCCTCTGTCTTAAATCCTTCAATGACCCTTTTACTTGCACAATCTCCGCAAGATAATCTGCCAACACCCCATCTTTCAAGAACCATACGAACTCCGACTAGAAGAAATCCACATACACTTTCTGGAAGGAGACATAAATACCACCTTAAACCAGAAACTAAATAGACTCCTCGCAGAGATAGGGAAAAACACAGTTAAAATATACACAGACGGCTCAAAGAATTCCGAGGAAAACAGAGTAGGAGCAGCTTTCTTCTGTCCCAACACTAATCATTCAGCTCAATTCTCGCTACATGAAGAAACATCTATTTTCACAGCTGAAGCGAAAGCCATACTGGAGGCGGTTAAGTATAGCCAAATGA
Source organism: Vandiemenella viatica (assembly GCA_031002005.1). Lineage (NCBI taxonomy): Eukaryota > Metazoa > Arthropoda > Insecta > Orthoptera > Morabidae > Vandiemenella > Vandiemenella viatica. The sequence continues at coordinate 261,473,222 of JARYHS010013630.1, read as the reverse complement.
TCCAAGCGGACAAAAGCATCATATTAACGGACTCCATGAGTGTCTTAAAACGGCTACATAACAACACGTGGAATTATCACCTCCCGATGACGATCTTAGAAATTAGGAAACAAATAAAAAGCAGTAAAGAACGGGGAATCACTACCTACCTGCTATGGGTTCCAGCTCACAAAGGTATAAAATACAATGAACAAGTGGATACTTTAGCAAAACAGGCCATCCTCAACGGATTTAAAGATGGTATGAACCTCCCGACGTCAGATATAATTCACACAATCAAAAAACGAGCCAAAGAAAAATGGCAAGAAGAATGGAGAACATCTCTAACCACCAAAGCATCGCACTATGGAAGCATCCAACCAATTATTCCACCTCAACCTTGGTTTTATAAATGGATCACAAGCAGACGACTAACAACAATGATTTCCAGGCTGCGGTTCAACCACGGAAGATTCCCCAGCCACCTCTATCGACTAGGTCTGAGAGAATCTCCTCTCTGTGATTGTTCAGATCAGACTATAGGAGACACCAACCACATTATATTTTCCTGTAGAAAATTTAAACGGGCCCAGGATACCATGATCAAGGATTTAGTCAACATAGGAATCCCTCTTCCTACCAACCTAATCCTACTCCTAGTTAGCGATGACAAAGCAGTGTACAACAGCCTTATTAGATTCCTAAAAAATGGAAATATAGAAATCTAAGACCTCATCATCAAAAAATAAAAATGTCAATAAGCATAAAATGAATTGTATAAACGACTACAACGATTCTGTTTTATTCCTTAAAGATTACGAGTAGAAAAGTATGACTTAAAATTGTCATCAGTATAATAAAAATTGTAAGTAGCCTAAGTACAACTATAATTAGCATAAGCAAGATTGTAAATAGTATAATCAAACCTGTCAATAATTAAGCATAATGAATTATCTTACAATTCACGGATGTATGGTCATATAACCGAACGTGAACAAAAGAAAATAATAATTTAGACGCATGAATACCAATGTCGGTATTGCCTCACGTATACCTACAATATGACTTGAAAACGAATTGTATCAACTGCTACTGCGATTCGGCTTTATACCTGAAAGTCTTTAATTACGTTTAGATAAATTCTATTTAAAATTGTAACCAATATAATCAAAATTGTAAGTAGCATAAGTATAACGATAATTAACAGATGCAATATAATAATGAGTATAATCAAACATGTTATTAGTTAACGATAATGAATCATGTTACAAGTGATGGCTGTATGGTTACATAACCGAATGTCAATAAATAAATAAATAAATAAATAAATAAAGGGACCTCTGGCCAGAGGATACAACAAGGCTAAGACACTATGTTGAGGGACCTGAAGTGCGTCGGCGTGCCTCTCAAACCGAACTGTAAGCCATAATAAATGTTCAATTTGTCTCATATCATCCACTGAAAGTTCCTCGACTTCTCTTAACAACACACCCAAAGGATTAGGCAATTTGGCAAATTGATTCGAAATGGCCTGATACTCGGGAACCACTTGGGGTGTCTGAGGATGCACCGTTTTTACTGCTACCTCTTCTACTGAAACACCACAAGTGTCATTCTCTAGACCCAGGGAATTAACTTGTAGTAACAATGTTTGTAATTCGGCACTCAACTGGTTGACAACAGAAAGTTGATCTTTATCTAATCTCAAGGTTTTTAAATCAGTCAGACGATCGTTAAAATGATTAAGCTGGGCTTGAATTCTATAAATTTGACGTCTGGTTGGGCTGCCCTCCTTCAGGAAGGCCACATTCCTTCCGAGCTCCTGCAACCCCACTACACAAGTGGAAACAGCATCACAAACCTCCCCAATCCGCTCTGGCGGAACGGTAACCGGAGCAGGAGCGACAGTACGCAAACGTTCAATAAGTTCTGTTACACCACCATCGTCAGACAATCCCCTAATCCTGAGCTCATACTGGAGCTGCTCTTTCTTAAGGGGGTAGGTACACTTATCAGGTTTCAAAAAAATGATTTTTTTTATTATTATTCACAAAAGCAGTTTATAGTTTTGGCTTCATTTTAGTGAAAAATAATTTCAATATCTTCAACAGTGTGGGAATTATGTGTGATTAAGCAATGCCCTGTACGATTGACAGCCATTTAAATCTTACTGCACTTGAAGGTGATCCAAATCTTTAACCTTAAATATCTCAAAACAGCAATTCATCAAATGGTTTTAAAGATAACTTTTCCCATATGCATAGATCTTTTTCAAATTTGCAGGACATGTTCTACATACTAAGTACTACAGTCTGAACCATTATTGTTTATGCAGCTTTATCCAAATGAAAAATATGCCTTTATATTTAAACAAAAAAAAGCAAAAATTTTAATTTATTGAAAAAAAATTATTAATAAAAAATATAGAGTTAAATATGTTATATTATAGGTTCAACTTGTTGCCTTGATAATAGTTTACAATATTAAAAGAACATTTCTGAAAAATTTCAAATACTATGCCTTTTATCTTTAAAACCCTTTACAACAATATATTTTTAACTGTCAATTTGAATGGTACATTATCCTATTGTTAAACAATATTTTTATTTTAAAAATCAATTTTTATATCTAGCTATAACAGTTCTATGTAACTATGAAATTTGAACCCTCAAATTTAAATAGATTTGGAGAAAATGACATCTCAACTTTATCAAATAGTTGCATGTGTTAGGTGTACCTACCCCCTTAAGGTAACTCCACCCTACAAAACGTGTGCCTTCCATAGAGAATCCAAAGCAATGAAAACAACAAGACTTGAGACTACCCAATGCAACCACCCTCTGCTACCATTTGAGGTGGTAGGTAGGTTGGCAAGCATGTGGGCGCATGGTTACAATTGTCTCAGTCTTGTTTATTACAATAAATAGCAAATACAATACAACCTTACACAACAATATCAACAACTTCGAACATAAGATTTCCACACTATATCATGTAATAAGCTTAATTACCAATCGGTTACTTAAAATTTCCCCAAGATATACTTATATTAAATAACAACAATACTAGTTGGCCTTAATGATCCATGATGGCCCCAGAGTCCAAGGATTTACACACTTAAATTTACTTATGTCTAAACAACCATTTAATAATGGTAGAATATCCGGTGCTATAAGTTCCTAAACAGGATTTCCAAAGATCGAGCTTCTCAAGGCACTTATATCAGTTGAGCTCAACCAACACTGGTCTGTTTTAATGTTTCAGCACCCCTCAAGGGTACAGACAAACATACATATACTGTTTCCCTCATGTGAAAGAACAGGCATTAGTGACATATATTGTCCCACGCAAGCACGAACACCAAACAGAAAATCTCCAATTGCACCGAGGAAGCAGAAAATACAACGAAGTTGAATTGTCTGAATATCACGAACTCTCTAACAGTCTATCCACTCGTGGAACATGAAGGCACAGGTTGCTCCAGAAGGTGCCAAAGCGCACACTTTACGAGGACACCCCAAATTGCCATATAGTCTGGGCATGTGAGGCGACGACACAGTTTACGGCCACTCAGAACTGCTTGTCAGACCAGGCACCGTCAATAACCCCTCGTCGACGGCCAAGTATCACGTCGCTCCGCCTAACTGCTGCCCGTGCATGGAGCACGTCGCCTTCTTCAACTGCCGCTTCTGACACCGCCACTTCCTCCTCAGACTGTTCACTTCCTAGCCGAGACTCATCGCAGAGACTCTCCTCTTTCCTGACCGGGTTGCCCCTTAAATCCTCTCTACAGACCGATAGAGGGCACTCACATTCACAGCGCTCTCTATCGGTCGGCGAAAGAAGACAATCGCCACCAGATGGCCGGAACCTGGTCGCCGCGCGCCCTAGCGGAGAAGTTAGCGATATGAAACAGCCGCCTAGCGACAGAGAGCCGCGCACGGCTCACAGGTAGTCGTGAAAACGTATCTGCAACCAGGTTTTGTTCTCCAGGGATATATCTAATCTCGTACTGAAATTCCTGTAGTAGCAGGGTCCACCGGGTGAGAACACAATGAAAAAGTTTACATTTTTCAGGAATGCCAGAGCCTTGTGGTCAGTGCAAATAATTATTTTCTTTCCTAAGAATAGATACCTACACTTTTGAAACACCCATACGATAGCAAGTGCTTCTTTTACTGTGATCCCGTAGTTGCATTCAGCCTGCTTCAAGATTCTGCTAGCAAGTGCTATAGAGCCGCCGCTAGAATAGACCTGCAAAGGTCAGTGTGTCTCAATACAATGTTGCAAATCCTCAGAAAAATCAACTTTTAGTAATATGTGCTGAAAAATTCTTAGAAGTGATACTGAATTTGTGGAAATAAAAACTAGTTCCCATGAACTTACTTTCTTCACTTCAACACACAGAAAAAGCTAAACCAATGATTAAAAATGCTGAAAAAAATTGTCTGGCATCCAGAAAGTTAATGGATTAGTACAGAATATATTATATAGCGAAGAATGTTATATTAAAAGAAATTAAAAAGTTATACGAATCACTTGTTTGTCCCTATTGTGTTTGTGAGCGAATATTGAAATTAATTTTTGAAAAAACAAAAGCATCTTTCAACGAATCCTTCTGGTTTGTTTAATACTTTATCTGCGTGAATGTTATCGCACTGCGCTTGCGCCCAACACTGGCCGATGATCTCCGTCAATTACGACTAGCGAGATTCTCGTAGTTACCGTAGCTTCTCAAAATATTCAAATTGAGCCTTATGTATGAATTATCATAACAGAGAATTACATGCTAAAATACAAATTAAAAGTGGTTTCCTTTAAAATCTTGTCACCTTAATAAAAATGAAAGTAACACACTGTCCGCTTTCAATAAAATTACTAAAGAAATGATTGAAAAACTTACAAACTGGCTTATTTTCAAAGCTGTGTGCAGGGTGTCCAGCGAACCTTGAAATCTTGAAAACCGGGAAGAAGTCTTGAATTTACACAATCGGGGGAAAAAACCCAGGAAAAGCCTTGAATTTTAGACTACAAACTAGAATTTTAATCATTTTCAATATATTCATTTTATATTGTTAAGAATTTGTCATTGTTTGTTTCAATTTAAATCGACGCAATATTACCATTCGAATTAAAATAGGCCTAACTAACCTATATACGAGTATGTGGAATAGTGAAATGTATTATTTCATATGGGAGTTACTTAAAGATAGAAAATTAAAGTACAATACTGCCATATTTACGAACAGATGTTAGTATTTAATGTTGTTAGGAGGGTTGCCAACTTTTCACATTTCAACGACAGGACATTATTATTATTTATTATTATTGTTACTCCGCGATTCACTAAAAGTGTGTGGCGGAGGGTGCATTGCACCTATCGAAAAGGGTTATGGTTTGGAAGGGTTATAAGGGATATGGCAGGAGGCGCCCATGGGCTATTGTGAGGAACCATCCCCGCATTCGCGTGGAGTGATCTGGGAAAACCATGGAAAACCCAGATCAGGATGGCTGGAGTGCTTTATCGAAAGCTACTCCTGTCGGATTTTAAGTTTACTCGCCCGGTAAATCCTTTCTATTCCATTCCCTAATCGCTCGTGGGAAAAATGAGTACAGAAATGAATCGGTTCTGGCCCTGATTTCTCTTATTTTGTTTTCATGGTCATTTCGAGATATGAATGTTGCTGGTAGCAATATTTGCTGACTGTCATTCCGAAATACATCTGTCTTGAATTTTTCAATTAGCTTCCGTCGAGAGCAACGCCTTCGTTGTTCCAGGTCTTCCCAACCTAACTCCTTCAACATCGCACTTACGCTTTCCCTCCAACTATATATACCTGTCACGAATCGGGCGGCTCTTCTTTGGACCATCTCTAATGCCTCAATTAACCCCTTTTGATGGGGACCCCATACAGAACAACAATACTCTAAGTGAGGACGTACTAGTGACCTGTATACAATCGATTTAACTTCCTGGGTGCATTGATTTAAATTACGACCTAGAAATCGGAGCATACGATTTGCTTTTCCCATTACATTCTCGATATGCTCATTCCACGACAAATTATTACGAATTGTTACCCCTAGGTATTTAGCAGAATCTACCGTTCTAAGGACAGTGTCATTAATCGTATATTCATAGTTAAATGGTGTCACCTTTTTACTTACACGCATGACTTGGCACTTTTTAGCGTTTAACTCCAACTGCCAATCTTTACACCACGCAATTATTTTCATAATATCGTCTTGTAACAAAGCGCAGTCGTCCGGGGTTTTGATTTCGCGATAAATTATAGCATCATCGGCAAATAATCTTTTCATCCCCCCTATTATGTCGCATAGATCATTGATGTATATGAGAAACAACAGTGGCCCTAACACGCTTCCCTGGGGAACTCCAGACCCCACTTCAGTAAGTGATGAACGCTCACCGTCGAGAACTACACACTGTGTTCTGCCCTTCAGGAAGTCTGCAACCCAGTCGCATATTTGTCTAGATATGCCGTAACCGCAAAGTTTCATAAGTAACCTAGTGTGAGGCACAGTATCGAAAGCTATCGAAACATTTGGCGAATATGCCGACTTTTCGTATATCCACGACCGGACATTTGCCCACCGGGCAGGGGGGGGGGGAGTGTTGTGTGTTGTATAAAGTAAAATTTATAGGACAATTCTTGTTTATTTTTTATAAATAAGTTTTACAACAATCGTGAACTAAAAAATAACAAAAACCTCTGCGGAAGAAATCGTGTTTCACTGCCTTTGTCATCAAATTTCACAGTAAGAGTTATTTTACACATTTTACGATATGCGGTACAATCGTTTCTCTTACGCAGCAAGTTTTAAGCCAGTCATTAGGCAACCACTTGTCCCTGAAGCGACAGGAATGTATCTGATTTTTTATGGTAGGCTACTCAATTATGTATTTGAAAAGTACCAATTAATAACACTAATCATTCTTTAATTCTCCATGAACAAAACGAGCACGACGTTCCGTCTTCGACATAGTGTAGGTAACTGAAACAATAAACCAGTCGCTTCACAATAATCAGATATGCAACTAACTTCCATAAATGTTTAAACACAGTGCAAAACAGTTGAATTATGTTTAACGAGAGGGGGAATAAGGAGCGAGATGTGGTGATCCTGTTTACTTCCTATACATCTGAGAAACCATCAACTGGTAATTTTTAAAATTTCTTAATAACCGGACTTTTAGTGCCCGGTCGCATGTAGTGAACCTGACAAGAACAGGACAGGACGGTCGAAAACCGGATGGTTGTCAACCCTAGTTGGCAGTAATGTATAACGAAGTTGAATAAACGAGTCTGTACAAATTGATACAAAAAGTTTATTTGAAACATTTTATTTTAAAAAATGCCGATATCGCACCCAAGCTCAACTAAATATCAAAAGGGATACGAGAATCTGTTTCCGTGGGTAGCACCTGATTTAAATGACAATACAAATGCTATTTGCATTTGGTGCAAAAAAACGATCAATGTTTCGAGCTTGGGAAAAAGTGCTTTACAAAGTCACTTTGAGAGTAAAAAACATTAAGGTTTTAGTGCAAATTCACAGAAGACGTTACCATTGGATGCATTTATGAAAAAGTTTGAAACTTCAAAGATGAAATTGGACACGAATAACAATGGATCAGTTCAAGGTATTTTCTGATTTATTTGTACGCTATTTTTAATGCTTTCAAGTTGTCAAGTTTTTATTCTGTCTCTAAGTGCCTATATCTCTGTGAAAAATATTTAATTAATTTAGTCTTCACGGGTGTGCAGCCGGATGGTGTTTTGAAAACACAACGTTTCGACAACCAGCTCGGTTGTCTTCATCAGGTGTCCGGTGTCTACAGGCTGACGAAAGCTGGAATTCACCGCGTAGACTGGCTTAGCCTCCCAGACAGTCCTCCTAATATACCTGTCGGCATGGCGCAAGACCCGCTCTGATTGGACGGAAGCGGTGGCTTCATATGCGGTCCGCTACGGCGCTCGACTAGTGCCGTCTCCGCCTCCCCACCCAGGAGTGCTGGCAGTCCGTGGTACTGGTAGGCCCACTCTGATTGGACGTGGGCGCAAACTCATTCTGCGGTCCGCTGCGGCCCCCGACCGGCGCCATTTACTCCCTCCACGCCGCGCTGCGCCGATTCGTCCCACTCCCGTCTGAGATCCCTAATAATAGGATTCCAGGCTTCACTCAGATGGAGCCCTCCATCCCGGTTAATGTTGTTGCTATTAAGCCTGATTTCTAGTGCCTCACTTATGACTGACTCCCAGAATGAGGAGGCCCTGTCCAACACTACAGTCTTGTCGAACTCGATTCTATGCTCCTCGTCGAAAGAGCCTGATGAAGACAGCCGAGCTGGTTGTCGAAACTGTTGTGTTTTCAAAACACCATCCGGCTGCACACCCGTGAACACGCCTTCGACGAGGAGCATAGAATCGAGTTCGACTTACAGGATACAAAGAATTTGATTTTTGCAAAAGATTTCGAATTGTGTTTCGCTACAAGAAGTGCACTAAAGAAAGTCAAAGAAGTTTCTGAAAAGGAATTCTTGTATTTAAAAGAAAGCATGCGATCATGTATTATTGCTATAATTCAAAAACTTCAGGAACAATTGCCACTAAGATATAACTTAACACTTGCAATTTCCGGCTTGAATCCAGCGAATGCATTAAACCACGTAACAGCGCAAAAAAGATTGACCTTATATCTTGATATTTTGGTAACAAATGGAAGAATGTCAGGTTCCAAGGCAGACCGTGTGAAGTGTGAGTTTCTTGATCTTTGCAGGGACAGAAGAATTCAAGAACAGTTGAAATCCTTCAAGAGAAGCGAAGGTCGCCTAGATCAGTTTTGGGTTGATATAATCAGCATGTCTTTGAAGCCCTGTCCAAACTTAATGCAATTGATTTTGATAATTTCACATGAAAACGCTTCTGTTGAACGAGGTTTTTCCATAAACTCCAAGTGTATTATTGAAAATCAAAGTAAAAAAAGCCTTGTTGTTCAAAGGTACATTTATGATGCAGTCCAGACAGCTGGTGGAGTTCACTCTTTTAACATTGATAGAAGTTTGATACAATATTTTCGCAATGCTCATTCTTTGTACAAAGATGATATGAAGAATCAGAAAAATGAAATCGCAAAACAAAATGAGGAATGATTGATGAACAAGCGAAAGCAGGATGAGATCAAAGAATTGGAACCAAAAAGGAGCAAAATTTTGGCTGAAGCGTCAAAAATCTCAATAGAGATAGAACATTTTAAAAAAATAACTTTTTCATTAATTTAGATCAAATACAGTATAAGTTCAATATAATGCATTATGTAAATGAAATATTATTTATTTTATCTTTGAAATAAATATTATATACGTTGTTACAGTGATGTATTATTTTTGTTCGTCACAATTACCGTTTCTAATTCAAAAAATTTATAAATTTGTTTCAGATTCTGTGATTTACTGCGTTAAACGTTGTAGAACGTATATATTCGTGTAACGGTGTAATAAATAATATATTTTTGAAAAAATTGTTAATATTTTTAAAAAATATACCTGGAAAAATTTTTTAAACCTTCAAAAACCCGAAAAATTATGTATTTTTTTTTTTTAATGTTTAAAAATAATTAACCTTGAAAAAAAATTTTAAACCTTGAAAAACTGGGAAAGATCCTTGAATTTTAAAATGACTCTTTGCTGGACACCCTGTGTGTGGCACTATCCTCTCTGTAACTTATTCATCTGAGGTTTCGTTGGACTGAAGATCACTGTCGCTGTATCATGAACTGATCCATTCCAGTGTCCCTCGCGCACTGTTTAACATACTCAGTTTCTTGTAATCTTTCTGAATATCTTACACAATTTGCCCAATCTCCTTGAGTAACGCTGTCTAAAGCTTCATGTGTAAGTCACTCGACATCAGCAATCCTGAAGGTGGTGTTCTACTTAGCGACATCCCATTTTATTTGTGCCCAAATGAGTTCGATTGGATTATACTGGCAATGATAGGGTGGCAGGTGAACTATTTGATATCCCGTTTCATTTGCATATTGATCCAATTCAAATACTTTCTTGGCATTTCGAATTTGTTCATTACATAAAAGCTCATCCCTAGTTTAATGCAGAAAAAATTGAACACCATTCAGTAGTTATTCAGTAATATCTCCGTTACGCCAGTTTGAAGGTGGTGGTTTGTCTGTTTCAATGGAATGATAACTGGCATTGTCCATGGCAATAATGCACTCTTCTTCCAGCAAGCGACACATATCGCAAAACCACCTCTTAAAAACCTCACCGTTCATTTCTGTATGGTAATCTGATATAGACGAACTTTTTCTGCCACGAAACACAAGTTAGGCTCCTGGTATGAAACCTTTATGTGCAGAACCAGCATGTACTATAACAAGTTAACTTCCTCGGCCAGTAGGAACTTTAAGAGCTCTGTTACCTCTTGAATCATGCCAAATATATTTGTTAGTATGATTTTGGTTAATTTATGTCTCGTCTAAATAAACAATTGGCCTAGTGTCCTTTGTACGCAATGAGTTAATTGTTCGCAATAACTTTGCCCTTCAAGCCGTAGTATCACTGCGTTCCATTAAAAATTTTCATCCATCGTTGAATTTCCTAAATTTAAAACCCAGTCTTTTCAGAAGATGAAGAACGGATGTTTCTGAGCCTGAATAGGTGATTTTACGACAGAGATTGGACCGCATTTTCATAGCCGTTGGGTAATCCTCTCTCTCGTAGTACTCTAAAACACTCCTGTGCACTACTTCTTTATTAAAATCATCCAGTTTGGTGCATTTGTATTCCCATCTATACTTCTTCCTAGGTGATTCAAAAACAGGGCCCATATCTTTGGTTTCTGCTGAATTTAAAATACCGACAATACGTTGTACCAACTTCTTGAAAATACTAAAAGCCTCGGCTGTCAATGCTTGTACTTGAGAAAAGTTAATGTTTCACCTAGCTTCTTTGTTGTGGGAAAGGTTGCTAAAATACTTGAAAAAAATTTGCCACGACAACTTTACTTTGCTTTCTAATATCTGGTCGGTCTGCACAAACACTGATTTTACATCTTTTCAGTAACACACTGCATGTAGGATTCTGTTCTACAACGTCACTCATCTGAAAGATAAAATAATAACCTTTAAAGTAGCAAAACAAACCGACTGCAGCGAAAAACTATGAACTGACTGGTAGAGGAGGAACATTTGACAACACTGCCCTCTCTACTGAAGGCAAAGGGATATTGCAGGCGGGAGGTGGAGGCAAGACTGCATGACCGCCGATGGACTAATTTGGTGTCTTGGACTATAGTGGCCTCCTTTCTATCTTGCTGTTTTCACTAATGTCCTGGAAAATTTCTGCCCCTAATCCATGATCAGAAGAATCTGTCGATACACAGGTGGGAAAGATTCCAATTGGGAGAATAAAGTGTAACATGTTTGACCAGTGCCTCTTTAGTCCTTTGAAAAATCCCATTCACATCAGGAATCCAGTTCCACCCCGTATTTTGTTTCCTGAGGGCCTCCAAGTTGGAGCTTTACAAATTTATGATAATAACCACAGAGGCCCAAGAATCTTTTCAGCTGTGTCTTATCTTGTGGCCTGTTAAAAAATTTTATGGCTTAGGGTTTATCCACCGCAGGTGTAATCCCATTGGGTGTTTTTACATGCCCTAAAAAATCAATCTGAGAAATGAGGAACACTCATTACTTTAACTTTATTGTCATGCCCCCATTTCGCAATGCAGTTAGGCACAGCATTCATTGTTTCCCAATGTTCCTGTAAGATCTCACTTGTTATGAGAATGTCATCAACATAAATGTAAATCTTTTGTAGGTTTCTTCCTAGGGCTGTGTCTAATGCCCTTATAAAATTAGCCATGTTATTCAAACCAAATGGGAGAACACGAAATTGTTAACTCCTGCATTGATAGAGAAATGCAATATACTTCCGTGATGGTTCTGCAATCTTAACTTGGTAGTAGGAACAGGTAAGATCAAAAAATGTAAGATACCATTTCCCATGAAAGTTGTGTAAAATTTCATCGATGGGTAGTGGATGGTCTCTTTCTGTCTATAGGAATCTGCTTAGAATGCGAGCATCTAAGACCAACCGTACTGATTCTCTACTATCAAAGGATTATTGAAAGGACGGGTGGATCTTTCGATGATGCCCCACTTCATTCTCTGTATATCTTCTTCAACCAGTGATCTCTTGGACATGGGAATAACTTACAGTTTTACAAAGAATGGCTGTGTACAGGTTACGGTGAAGCTACATTCATAATTCTTCACTAATCCTGGTTTGTCAGAAAAACCATCATCAAACTACTCTGTTATATTTAAAAGTTGTCCCTAAAGCTCACTTGGAACATTTTTGAGAACACGCTAACACTGATCCTCTTGTATGTTGGATTTGATCCTGGCCACCCATAATTTTACCAGTTTTGATAAAATTAGGGTCTTTGGCACCCTGAAGTAAACAATTATTATACAGCACTTTAACAGACTGGCTTTTATCTGTTTTGCCATGTTTGGGTTAAGGAAATACGTATTCTTTGATTTTCAATTAAATCATATTTTGTTCCCAATCGATAATAGACTTAAAGGTATGAAGCCAATCCACTCCAAAAAATACACTCTGGTTATCAACCTGGTATTACAGACACAGGCATTTCAAAGTTAGTCCATTTATGGTACCTTCTAATAAGGTCTATATGTGAATGAGTTTACTTTTTTTTTTCCTGTAGCTGCAATGGCAGTCATGCCATTAACAAGGTAAGTTAGCATTTGGTGGATTTTATTTAACTTTATAAAAAGGCATTCTGAGATACAAGAAATCTCCACCCCAGAATCCAGAAGTGTATCTATATTTTCTGTATATACAGTAATTCAAATGATATGGGTACGGACCAATTGTTCCAGAATATTAGTGTCTTCAGTCATCAGATCTTCTCTTGGGTTATTACCAATAATCGGTTCAAGTGTTTGGAGTAAGAATGGTAATTTTTGAATAGATGCCTTCGAACAGATCTCAACGTCAGCATATATTAATTTTTTGATGTAGTCCGAACGTTTTGCTGTCCTGTTGAACAGATAGTTTCCTCATGTTGAGTGTAGGTTGGATCTGTAGACTGTGTTAAGTGATTACTTCTGCCTCTTTGGAGACCTCTAACATGCTGTCTACTCTAGTCTGACTTTCCCTTGTAGCTGTGCTTATTTTCCTCCAAATTATTTTGAGGCTGCTTTTGTCGCCCATAGTAATGTCAATTATCCTGTTGGTCTTGGGAATCATTCCGGTAGTTAGGCTCATCTCGATGGTTTCTGTCAGTAGAAAAATTTCAAGTCCCAGGTTCCCATTCCTATTGCATAAGGTCCCAGTATATAGCTCTCGTTTGGTGATAAATTGTATCTTAACTTAGTCCACAACCCAAAGGTTGGTTGGATCCTCCCGAAGGAGGCATACTAAGCCTTGTGTCAGAGGTGGGATGGCCAGTTCCTTCCCTCTGGGACCTACAGTTTAACGTGGAATCCGAACCACGGAGCATCCTGGTGTAGCTCATATGATCAAACACAACTCTCAAAATTCCTGCACCGGGACCGGAACAGCGAATGTTTTGAAAGCTAGCGCTTTAACCACTGAGCTACCAGAATGCTCCAAAAAAATTGTATTTAGCATACCAATATTGCTCCAAAAAGGCCTCCCTGAGATTGTGCATAAGTTGTGCATTTAGTAATGTGATGTTGCCCCCAGTCACGAGCCCTGCAATCAATCTTCTCTTTGTCTGTGTATCTTTTAAAAATTCTATGTTTCCAACCTGTTTAAGAAAGCAACTTGATGTATTTGTCCATTATTGCTTAAATTTTGTACATCAAATTTTACCGGTTCAGGATATTTGTTCACTGATTTCCTCTCTAACCAAAGAATCTACTAGTTGTTTGCAATTATTAATATCTCTTTGGGCCTCCTGTATATCTGCCCCCCTGGTTTTTAACTGATGGGAGACTTGAACATTATGGGAATGTAAAGTTTGTACATTTTGTTCCAGTCTAGAAAATTGTTTTTTTCATTATTGTTACCTCATTTGTAACTGTTCCTATTGTATTAGTCATATGTCCGGTGGTCTTATCTAACTCATATATATATATAAGGAAGGATAGGGAAATATGACCCAACACTTACCACAGATGAAGGCCGCTGGGACAACGAACAAAAAACAAACACAAGAGAAGCGTAATATTTCGGCTTACAGCAGCCTTAAACATGCAGAAGGTGAATCACCAGTCGGCCGTCTATGTGTACACATGTGGCGCCGCCTGGTGCTTCACTTTCTGCATGTTTAAGGCTGCTGTAAGCCGAAATATTACGCTTCTCTTGTGTTTGTTTTTTGTTCATCGTCCCAGCCGCCATCATCTGTGGTAAGTGTTGGGTCATATTTCCCTATCCTTCCTTATTTTTATTGCCTTAAAGCTTTTTCCTGCTCATTGTTACACTTGTTTTTTCAGCTATTACATCCATTTGAACCAATTGATTTTTAATGTTTACTAAATTTTGTTCTAAAAGGTGTCTTGGTTCTTCTGTATAAGTTTTACTTTCCTCTATTTGTTTCTGAATCTCTGAAAAATAAGTGTTAACCTTTTTTCAGTGTGAGTCAACTTTATATGTGACAGTTGCTTTGAAATGGGCCATTTTGTTTTAAATTTCTTGTGTATTGTGTTTGCATTCTGTTTCATATGCGTGTAGTTTCTTATCCAAAGCAGACATCTGATGGTCTAAACGTGTAGTTACCTCTGTGCAAGACTGTACTTGGGGAGTCGGGTAGGAAAGATTTGTACCCGAGTCTGTTTTAATATCAGCCTTGATATCCAATGAGAAAGTGTCAAATTGGGCATTAATAGCTTCAAATTTGCAATCAAGAGCCTTAAATTGGGAACACATCATACTCATCAGTAGCTGTATGGGATCCCCAACTCCATCCGTAGGGCTAGTTGGTTGAGCAGAACAACAAGGTGCCTGACTGGCTTTTGGGAGACAGTCTGTGTTTAATTCATTCAGACTAATCCCTAAAAACTCATTGTCAAATGATGACCCAGAATGTACAATGCTTTCTAGCAAAGGATTATTTAATCCTGAATTTTCCATGTCCTGTAGATGAAATGCCTCAGCCTGCAATAGTGTTTCATTAGACCTTTGTCTTATTATTGTTAACTGTTTAGAAGTGCTGTTTGTTTGTTCTATTGCTTCTATATGTTGTGTGCTGTTGGTTGAAATACAGGTATATTGCTGCAAGGCACCAATGGTGATTGTGCCTCTACTGTGCTAGGCAATTGTGAAACTTCAACGGGGCACATCATATTTTGTGTAGGCATTAACTTCAGCCATGATTGTTCAGATTTAGAAGAGATATTCATGATCACAAAATTATCAAGTCAGAACCAATATCAGGTTTGCTTAAAGCAAATACAAAGGAAGTCTATAAGTTTGTAATTACACAGTTAACTAGTTCTAATATTAAACTCATCACTTAAAAGTGAAAACCTATTTCTTTAAATATATTTCATATCCAAACAAAATCAAACTGCAGCGCTTAGTGTCGAAAAACACATTGGGAAAACTTGGAAGGAAATAAACAACACCACTTCCGATCGTGTAAACAAAATGTGCTATGTAATTGCAGTCCTGTCACAGTCACCATGTCACATTATTATGATGACTGTGATGTTAAATAAATGGATTTTATAGACAGACTGAAGATTGTAATCTTTTGCACTTTATTTCCTATTGTTGGTTCTATGTAAAAATCCTTTCATACCAACAACCTTTGACCATGTCTGTAATAATCTCAAATTAAGTTTGTTCTGAAATGTTTGAAGGTTCTTTTCAATTCAAGATCTAATCAATTTTCTCTCTGCTGATATTATGTTCAAAATTCTCAATATACAACTCTTATTATTTTCAAATCTTCCACTCGATTATCTTGTTTTGCTCGTTCACCTTTCTACCAACAATCTTCTTAACTAACTTCTTTTTCCAGAGATTCTATATTTTTTTTTAAACATATCGGAGTAAACAATCATTATTAAACCTGATATTCTTTTTCTTTTGCCCTTTAACTTTTGATTTACTAATATTATGACCTTTATCTGTCTAATATACAATTTTATTTATTTTTTAATGAACTTCTAAGTTACAAGCTGCCAGTCATCGTCATGCAGCTACCTCACTCTATTGTTGAAAATCAAAAATTTCCAACTTCCAATATGTGGATTTGTCTGTCCATATTTCAACATCATCCTGCCTTCAGGTGTGGTAACCAGTAGCTATTCTCCTATCCATATCTTTTATTTGTGCTGCTGTTTAGTGCTTACTGTATTCAAACTATATAAATAATCCATGTTTCACATCTCGGACATCCCTGCCCCCAAGGATTTATAGAATAAGGAAAATAAAGGAGCAGAAGTGTGCTAGGTAAGAACTTCATAAGGTTCAACGCAGAAACTTATTTGGAATCTTTAGTATTGAGATGTGGTGTAAGAACATCTTTAAAAAATAGTTAAATTTTTCAATAAATTCTCATGATAAATGTACGATAAATTGTTTGCTTACTTTTGTTTCCTGCAAATTCATCATGAGCATCTGAATGCGAAATTTCTGTTTTTTTCTGGCTGGATTCCCACATACAATAAAACACCTACTTTCATTCCTTGTGTAATTTTGATGCAGGTGACTCAGCAGTGATGATGGAGGTGGACCATGAAACACAGCAGGTTTATGTTGAACATATGCAGATGATCACACCAGAAGAACTTCAGTTCATCCAGCCCAGTGAAGATGCTATTTCGTCACGCCTTACAACACCAATAGTTACCACGTATATTGATACTGATAAAATAAGCTTTGAAAGGTAAGCATTCTACTAGACAGATGTATTTTATAGATTTGTGATCAGATTTAATATATGACGGAGAAAATGATACTAAGCAATAAATAAGAAACGATAGGGAAAGTAAATCCATCACTCACCACAGATGAAGGTGGATAGGAGAATAACCACCACTTACCAAAGTTGAAAAGTTAAAGGTTGCTGCAACATCAATGAAAGGATGGACACGTGCACACGTATAACATCGAAATTTTTAGGCTATATTAATTCATCAACAATAGAGTAATAGCTGCATGAATGTGGCAACCGTCATCATGCAGCTAGCTTCCTTTAGTCTGCTGTTGATAAAGGGCTAGTGCCTGAAAATTTCAGTGTTCTATGGGTGTATGTGTCTATCTGCATTTCGACATCGCAGTAACATTCCATGTTGGTAAGTGATTGTTATCACCTATCTAATTCTGTAATTTATCTGCTATTTAATGACTTTGTTTCCTCACAATCATATAGGACAAAGGCATTATGAAGTGGGATAAGTTAAACATTTGGATAGGAAAATAACCAGTCCTGTTGTTTCATATCTATGCTATAATCGGTTTGTAAGAAAATTTCAAATTTTGAGAGCTTAAAATCTGCAAAAATAGTTATGACTTATATGTACTGTGAAATGGAACAAGAAATTATAATCATTTCAAGATGTGACAAATATACGCTACATATCACTTATTTGTTTCTGAAATATAGTTAATTGAAATAAATGGAATACTTGAAGCAAAAAAAGAAGCTAACATAGTCTTGTGTAATGATTTTATTGTAGAATTTTTAAATAACTAATCATGTAAAGTCATGTTGGAATCATCAATCAGTATCAGTCAGTTCATTCAATTTAACTCGGGTAGTTAATTTTCCCACAAGAATAATGAATCATAGTCTCTCAGCTATCTACTATTTAATTTACTAAGCTCACTCACCTCGATAGCTGTTGGCTGGAGAACGGTGTCACGTGTCAGCCTTTGCTCGCAAAACAACGACCAGAGATACCATAAGAAGAAATTCGTGGTTATATCCTCAGTTTAATAGCTAAGCAACTGCTACCAAATTAATTGCCATAATAAATTCATTAAGTTTGCTTTCCATAGCATTTCACAGTTAGAAAAAATTGATAAATTTTGCAACTGAAAAAACGTGGATCTGCTTTTCAGTAACCTGTTGCTATCGAAAGCAACTTAAAAAATATTTTTAAAAAAATTTAATTACTCATGGTCTCTGCTGTAACCACGAATGCCAATTGTCATTCCGAGTTAGGATAGTTTTGAATTTAATTAAAACTTTCACAAATGTTGTGGATTGACCAAAGTTTATGCATTACAGATTATTTGGTTTTTAGGTATTTTACTGACCACTTTCATTTATGGTCTTTGTTCATGTTCACTGTACAAGTGTGAGTTATTAGTTTATTTTGAGTTGACATCAAACCAAATATTTTATTGAATCAACTGTTCTGACAATTCATTTCTTTGGAGTTGCTCAACTGTTTAATAATATGGAATGTGTATTAAGTTCTCTGGCCGTTACAGATACTATGACAAATGATTACATTATGAGTGTTTGCCCAGTCTCAATTAAAAAAAAAAAACAACACAATGTGACACTTTTGAAGCAAACAGGATTTAAAAAAAAAAAAAAAAAAAAAAATGCAGAGTGAACTTTAAGGTTCAAATACAAGTTATGTTTGTATTTAAGCAAGTCCAAGTCTATGACCTTTGAAACAATTATATGACTGCGCTATCATCTCTGTTCGTGTTAAATACCTACCTCTATTAATGCTTTTGAGTTCTTGAAACTCAAAAGATTTTATATACCCTGAAACACAGATCAAGTTTATATTTGGTCAAATAAGGTCAACCTGTCATAATCTTTCATCCTAAAAACTGGAACTATTCTAGACCCATAATGATGCACACTAAAAAGGTCATGGGCTTACGCTAGTAGATGTTTCCCTAGATATCTCAAAATTCAGTTATACAATCAATGGACTTTTGGATCATGATACCCAGATATTAACTATCAACACTATATAAAGTAACTCCAAGGGGTAATGCTTTTAATCTTCAGAGAGTGACAAACCTGTTACTTTTAGAAAGTCCCTTAATACCACAAATTGGGAACATGATTACAATTCACAAGGTATGAGTGAAAAATACTACATTTTTAGTAGCACTGTATTAAATTACTGTGGATGTTGCTTCCGCATGAAAAGGTAAGGTGTCGTGTTTCTGAAACAAAAACATGGTACATTGTTAAAAAGGAATAGGGAAAAATAATCAAGCCAGTAATGACATTTATACTGAAGAAAATTCAGTAGAATCTAATTTTTCAATTCCTGAAATATTCATTTTTAATCTGTTGCTGTTGAATTGACTGCCAATGGCTCAGTGACACATAGTAAGGATTTTGTCAAGACAGGCTTCCATGAAAAATTTTATACTATGTCTGTAAACTTAGGTACTCCAGAGGAAATAACAAAAGTTATCATGCCTCTTATGAGCCAATACTCAAGTGATTGTGATGGGATTTCCAGCAGATTACTTAAACTTTGTTACACAGAATTAGGTAATATACTAAGCTATCTGTTTAATATATCATTATTTGCAGGTACGTTTCCAGAAAGATTTAAAGTCTGCTGTAGATAAATCACTCTATAAAAAGTGGGGATAATTCAGTTGTATCGAATTACCATCCTATTTCATTACTATCAGTCCTCTCAAAAAAATCTGAGAAAGCAATGTATATTAGTGTACCAACTGTAAGGAGCTAAGCTGCTAAACCGGGGTGGAGTATAGGGCCTAGTACCTTAACTGAATGTCTACTTGAAATAAAATTTTCTCTGAATCTTCATCTATTCTTTTAAATTGACCATGTGCCTGCCTGGAATATTTAACTGTAAAGCTTACAGGCCGCCACTAAGCTTATTTGAACCAAATGCTTAGAAAAGGTTACTGTTCAAGGTTAAAACATTTGAAAAGTCCACTTGTTGAAATTTTTAAAGTTTATTCAAAATCACATTTAGAAAAACAGCATTTACAGTCAAATAGGTTATCGAATCAAACGTTTCCAAAAAAATTGCAAATTATGAAGAGAGAGAATATCACCGACCGAGCCCTTTTTAAAATTTTACAAGTTCATAGTCACTACTCCTTTGTGTTACTGATGATGAAAACCCAATATGGCCGAGACACAATGCAAGTCAACTATTTCTGGCTACTACCCAGTTTTACCCGACACATGCAACATCCCAGCGCAGATTTACTAAGCACAACGTTCCGAGGATAAAGACAACCTCCTCTCCTAGGCCACACCCATATACCCCCATCCGTATGTGTACGGACGCTTATCCAAAATAGTGTAAAAAGATATGATTATAGAATATGTTTAGAATCTACCTGTGGATAGCCTGGCCTTCAAGGTTTATGAAAAGTGTTTAGCAAATATTCTCAATTGATAAGCTTTCTTATAATTGAATTTAGTTTGAGTGCTCAATGTTAAAAAATATCCGAAAGTTAATTAATGATTCCCCAATTTCTTTTAAATTTAAGCCCTTTTGAAGTGACCCTGCTGAATTTCAGATTATCGTGATAAAATTAGTGTCATTGTGTTCTACGTTAATTCCTGATTCCAGTGGTGTAAATTTTATTATCATCGGTGGTGAAATAGCAAAGTTATCTGTTTACCAAAATCGTGTTTGAAATGTTTCGAAAGTTTACTTGGTTTCTTGTTCATAATTATCCTTCTGCTGCTCATATCGAAAAAGTGAAGTTATTGGAATTTTCTTTGAATTTAGTTACGTGTTTTAACAGTTGTTTTATTTACAGAAGTGGCTTGGTTTATTTGCAAATAAATCTAAAAAACTACCACTTATGGATTACGATGAAATAATTTTAAAAATTGATTTAATATCTGTTCTACTGCATGGAATGTTCTGAAATTTTAATATATTATACTGGATTTTTAGTTCTTTTAGAAAATCTACTTTTTAATTCAAGAAATTACTGAAAACGTGATAAAAAATGTTAAAAGTTAAACTCTCCACGAGGTGTTTAAAAATTTTGTTTATGCTATTTACACGGTTTGAAACTACAGAATTTTAGTGAATTTATCTTTCTTTTGAATTATTATTATTAAATTATTTTACTGCATCAAAAAGTGTTAAGAATTAGTGAAAGTTTCACGTAACCAAAATCTATTGTTTACAAGTTGGATAATAATGGATTACCCTATTCCAGGTTAGTTTCAAAGTTCTTTACTATCAAAAATGTTTATTTAGAGCTTATATTGTATGTTAAGTGGCTTTACTGCTCTTAAATTGGTTTATATATTGAATTGGATTGCAGTATCAGCTTCTGCATGAAACGTTTCTCACTTCCTGTACTTTCAATGAAAATTATATGTTTACTGTAAAGCTTACTCCCTCCCTTATGCTCTAAGCTCAGAAAACTAGAATTTACCCAAATTCTAAGGTGCTTACACAACACCTAAAAAATGATAATCACAATTTGGTTTTCAAAGGGACCATTCAACAGAACAAGCTAGATTTGCATTCACTGACAATATCTAGAATAAATAATTGATAACATCCTGTTGGAATATTCTGTGACTTATCTAAGGTATTTGTCTGTGTTGATCATGAAATTCTGATACAGAAGTTAAAGTATTATAGTATAGATGCCATTATTAATAAATGGCGTAGTTCCTACCTTCTGAATAGAAAACAGAAACTGTTGTCTAGGACATTTTAAGACTGTGTTATGTGTTCCACTGCTTTCTGAGTGGGAATCTATCAGATGTAGAGTACCTCAGGGTTCTATATTGGACCCACTATTGTTTTTAATAGATATAACTTATCTACCCAGTGTTGCATCTAAAAACTCAAAATTTGTTCATTTCGCAGATAACACAAACATACGAATTAAAAAAACTCCATATTTATCTACAGAACATTTTGCAAATTATATCTTTGCCTTATTAATAAATGGTCTGCAGCTAATGGCTTGTCTCTAAACTTAAGAAAACTCAATATATGCAATTCAGTGCATATTACAGATTAACACCAGACATTGATATAAAATTTGCAGGTCAGTACATCCAAGAGCTAGAGTGTGTGAAATTTCTAGATTTGCATATTAATCATACTTTAAATTGCAAGGTACAAATTTTGACTTAATGAAGCAATTAGGTGCAGCCACATTTGATTTTCGTGCAGTTTCAGCTATACGTGATCTCTGCCCCTATCAGGAAACTAGTTTTCAGAGCTCAAAAGTGAAGAATAAGAATTATGTGTGGGCTTAGCACTTCATGGAGAGCTGTTAAAGAAGTTTGGGATTTTAACATTGGTGGCTGAGTTTAAATACACATTAATGTCCTTTACAGTCACATATTATACTTTAATTTAAACAAATAGTCAAATACACAATTATTGCACTAGAAGTAAAATTAATCTTAGGAAGAATTACAAGTGGTTGTCATTTGTTCAAAAAGCGTTCTGATATTCAGGGATATATATCTTCAATAAGCTTATTAAAACCACAACATACTAATAAGGTAAAATATCTTGAAATGTGGATAGTTGAGTACAAGTTATTAAACAAGAAATACACATTATTTGTTGCCGCAGATGCTATTGTTTTGTGGCAAAGCTGTATTTAGAAGAAGCTGGTAATAGTACTGCCAACGTTAACTCGTACAGAAATGTTTGTGTTGAATTATGTCTTTTTGCTTTAATGTGTACTTTTTCTCAAAGGGGTATATCCTCAGGTAGGTGTGTACCAAATTTCTGATTAAAGGGACAATAGCATAGCTTTTCAGGAAGCCTTTATTGGAATATTATTGATAATTTTTTCCCATAGCTTTAGTTTCTTATATATAATATATTAAATTGTGCTAAAATATATGAAAAAAAAAAAAAAAAAACCTTCTGTACAACAGAAAACTTATCTAAAGTAATCATTAAAAGAAGGGAAAGTTTCTAGATGAAATTTACATTATTTACATTTCTGCTTCCCCATGTTAATATTTGTACTGGAATATAAAGAAGGATAACGCATTTCTACACACACCAGTGTCAACACATGGAAAGTTCCAGACAAATTCTGGTGTGCATATAAAAATAGATTCCTTATACAAATCTGGAGTTCATATTCAATCTCGATGAAAATTCACCTGTGTGCTTTAAAAAAAGAGGGAGTAGTACTGTCTACATCTAGTTTACAAAAAACTCACCTTTTCTACCGTCACTGCCTTTAAGGAAAATTTACACGTGCAGTGGGTGTGTGTGTGTGTGTGTTTTTTTTTTTTTTTTTTTTTTTTTTGCTAGGTGGCTCAATTCCACCCCCAAAAGTCTTTTTTTTTGTCTACAGATTCAAGGCCCGAGGAGACTATAAATACTACCCTATGCCCGACTCAAGCCCTCCCCCCCTCCCCCCAAACCAAAATTCACTCAAAGCCAAGCCTACCCCAAACCAAGCCACTCCCAAACCAAAATCCTGGATCGGCCACTGGCTAGCGGGTACAAATAGAGACCCACGACAAGTCATGTTTTACCATGATTTCTGTTACATTTTCTACCATTGACATGCTCTTTTATCTGAGTCTTATGTTTGATTAAAGAAACCAGGCTTTTTAAGTATAATATCACACAACTTTTTATTTCATTATGGCGTGCTTCAGAATGTACTGGTTCGTAGCAGCAGACCAATTAGGCATTGTTTTCTGCTAACTTGCCCTTCTGGATTAGTGGCAAATAAAGCGCAGATGAAGGTTCTTTGCCAGTAAGCCCAAAACATGGCTACCAGTTGGAAGAAAAAAAATTTAAAATGCTTTTAATTATAAGTGAATCCTATTGTATTGTATAAATTCTACTTATAATAAATTTAATTGACATTAAATGATTGCTTTACCAGTGTGGGAAGAAATGTATTGCATCATAGGAGAACTCTCGTATGGAATTAACAACCTTGTCGGAAAGTTGATTTTTTTTTCGGCCTCACAACTGACATCTGACATACTGCATACATAGCAATGGAAGGTATTAGAATATGGGTCTCTAATTGTGTGAGGCTTGTTTCCTACTTGTCAAGTTTTTTTTATGTATGTTGTAATATTTTTACTTTACTAACCTTTTCTTCTTGTTAATATTGAAGATATAAGCATTTCTTCCATAATCCTCATAAAAAGGAAAATAAGCTAACAAAACCTCCACTTAATTCCTTTAATTTACTGTTTTTTCCCATACAGTTGCAAACCACAGTTTTTCAAACAATCTGTGCAGTACTCACTTTTTCATCTGTCTTTTTTTCTCTCTGCCAGACATTATCTTCTTGCACTCACTGTTTATCATCCGGAAATTTTCATATACATTGTTCATCTGGTAATGACAATGCATGGATTTCTTAGCCACAATACATAAGAAATAATAATAATACGATATAAAGCATTTTTTAACAATATACACATATAATCAGTTTAACATTAATCAGAAACAAAATAGTGATTTGAAAATACCATTGCCAATAAACACTTCCCATAGAAATAACATAAAAACTACTCTACAAACCTTCTTAGGCCATGCAATCAAAGTTCATATTTCTATATTCTGTGATAGATAATCGTATGCTTACTTGAACCATTTCTGTAGCTTCTTTTGCAGTATCCAGATTTTGTAATCAAACTCAAGACTACACCCTACCAGATATGTTGTGAAATCCTTTGTTTTTGCCAATATGGAATTTGCTACAGTTGAAACAACAAAACTTCGTTATCATATTCACAGCTTCCTCCTTTTTTTTCCCTCTCTCTTTTACTTATGGCTTTACGCATCATCGGCGCCGAGGTCATTGGAGGCGGGATGGAACAGGGGACAAGAAACCAGAAGCAATTTAGCCTTGGCCTTTTGAAGGAAGCATCCTGGCATTTGCCTGGAGTGATTAGGGATAACCATAGTAAATCCAAATGTGGAAGCTCAGAGGAGGATTCAAACTGACGTCCTCCCAAATGCGAGGCTGGGACATTAAGCGCTCGCCCACCACACTCTGTAACTTCCTCCTACAACTATATCAAATAGATATGTAAAGTATAAGGTGAACTATAACAGTTTATTTGAATGTAACAGAAAAAGAATGTATTAAACACACATTTACTCTCAAAATAGTTATCAGAAGTTACAATTGTACCCATGTAAAACCATTGCATGTGAAATAAACAACGTTTTCTGTTTTCTTGTGTTGAAGGAAACGATAGTGGTGAGAGAGAATGAAGTGAGAAAAAATAAATTGGTGGGAAGACAGTAACTGAATAAGATAACAAAAAGAATCAATTGTTTCAAAATAGTTTATCATATTGGAATTGTTCTTATTTAAAAAAAACCTGTTGAACAAATATATAAATTTGGTTTAACTTTATTTTGCCAAATATTTTTAAGAAACATGATTTGTCATTCACTTAATTGTGTTTTTTGGAGTTTCAAAAATAGTAGTTGTATTTCCTAATCCTTTAACAAGCTACTACATCTGATTGAGAATCTCACAACCTCTCAACTAAAAATTCATTGACAATTGAACATATCATGTGTGAAACTAATGATGATATAAGATTTCAAGTGTTATTAAATTTGTGCCAATACTATCAGTTCGTTCAAAAGTAGTGTTAGTAGAATTCAGACTACAGAGATGAAGTTTCAGAGGAGTAGGATTGGTGCAATGAAGTTGGACAAGTTGTGGAGTGAGTCTATGTGAAAGGCAGTTAAAGAGGATCTGTACATGATAGAATTGAAAGATGAAGAAGACTCTATTGGTATTGACACATGTTGATAAAAAATTGAAATGATGCCAAGAGAATACATAATCTGAAATTTGAAAGTAAGAGGCTTCAAGAAAGATCATGTGATTGGTAGAAAAAAATGCAAGATAGAGGCATAAACTGGGATAAATGGAACAAATGGTAGAAGGATAGGAGACATTGGAGTGAACTGTGTTCTTGGTGCACCCTGCCTGAGGCTGGAAACTATTAGCCATGATGATGTAATACAACACTTCGGTAACACGGGGTTCGAGTCTAACGGGTGGTGCATATAGGGTTATTTTTTTAGAGGATGGGAGTATAGTCCTGTAATAGGATCGTAAAAAGGGGGTCTCGCAAACATTATATCTTGTAGAAGATTTTTTCCTTCTCTTGTATACGTTGGGGAGAGTATTCAGAAACCAAGTTTTTGACCTCCAGCATCCTCAGCACAATTTTCTGTGCCCAAAATACCTCGATAGTTTGGCACTTTTTTCCAGTTTTTCGACTGTAACTCCTTCCTGACGGGTCCTAGCAAGAAATATTTTACTTACACTCTGAAAGAGACAAAATTTCTTACAACTTTTGTAGTAAAAAAATTTTTCTAAACTCAATACCAAACAAGCTGCATTTCTTTGCAGGAAAGTTTCACATTTTTCCTAAAATTTGAGATTCCACCTGCTTTGTTGCCCTAGATGGCCTGGAACTACTGTATATACACTGATCATCTATAACATTATGACCACCTACCTACTATTGATATCAACCCGTCTAGGCGATAGCAGCGTCACCTGACAAATATTGACTGCTAGTCAGACACAAGCATGATGTTTAGAATGGGGAAGGCACGCGATCTATCTGAGTTTGACCAAGGGCAGATTGTGATGGCCCGGAGGCTCGGCACAAGCATTTCAGAAACTGCACAACTTGTCAGGTGTTTGAGGAGTGCTATGGTGAGTGTCTTCAACAAGTGGCGAAACCAAGGTGAAACCACATCCAAACGTCGAGGAGTCGGGCGGCCAACCCTAGTTACAGATGTCGGACATCGTAAGTGGGACAGACTGGTAAAACAGCACAGGCGGCGAACTGTGACAGAACTAACATCAGACTTTAATGCTGGGCAGAATTTAAGTGTGTCTGAACACAATAAACCACATACTCCTAATGATGGGTTCCGCAGCCCACGACCCATGCATGTGCCAATGTTAACACCACAACATTGGCAAATACTATTGAAAAGGGCACTTGACCATCATTGGCACTGACAGAGTGTTGCATGGTCTGATGAATCCTGATACCTTCTTTACCGTGCCGATGGGAGGATGCGAATCTGTCATTTTCCAGGGGAACGGCTTCTTGACACCTGTACTGTGGAATGGAGACAAGTTCGTGGTGGCCCAGTTAAGCTCTGAGGAACATTAATGTGGGCATCCATGGGTTCAGTGGAACTTGTGCAAAGCACCATGATAGCCAATAAGTATAATTACTGGTTGCAGAACATGTACACCCCTTCACGACGACCATGTTTCCCAATGGCAGTGGCATTTTTCAACAAGATAATGCACCATGTCACAAGGCCAGTAGTGTGATGAAGTGGTTCAAGGAACACAGTGGCGAGTTTCAATTGATGTGCTGGCCTCCCGACTCACCAGATCTGAACCCCATCTAACGTATCTGGGATGTGATTGAATGTGGCGTTAGAGCTCATCGTTCCCCTCCCCAGAATTTACGGAATTAGATGACTTGTGTGTGCAGTTGTGGTGCCAACTACCTCCAGTAACCTACCAAGGTCTCATTCCTTCCATGCCAAGACGCGTCCCTGCTGTTATCCGTGCCAAAGGTGGACATATCTGCTAT
The DNA here is from genome assembly GCA_031002005.1 of Vandiemenella viatica. Taxonomy (NCBI): domain Eukaryota; kingdom Metazoa; phylum Arthropoda; class Insecta; order Orthoptera; family Morabidae; genus Vandiemenella; species Vandiemenella viatica. The sequence continues at coordinate 261,445,653 of JARYHS010013630.1, read as the reverse complement.
TAGGTAGGTGGTCATAATATTCTGGCTCATCAGTGTGTAATCTACATAAACGAAAAATTTTATATGTACTATCTGCCTCAATCACGCCTCAATCACACCTTAATTGCTAAACAGATATGAATGAAATTTGGCACGGAGTTAGTTTGGAGGAAGTTGAGAAGGATGGTTGGGAGCTGGATACAGGTCATAGGAGAAATATGGTTAATAGAATGAAGATATTGTGTTGCCAGAGTCGGAGGAGAAGGGCCTCATGTAGATGTAGGAGTAGGTAAGATGCAGCAGGCCTTTCGGAAAAAGGGCGTGCAAGGCAAGAAAAGTAAAAAAGGGTACTGCTGCTAGGTAGTAGCCATGGGAGAGGTGTAGGCCCTCTTCTGTGGGATCAGTTAGGTACAGGTTACCAAGTCACAAGTTTTTTCAAACCTAGTGCAACATTAGGACAGGTAATAGAGGATATAGGTTCACTTTGTAGGAGTTTCACTAAGGACAATAGAGGAGGTGCGGGGACTAGTATTGATAGAAGCGCGAGTTATACTGTATAAAGTGACCTGAGGAAGGTAGTGAAGGAGGCACAGCATACCAGTGTCGAACTGATGCAAGTCCTAAGTCGTCATGACCGGCTACCATTGAACTATGCTGTGAGGCAGGTAAATGTGGAAACGGAAGTGTTACTTGGGAAAGTCATTGGTTCCTTCTGGGGGGGGGGGGGGGGGAGTTGTAGGTGGGGTTTTACCAGATGTGAACACCATTGGTAGGTGGGGTTTTGCTAGGCATGGCCTACACCTAAATAGAAGGGGGTACTTTCTGAGTTGTTATCAAAAGCAGGAAGGACATTTCCAGTGATGATGAGGTCAGGAATGTGCCTTTTTTGGGATAGGGACTGCTGGTGAAGGGATGGAAATAGATGTTCAAAGTGATACTGATTGTAGATCCATGATGGGAAAAATCACAAATCTTAGAGACATAGATGAAGTTACTGAAACAATAACTGACTAGGATAAAACTGGTAAGGAGGAGGTTAGTGCTGAAAATACAAATTCAGTAATAAAGGTGTTATTGGTGAACTGTAGAAGTATTATGAACAAAGTAATCTGTGAGCTACCTTACTCCTTATTTTCTATATTCAGTCAAAATCCAACGAAGTTTGAGGTTAACATTCAGTACATGATACTATAGTTGAAATCGAGATAACAACACTTAAGGTTCAGAAAAGTAAATAAACAACACATAACAACCATAAATAAGAAGTTTCTAGTAAAATATAAACCATAAACTTACCTAAATGAGCGTAATCCATAATAATTCTGAATTAAAATAAACAGGTTTGGTTAATTAACCACAGCACTAATATTCCACTAAACTGACCACTGTAAAGCACTTTCATAAGTATAATTTCACCATTTTATATTAAATGCACTAATAACTCGCAGTTCCAGACTAATTTAAAGCAGTAAATATGATTTTTAAAGCATTACCACATGGATTGAGTTCAATAATTAATTCCACCACATCTAAGTAGTTTCAGAGCTTTAAAAGTAGATTTAACCAAGCAAAATAACCGGACAGTCAATATTCTTTAAGTTTCCTATAGCCATCAACTAATAAACAGAAGATATTAATAAATAAAAATCCGCTTTTTAATGACGTCGTAGAAACCGATTTGCAAATTGAATTTCTTTCTGACGAACATGTTTCACGAACTAAAAACTTTTCTAAAGTACTTAAATTAAATAAAGGTACGATTTAAAATTAGTTTCAGGCCATAACAGACTTTAAATAAAAATTGAATATATTATTGCACCATCCAGGAAACCAGTAAATTTTAGAAATTCAATAACTTTTGATATCCTTAACCGATTTAAAAGATTTTTACACCACTGAACTCAGCAAAGGCTGGGGAACACTTTGAAAATAGTATAAACTTGATATTTTAAAATTTTGCAAATTCATATTTCGGATGTGACGTATGGCAATACTCTAAACAAATGTGCTTTTAGATTAACCAAATTTCAAAATTCATTTACACCGGTCTGGAAACTTTAAAACCATAACCAACCACATCACTACACTTGTCTCATTACGCTCTTCATCTTGTGATTTTCTGGAAGTTCTAAGCTAACAAAAAAATTTTCTAGATAGACTGTTGTCTAGGTCAGTAGGCCATTTTGACAAAAGGAAGCCCGGACAAGCTCTCCAGGCAGACGATCGGAACATCTCGTGGAGTCAACACGTAACTCGTGGTTTAGTTGGTTTGAGTAAGCCCGGCTCGCGGTGGCTGATGGGAAGTAGGAATTCGGGCATCATGGCTGACTGACGCCATTACTAACAGGATAGGCAACCATAGAAATCGGAACTTTTCCGGCATGTGTTCAGCGATGTGAACTTTAACTTTCAATTTCATTCGGGGTGGTGCGGTCTGTTCTGTTTCATGACTTGTGATCTTCGGCTAATGATTTTCTCCGATTGCCATTGCTAACTGTGACTTTATGTAAATTCTGTGAAAAATTTTAAGAATATATACTTCAGTGAATCGGACTTCAACTTTTATTTCTAACTTAGTACCTTTCTTACAGGAGGTTAATCTGTAAGTGGTGACCGTCTTCATCATTACAGTTAGCATTCTACAAGGTTTTTCACGGTTATAGAACTTTTCCCGAACTTTTGGTAACATTTTTGGAAGACTTCTAGTTTAGGTGTACAAGCCGATACCCAACCCCGGTATGCCGCTTATCCCCTAACAAATCGAATTGGCAAACTTAATAGAGACGCATGAACCACAAGTAAAAATTGGGGTATATAGTTGGTTAAAAGAAGTATTACTTAATTAGGTTTTTCCTGATGGTTACAGAGTGTACTGCAGAGAGAGAGGATCAATTGGTGGAGGAGTTTTTATACTTGTTCACGAAAACCACAGCAGTCCACTGATGTTCATAGATCATGACCATGAGTTACTTGGGATAGTTCTGGGGTAATAATAATAAAAAAAAACGTGAGTTCACTGCTTATCGCAGTGGAAGAATGACAGATGAAGATGAGGCTTTTGGGGAGAAATTAAATTCATACTCAGATTTTAGAAGTGAGAATAGAATGGTCATTATTGGTAGGGATTTAACTTTACCAGATGTAAACTAGGTAGTACATAAGATTAATAACAGAAGGGAGGGAGGATTTACACAAGTGGTAGAGCAGAAGCCTAGGTGACAAAATATTTTGGATATACTCCTGATAAAGCCCGATGATAACCTTATGGGGTGTCAAGTAACTGAAGGAATAAGTAATAATGAAGCAGTTCTGATGGATATTAGAGGATTTAGTAAACAATCAGCCAAAATTGAAGGGAGAAATAGGTACAATTATAAAAAGGCATAAATTTCGAACTTCAAGAGATATTTCAGAGAACGTTTCAGCAAATGTAAGGAAGGAACAAATACAATAGAGTCAAGGTGGGAAGGAGATAATAAGAAAGGGGGAAGAAAAATTTGTTCCAAACCAGAAAAATAAAGAGAAGTAGAGAACCTGTGTACTATAATATGGAGATGAGGAGGTTAAAGAGATTGGTCAGAAGAGAACAGAGTTAAGAGACAGCAGGGTAGTAGGGAATATTTAAAACAACTGAACAAGGACTTAATAATAATAGCTAAGCAGGTAGCTAAAGATGGGTTTATGAAGAGTATTGTCGGTACAGGGGGACCATTGACTGATGCATCTAGAAATTTCTATGGCTTGTTGGAATACTGAGGGGAAAGAAATGTGTTGAGACGCTTATAGATAAGGATGGTGAAGAAGTTACTGAGGATTTGAAAAAGGCATATTTTAAGTAACTGATTTAGTGAGATCATTAGAGACAGTGAATCAGAAACGGGAGGGTCTAACTTGGAGAAAGAGGGTAAAAACACAATTAGAAATGAACAGACCAAAATATTTGAAATTCATTCTGAAGATATTATGAAGGAAATAAGAAAACACAAAAACATAAAGGGGCTGATGTAGATAATATTATCTAAAAGATAGGCAGATATGACATTGTACCTTATCTTGAAATATTATTTTAATTGATTCTGGATACTTGCTGCTTACCACAGGACTGGAAAAGTACTATAGCAGTGCCCGTACATAAAAAGGGGGGGGGGGGAGTGAGAAATAGAGTCAAAAATTACAGGCAAATCAGTTTGAGATCAGTGATAGGTAAATTAATGGAGAGATTGATGTGCAACTACATCAGAAATATATGTAAGGAGCATAAGCGGTTTTCAGTGCTTCAACTCTCGACACCTAGGGTTGGTCAGATTCTCCGTACTGTGACTGCGGTGAGGTTTTACATATTGTGTCGCACATTGTGCAGGACTGTTCACTGCATGCCTTTCCTCATAGTCTGAAATACCTAAATTTTGTTACGCCAGAGGCGGTGGCCTGGTTGGAGCGCCTCGACATCACGTTGTAGTGGTTGTGACTGGAGATCTTGTCTCACTGGCCAGCTGTGGGCATTGTCTGCTGAACTATGTGTACATATATGTATTTAGAGTGTTCATTGAATACAGTATAATTGTAATTGAATTATGTAAATGTCTTATACCATCATACACATAATAAAAAATAAGTAGGCAACATGGCTTTAGGCAAGGATTTTCATGCGAATCTCTGTTGGTGGGATGTATGCGAGAAATTTCAGATGAAATGGGCAAGGAAGGCTGAATTTGCATTGTAGCACTAGATCTTTCATAGGCTTTTGACAGAATAAGCCATAAAATTGTAGTAAATAATTTAAAAACTATTGGAGTGGATGAGAAAGTGATTTGCTGGGTAGAAAAACTTTTAAGAGATAGAAAACAAAGTTAGGATAGGAAATGCATTATCAAAAGAAGTCCAAGTAAAAATGGGAGTGCCACAGGGAAGCGTAATGGGAACATTGCTATTCATTATTATTATGAATAATTGTGTTTATTGTTTACTATCAGAAATTAGACTGTTTGCAGATGATATATACTATATAAATAGATCAAAATGGTAAAGGTCTGTAAACAGCTGCAGGGTGATCTTGAGAGTATGTATAGTTGGGTTGGAATGAAGATAAATGCAAAGAAGAGTCAGCTAATTAGATACCCAAATAAAGAACTTAAGGTTGATTATGATTGTAAGGTGGGGAGTGTACAAATCGTATATTGGTAACTAGCTGGTACCTACGACTTCGTTCGTGTTTGTAAAGAATTTGTATTGACAGCTACCGACATCTAACAACCATAGTGCACGATGGGAGAAGCGATGCTATTACCACACATAAATGCCAGTCATCTGCGCTGTCTGTGTAGTCCAGGCAGCAAAGTAAAATTTTCAGCCACCATATATCCCACACTCCCACAGTTACCGAAATTCGGCCAACGTTGTGATCGATGGGTGACTTTGTGTTACTACCACACACAAACGCCAGTGATCTGCGATAGATAGTTTTCGCTGAAAAGTGATACACCATGACACATGCTTCTGGCAGAAATATGAAATTGCCGCAGGTCGATCACTTTCAACCCCCATATCTCCCACACCCCCATAGCTACCGACATCTAACAACCATAATGCACGACAGGAGACACGATTCTACTACTACACACAAACACCAATGGTCTATGTTATGGAGTTGTGGCAGGAATGAGAACTATAAGAAGACACAAATTTTTGGTCGAAATATGAAAACGCCCTGCATTGGCGAACTTTAATCATCATATCTCTCACATCCCCACAGCTATTGACATTCGGCCAACGTTGTGCACGACAGGAAACTCCATGCTACTTCCACACACAAAGACCAGTGACCTGTGCTTGGCAGTGGTGGCTGAAAAGTGAAATATATGAAAACACACGTCTATTTATATATATATATATATATATATAAGATTAGGCATGGCAAGATATTGGTGTAAGAATTAAAAGTAATGCATGGAGAGGAAAAGATGACCATGACCACAACCTGGCACCCGATTTCAGACACAAAGGTGTAGGAAGATTCTCTTTTATTGGGTAAGGGTGTCAGGGATTGGAATAAGTTACCTTGGGAAATGATGAGTAATTTACCAAAAACGTTGAAAAAACTTAAAGTTAAAATTTTCCGAGGGCAAATGTAGGTGGGTGAAGGGAAGGGAGGAGATGGGTGTGTAGGGAAATTGTCACCGGAATGTGTGCTCCATCACAATTTAATTAAATATTATATTATTATTATATTGTTGCTACAAAACCAAATGATACAGGCACACCTTAATACATAAAATGAATGGGAACTACATTTTGAGCAGTAGCAACATTTTAATATCAGGATTCCTAATTGTACTACAATATACTATCATAGTTAATTTATTAAACACCTTCAGTATGAACTGCAACTGGACTAAAGCACACTCAATAACAAAGTCACTGTATCGCGATATAAATTTGACTCGCAATATTAACACAAGTTGTGTTACGAGCTGTAATCAATTATGGAATTTCCATTGTACTTCCTAAGTTTTAAGCATATTAATATATATTTTTAAATTATGTTTCTTTAATAATTATTCTGAAGTTAATGCCATAGTTCATGTTGCTAAATATAGTTAAAAATCTATTACCAGCATAAATATTCAGCAGGTTTTCAGCTGTTGCTTAGGTATGATGATCTGAAATTGTGGGCCACTCCCAATATCACCAACATGCAATATAGTGAATGTATTAATGCACAGTGATAGAAGCTTTCATTTTTTAGCAAGAATATTGGTAGCTTGGATAAAATGCAGCCTGAACCAAAATGACAACTGAAATGTTATTAGTGATTTAAGCTGCTTTCATGAGTGGCAGTTTACTGACATGTAACATGTTACATCAAAATTGTATCAAACGATCAATAGTTGTAGTTCCGGAGAAGGAAAGGTAAATCGCTAAACTTACAATTATTTAAATTGTGCTGTCGGCAAGATCACAAAGATGTCTTCAGTGGCAGAGATGAAATATCATAACACCTCGGATACCTCAATGTAATTCCGTTCATAATATATGTGTCTTAATATACGGGAAAATTGAAAATGTGGAAAAGTGCTGATTTTCAAGGAGCTATATTAACGAAGTAGGGGGTTAGATTTTAATGCAGCCTGGACTGGAATAACTAGTAATATTCCATGGTGAATAGTGGATTTGGAGTGAAGAAGGTAGCAGGCCATGCCAAATTCTGACTATAATTATGTCAGAATCGGCTCATGACATCTATTGCCGCTGAGTGAGTAATGTGCTTAATGGTATTCTTCGGCACACTGTAACAGCCCTCATACCTGAATTTTGAATAGTATTGTACTGTATGAAGTATTTGCAGTGAGCTAAAGTTTGCTTGAATATGATCTGGTATGTTTGTTTTGTAATTTCTTGTAAATCAGTGTATATAGACTTTGTTTTATGAAAGAAAATTATTTAAAGTTCATTTAATATGTTTAAGAACTGAATGATGCAAGAGAATTTCTTAAATGTTTGTAATTCCATGTATTAATGCAAGTTATGATGTCTACAGAACAATTTTCAACAGTTTGAGATGATTTATGCAAATAATTTTGTATTTAAGTATCTTTGATTACCATTTCTGATCATTTTGTAATGTTGTTAAGTAATTTTGTATTAATTCCGATTGTTTTTAATATGTTTGATTGTTTGAGTTATTGTTAATGATCGAGAAATATCGGGCGGATGCCTTTGAAGAATTCTCGTAATTTCAATAGAGACTATATAAACAGATCGGATGGACAGAGCAGTTAGTTGAATTCAGCCAGTATTCAGTTTTACAGAGTTTCATCCAGTTAGTTTTACAGAGATTTTATTTGCGACGGCTCAGAACTGCATCTCTGTATTGTATCTATGCTTGTGAATTTCGCTGACTTCGTTTTGAACAAATAAACAGAACTTCAACATAACCTTTAGGTGGACTTTTTAATTAATCAATATATATAAATTAAACCACCGAAGAACGTAATATGGCTACACTTGACAGTGACGAGACGTTATTAACATCTGTGAGATGTTAATCTTCTAAAAGAATCTGCTGCAAATTGCAACGAGGTATCGGCGGACTGCAACGTGACATTTAGAATGGTGACACGGGTTGGACGGCGTCAACTTCAATCTGAATATGAGTGACAGCACTCATCGGAGATTATCATTCGACGTCTGCACCCCGCAGGGGCCTGGTACGCAAGTGCCAGGTACGGGTTTGGCGAACCCGCGGTGCCCGAGCTGGAAACTTGTGAGCGCCGCAAGTTTCCCACACCGTAAACTCCTACCAAGCTTCAATGACCACCGTAGAGCGTGGCGGTGGAACGTTGTGTGCCTAGGAGAACGGGGATCTTGGCTTCATAGCCTGGATTGCAAGGACGGAACAAACCTCTATAAAAAAAACCCTCAACCTCAAGGTCAGACACGTGCCGAGGAGGCGAATGAGTGATGAGGGAAATCACTCGCTAGCGTGCAACTTCAGGGGAACCTGCGCACCCCTGTTGTATTAGCACTTCCTTTTAAACTGGTTTTACTCGTGGGACCAAAATTCAGTCATCCACAAAAACCAAAAAAACCTGCGGTACGGGTGTGCCGCAGGATAATAAAAATATACCCACCTCAAAGAAGTGTGTGAGAGTTGATAGCCCACCCGCATCTGGAACAGAATGTAACAGAATGGCTTGCCCATTAGATAATGCTTTTGTTATAATGCATAGGAAGGAAGGGACCTTTGAAGAGGTATCCCCTTTCTATATTTCAAAGGGACTCTTGGGTATTGCAGGCACATTGAAATCTGTTAAGAAACTCAGAAATGGCACCCTGTTGCTGGAAACCTCTACCAGCAGGCAAGCCTCCCTGCTCCCTAAGTGTGAGAACCTCGGGGAGTTCGCAGTAACATGCAAACTCCATAAAACACTAAATAGCAGTAAAGGCGTCATCACCTGCCGCGATTTAATAGATGTTGAAAAAGAGGAACTCCTTAAGGAATGGGGAACTTAAAAAGTGGTTGAGGTCCGACAGATAACACGGAGAGTAAATGGCAGCCTTGAGAAGACTGCCACCTTCGTGTTGACATTCAACACGCCAACATTACCAACATCAATTAAAGAAGGGTATTTGAACTTGAATGTTCGCCCGTACGTACCAGACCCGATGCGTTGTTACAAGTGTCAAAGGTTTGGGCATACGACGGTGAACTGGAAAGGAAATGCCACCTGTGGGAAATGCGGCAAGAATGCCCATGAGCCGGGTACGGAGTGCACTCTACCACAGGTGTGTATTAACTGTTCCGAATCCCACCCTGCATGGAGCAAGTCGTGTCGAGTTTATGTCGAAAAACGAAAGATCCAGGAGTATAAAACAAAAGAAAGAATCCCGTACATCGAGGCGAAGAAGAAGGTAAAGGCGCTTGCCCCGCCCGTCTTCGCTACTAGCTTCGCGACTGTGGTGAAAACTCCTGTGAGAAAAGAAAGTGTCGCCACCCAGACGTCCACCGCGGACATGAGCACGAGCACAATGTGCTCTTGTGAGTGTAAATGTGGCGCAAAAACCGTTACTGTCAGAACACCGAAGACTGCGGACGTCGGGAGTAGCACGGCCGCAACCTCGACCACTCCAGCAGTAGTCAAAGCCTCACCAGTAGCATCACCAGTTGTAACAGACACCCCTGAACCTACAGCAGCACCTGAGGCTGCAGTAGCCGCAGTACAACCTATTAGGCCACAGGAGAAAATTAGGGGTCCAAAGTTTAAACAAACGGACCGTACAAAATTCATAAGGTCACCCTCTTCATCCCCGCCCAGGCTGCCCAGTGGCAGGGAGAAGGGGAAGAGACCAAGGAAAAAGAAAAAACAAGGAGGCTTCGAGGTTACAATTAGTGCGCCGGAGATGGATATAGAATCATCGGAACCCGAAGACATAGTGATGCTGCTGGACGAGGATACACCCGTTTCTCAGCAGCCAGGAAGTGATGTCCCACCCGAACCGGGGCGGGTTAATTTTAATGAATAGGATGGCTCCCATACTTCACTGGAATCTAAATGGTTTTCAGGCTCACAAAGAAGAGTTACAACTCTTAGCACGGTCTAACCCTTTGTGTCTCTGCTTACAGGAGACACATTTTAGACCGTCACACGAACCCGTGCTAAGAGGTTATGATATATACCGAAGGGACGATACCGAGGGTGATCGAGCGAAGGGGGGAGTGGCTGTGTTTGTCCAAAACACTGCCCACTCCGAACCTGTTGCTCTCACCTCCCCTTTACAAGCAGTTGCAGTTAAAATATATGGCCCAATACAATTTACCATCTGCTCCGTATATCTACCACCTGGTGCTTCAGTTGATTACGATCAACTGGTTGATCTGGTGCGGCAAATTCCTCGGCCATATCTCCTACTGGGAGACTTCAACGCCCATAGTGTGCTTTGGGGGTTGACCACCGATTGCCCCAGAGGTCGAGAAATTTGTAGACTATTGGAGCAGGAGGAGTTGTGTATCCTCAACAACGGCCAAATGACTCATTTTACAACTGCTTCCGGTACGTCCTCTGCCATTGACCTTTCCCTTTGCTCTCCTTCTGTAGCGGACTCCGTGTGCTGGGAGGTGGATCGCGACCTTCATGGAAGCGACCACTTCCCAATATGGCTGCACATGGAACTCGATCGTGGAAGAAGAACTATTCATCACAAATGAAATATCAGCAGAGCTGATTGGCAGCTCTATCGCCGGTCCGTCACACTTCAACAGTGTGACAATATTGAGGAGAAAGTGAAACACTTCACCGAAGTGATCCACCAGGCGGCTGATATATCTATGCCTAGCAACTCTGGAGTGCTGCGACGAATGCCTGTCCCTTGGTGGAGCGATGAATGTCGTTCCGCCATCCAGGGCCGCAGACGGGCCTTGCGCCATTTCAAGTTGCACCCAACACCTGACAACCTCGCGGCGTTCAGAGTTGCTAGAGCAAAGGCGCGTTGAGTGATTAAGGAGAGCAAGAGAAGGTCATGGCAGAATTTTGTGAGCACAATTAACCGATCCACTTCATCGACCAAAGTATGGGAGTCAATCCGTCGTATATCTGGAAGGTTCTCTCGATCGCCAGTATCTGGATTACTGGTTCAGGGGCGTGTGGTCACCGATGAGCGAAGCATTGCGCAGCTGATGGCTGAGTCATTCGCCGCTATCACCTCGTCTGCCAGGCTCGAACCTCGGTTTCAGCAAAGAAGAGCTGCTGCGGAACGAGAATTTCTAAGCTTCGACTAGCCGGATTTCCAGGCGTACAATACCCATTTTACATTTTGGGAGTTGGAAGCCGCCTTAAAAAGCACCAAGGACACAGCACCAGGACCCGACCTGATCCAGTACCAGATGCTGAGGCATCTTGGTAAAGATGCTAAAGAGTACCTTCTAGGTATTTTTAACGATATATGGGCCGGAGACCCTTCCCCGACTCGTGGAAAGAAGCAACGCAAATATCCATTTTAAAACCAGGGAAGGACAAATTGTTGCCAGGTAGTTATCACAGCATTACCTTAACAAGCTGCGTGGGGAAGACACTGGAGCGGATGGTCAACCGCCGCCTTATCTGGTGTCTTGAATCCCGAAACCTTTTGAGTCGCTTTCAGTGTGGATTTAGGAAGTTCTGTTCTACCTTGGACAACCTGATACTGCTGGAAGCGGCGATACAGGACGCCTTTATCCAGAACCAACATCTTGTTGGCGTGTTTTTTGACATAGACAAGGCCTACGATACTACCTGGCGGTATGGTATTTTAAAACAACTCCATGAATGGGGTTTTAGGGGAAATCTACCCTGTTTCATACAGTCATTTTTATCTCAGTGTTGCTTCCGGTACCGAGTTGGTAGCAAAGTGTCAGATGTTTTTATCCAGGAAAATGGTGTTCCTCAGGGTTCAATTTTTAGTGTTATTCTTTTCGCTATTGCGATAAACATCATCTCAACTGTAATAAGGAGTCCGATACGGTTCTCCTTATATGTTGATGATTTTTTAATTTTTTGTGCATCATCTCAGTCTGAGAAGCGCTGAGCGGCAGTTGCAGCTCGCGCTGAACAGGCTTGATGAGTGGTCAGTGCGAACTGGTTTTCGATTTTCTCCTGAGAAAACCCAGTGCGTACTTTTTAGTCGATCTCGTAGCCTTTTACCAGAACCTCGTCTTACCCTGAGGAACACCGTTTTGTCTTTTAGTAATAATATTCGTTTTCTGGGCCTCATATTTGATAGTAGGTTAAGCTGGCTACCACATCTAAAAGATGTGAAAGCTAGAGCCCTAAAAGCCCTCAATATTTAAAAGTGCCTTTGTGGCAGGTCATGGGGTGCTGACCGCTCCTGCCTGCTACAATTCTATAGAGCCTTTGTGCGGTCGCGGCTTGAATACGGTTGTATAGTATACAGTTCGGCACAGGACAGTTATCTGCGCATTTTAGACAGTGTCCATCATGCAGGAATCCGGCTCGCAACCGGTGCCTACCGCACCAGTCCGATTATCAGCATCTGTGCTGAGTCAGGCGAGCCACCGCTTTCCACCCGCTGGCGCCTCCTCATGGTGCGACACTACTTGCACATTGCCACAACACCAGCTAGTCCCGTGTACGATGTAGTAATTCGCCCAAACTACGAACGACTGTATACCAACTGCTTAAGAGCAACCAAACTGTTTAGCTTACGCACAAAGGCTATTATGGAGGAGTATGGGTTTGAGATGCCCCCTTTTTATCACTAGGGTTGGAGTAAATCTCCTCCCTGGCTTTTAAAGAGGCCCAGAACTGTTTTAGAATTGTCCAGGTACAACAAGCTGTTTACCAATGACAATGTTTTTATCAGAATGTTTATGGATGTTTTAAACCAACATCACAATTTTACCCCGGTATACACGGATGGGTCTAAGCAGGCTAACGGAGTTGGCTGCTCCATAGTGTTCCCTCGAGCGACTTATAATTACAAACTGAATAGCTATTGCAGCGTATACACTGCAGAGTGTTACGCCTTGTTAAAGTCGCTCCAGCATATGAAAGTAAGTCGCAGCATGAAGTACATCATATGCTGTGATTCCCTCAGCTGCATCCAGGCCATGGGAAGCATGTACCCAGCAGATCGTCTTGTCCAGGACATACAGGACACCCTCCGATCCCTCCAGTCTTCTGGAAAGGAGGTCGTATTCTGCTGGGTACCTGGTCATGTGGGAATCGGGGGGAACGAGGCAGCTGATGAAGCTGCCAAGTTAGCCTGCAACAAGGTCTGAATTGACTTTGATCCGGTCCCAAAGTCTGACCTTGCCTCGGCAGTGAAAAGATTTGTTTCCAACGTTTGGCAGAGGCAGTGGCTGGAGGTAGAGCATAATAAGCTCCGGCTGGTCAAACCGACCGTACAGCCGTGGAGCAGCTTCTTCCAGCGGGCGAGGAGGGATGTGGTTCTCCTGACTCGCCTCCGTATAGGGCACTGTCCTCTGACACATAGCTTTCTCCTCCGCCGGGAGGACCCTCCGGAATGTGATGCTTGTGGCGTACCTCTGACGGTGCACCACATTTTAGTTGATTGTGCTTTGTTTTTAGTCTTAAGGGCAGACGTTGGCCTGGCGAACGATCTGGCCCTTATTTTAAACAATGAGACCAGCAGTGTGGCGAGTGTTTTAAAATTTTGTGTATAGGCCGGTCTAGTGCCTAAAATTTTAGGTAGATCGGCGTAGTTTTAAGATTGATGGGTGGCCTCTTTATAGCTACTCATCCATGTGCATTGTTTTTAAATTCCTTTTCGCTGGCCACTATACAGCCAGCGAGAGATGTAGTGTTTTTAATTATACAACAACAACGACGACGACGACGTATGCAATTGGCAATAATTTTCCAACGGCAAGCGGATTTTCTGCGACCTCAAGATCAAGTCTTCCAGCAGTACAGTGTCTTGAGTGTGGAAAGTGTGATTAAGTGTTTTAATCCGTGAAAAAAGTGGTGAAACGAGCTGCTAGTTGAAATTTAAGTGATACAAAAGTAAGTACTAAATATTCAAATTTTGCTTTTGCATGTTATTTTGTGGCAGGTAAGCAAAATTTTAATTCTTCTTAACTTTGTTTTCATTATGATTTTGTTAATTACTGAAAATGGCTGATAATCAGAATCTACAAGAATTTCTAGAATCTTTTGTAGCCAAATTTGGCAGCAAATTTTCTGAAATTACGTCTCAGTTTTCCGAAATTGATGGCAAATTTGATAGTAAGTTTTTTGAATTTAGAAGTGAATTAAGGAATGATAATGACAGAAAATTTGCTCAAATCAATGATAAGTTTTCTCAACTGCAACATTACGATGATAAAACATTCTCTGATTTGACTAAATGTTTTGATGTTAAAATCACAGAGAAATTCAGGTTTTTAGCTCTCAATTCAAGGAGGATATTAACAATTTCGATTCTAAATTGGGGAAGGTAGTAACAGAATGTCAGGAGAAATTTGAAAAGGTTACAGAAATTTGTGAACAGAATAAGACTGAATGTGTAAATTTGAATTATAAAGAAGTCAGTGAAAATTGTGATAAGATGAGGGAGGAATATGTCACTTTATTCCAAGCTAGTGAGGTTAAACCTACTGAGTTGAGACAGGAAGTGTTTGGTTTAGGGAAAAATGTTAATACATTGGTGCAGCAACAGGAACAGTTAGCGCATGGATTAGAAAGTAATGTAAATCAGTTAGAAAAAAGCGTTACTGGGTTACAGGTTCAGTTAAGTCAGATTCCCTTAACAGGTAATCCGGTTATTAGTGCTGATATTAAGGAAGAATTTGAATTCTATGATGAGAGTGGAAGACTTCACCCTATTGAGTTTATAGATAATTTTGAAATATCAGACTATTTTAATTTGTTACCCGACAGTAAGAAAATTGCACTTGTGGGTAAACATCTAAAGTCTTATGCTAGGACATGGGGTGATAGACAAGCTAGGGAAGTGACTGACTACAAGCTGTTTAAAGAAAACTTTTTGAAACATTTTTGGTCGACAAGCAGGCAGATTCAGGAAAAGAGGGAGTTGATGACTGGTAGGCCCTACAAACCTGGTAGGGAAACTCAGCATGATTTTTTTCATAAATGTTGGGTCCGTTGTAAGTATTCAGACCATCCTTATGGAGAGGAGGAATTAATTGATTTGATAGGAGCTAGGCTACCTCAGCAAACAAGAAATTTAATTGCCACTTCGAATGTAGTAAATGTGGATAGGGTTTCTGAATTGTTGGACGCTTGGATGCCTAGGAGTCATTCAATGAACAACATTACCACCATCAACACCATAGGAGGGGCAGCAGGAGTCCCCCTAGAAAGGGTAATGGGTCAACGGATGGTAGATCTAGGGGATGGGGTCGTGATAATTACGCATGGAGGAATGATAATGGGGGAGTGAGAGAACATGTAGCATAGCCATATGATAGAGGCTGCTTCCAAAGTCGGTGCCCCGGGAGATCGAGAACCGGCTGTGCTATTTGGAATACGGCCGGGTGGATGTTAAATTTCCCGCCGGTCCGTTGGAGTACCGTGGAAGACCCCGGAGTGCATGCCGGCTACCGGAAGTCAATTAAAAATGCCCGCAAACCCAACATGTGGCACCGGCTAGTCTTCCTTGGGCAGCCGAGCTTATCGGGCATGCCACCCATGTGCGAGTTTTTCTCAAACTCCCTTTTTTAATGTTGAACTATTTTCGGTTAGAGTTGTGAAAATGCGAGTGTGATTTATAAAGGATTGTTAATGTGAACCGTTTTTAACTGAGGATTCTGCAACCTTCGGGTATACATATATATATATATATATGTATATATAAATATAGAAGTCCGATGAAATATATGACCACGACTGGTGTGGGTTAAGATTTGAACTCTATTAAAGTTACAAAAGTTAATTTTGTTATTCTTTTTTTGGGTGATTCTTCTTGACACAGTAATGTGTGTTAATAAGCTGAATCACTGGCGACCGCGTCAGCAGAATTTGCTGCTTCAAACATTTTCGTAAATGTACTAAATCCCACCATCCGCGAGCATTAGTGTGCTTTTCTAAGAGAAGAACTGCAACATGGCTACCTATGGACAGGACTCTCGCGACCTACGAATAAAGTGATTTATTAAGTAAACCGACGAGAAAAAAGTGAAAACAGTACATTAACAAACTTGTAAAGAAATAACAGTGCGCCAGAAGATCCAAAACCAAAGAAGACGAGGAGCGGAGATATTTTACGCGGCCGCAACAACTGAGGAAGACCCGGCAGCGATAATTCGGGATAACCACTAACAACTGATTAGAAGAAAATTGGAGGGCTCACAAGCGCTGCAGAACGTCGAAAGATAAGTGCAGTGCAGATAAAATTGAACAGTTAAAGGGAAACCCATTGTAGGCGATTTTTTTTTCTCCTCTTTTTAAATTTTCACCATGAATAAGGAAAGCAGTTTTGAAAATGGGGGGGGAAGCTAGTAAAGAAGATCCCCCAAGCCACGAACCTTTGTTAGTATTTTTAAACACCGAGTTACCAATCGATGAAAGTTTGTCACCAGCTCCTGAAAGCAGTCCACCAAACTCTGAAACTTGCTCTCCCATACTCACTACAAATGCATCAATATTTGAAGCATTTGAAGGTCCAGCAGATCCTGAGAAGGATAATCCAAACCTGATGGTTAAGATTTTCTCAATGTTATCAAATTTATCAACTGATATCCAAACTAAGTTTGAAATACAATCAACTGACATACAACATAAATTCAAAAGTCATGCAGAAGATGTCCATAAAAGGTTCAGTAATGGACTAGCAGCTCTGGAGTTAAAGTTAGATGGTAAAATAAAGGAGGAATTAAAAGGGGTGACACAGAAACTTGATGAAGTCTGCAGTGAGATAGAAAAGTGTAAAAATTCATGCCAAGTTGTTAGACAGGAGACACAGAAACAAATTGAATGCCTTGAAGTAAATGTCAGGCAAAGAATTGATAGTAATGAAAACAATATAGCAAATATCAAACAGCAAAATACTCAGTTGAGTATAAGACTTGAAGGAGTTACAGAAAGAGTAGATGAAGTTGGTGAAAAGTATATTAAATTGGAAGCAGCTGTAGATGAAGTTGCAATTAGCTGTGAAACATTGGAAAAGCGAGTGGGGAATTTAAGTGAGGAGATGAATAAAATTCCCAACTACGAGAATCAAGTAACCAGATTTGGGGAAGAATTACAAGAAGTGAAGTGCCATCTAAAGAAATCACAGGTGCAATATGTAGTTGGTGTGGCAAACCCAATGTCCCTGGCTATACCAGAAAAAATAGAAATTGAGAACTTTAGTGACAAGGGAGGTATCCATCCAGTAAATTTCATCAATAGTTTTGAGAAGTACATGATTTTCAGTGTTTATGATGACAGTGAAAGAATGAACAGTGTATATCAAAATTTAAGGGGTAGTGCTCGAATTTGGGGAGAAAGGCAGCTTCAGATTTGTAAAACATATGCAGAATTCAAAGCAAGTTTCCTAAATAATTTCTGGTCAGAAGAAAGGCAACATGAAGTTAAGAGGGGGTCTCTGGTATGGCAGGAAATATCAACCTGGGAGGGAATCACTCAAGATTTCCTTTTAAATGAAACTTCCAAATGTTATTACCTGAATAACCCACCACCTGAAAGAGAAATTGTGTTGGATGTTGCTCACAGGATGCCAGGGGAGATTCAAAAACTTTTGGTCATGCATGATGTCAGAACGATTGAGGCAGCGAGTGAGTTTGTGCACCGATATGAAACCCAGTGCGCTAAAGATTCAAGGAGAGCTACCAGAGCAGGAACCAGTTTAAAGATCAACGGGAATTCCGTCATGAAAGGCGAATGACATATGATCAGGAAAGAGGAAGAAATCAATTCCACGCCAACGGAGGGGGGAGGAATTCTCCACCACATAGAAATAGTGAAAACAATGTTCGAAGAATTGGAAGAAAGGGAAGTCCTAAAGAATACTTTAGCCCAACAACGGTAGTAAGTAGTAATGATGTCACAAATGATCCCGGTACAAGCCAACAAACTAATGGTAGTGATACAAAAAACTGAAGACTGCCGAAGTTTTTGGCCCGACTGAGGCAGATGGGTTAATAGGGTCGATACAATCAAAACAGAGGAACCAGCTTAGAAGTATTTTCCACAACAACCCGAGTGAAGACTTAGCAGAGGAAGAGTTCCAGAAGGAAGAACAGTTGGTCCAGGCTCCCATAATCTTAGTGACATGTCGTGGAAAACAAATTGAAGTATTGTTGGATTCAGGTGCCGAAATTTCATGCATCTCAGAAAATTTGTTTGAGAGTTTACTGGAAGTTGCAAATCAAAGAAACTATAAAGTGGTTTCCTTACCAGTAAGTGGGATGTCAGTTATCACTGCCACAGGGGGCAAGAGCAAATTAGTGAAAACGCAGATGTTGTTAGAAGTAAAGTTGGAAGACTATTTCTTTGAGTTTGTTGTTTTTGTGGTGCCAGGGCTTACGATCGATTGTATTTTTGGCATCGATTGGTTGTGTGCTTTTAAAACCATCTTGTATTTTGAACAAGGATTATTGGATTTTCAAGTTAATGGGTCCAAGAACTAGTATGAAGAAATGTTGGAAGGAGAAGGAAATGGCGTCAGTTAATGTACTATCGTGGGGAAATGCAGTAGCCAGTGGGAAAGAACCCCAATTCCTTCAAAAGTTTATAAGGTTTTGTGTATTGTCAATGCAACCAAGCAGACAGGTGGAGAAGAATGAGTTAAGAATAGTGGACAGTGTTAGCAGTGAACACCGTACAAAGCTAAGAAATCTGATAGACGAGTTTAAGGAAGTATTTTCTGACCAGCCTGGACTCGTAAAAGGTTACGAGTGCAATTTTACCGTCAATTGTGCGACACCTTTTTTGTAAAACCTTACGTCATTCCAGTTTCAAAGAGGAAGCAAGTCGATGATGAGATAAACAGGATGTTGCAATGGAAAATCATAGAAAGATCCAAGAGTCCTTATAACAACCCACTCGTTGTAGTCACAAAAGCAGACCAATCTGTCAGGTTAGTTTTAGACGCTCGCACTTTAAATAAAATTCTCGTCACTGAAAGGGACCATCCGCCCCCGGTTGATGAAATATTACAAAGCTTTCAAGATAAGAAATTTCTAACTTCCTTGGATTTAACTGCATCCTATTGGCAAATTCCAATTGCAGAAACATCCAGGAAATATACTGCATTCTTGTACCAAGGCCGGAGTTACCAGTTCCGAGTTTTGCCATTCGGCTTGAATAATGCAGTCGCGAATTTCATCCGTGCTTGGATCAAGTCCTTGGTAAGGAATTATTGAGCAAAGTACATGTGTACGTCGATGATATATTAATTGCAAGCTCAACCATCGAGGAACATTGGAGTACATTAAAAGAAGTATTAACCGCTTTAAAGAAAGGGGGGATGACTATTAAAGTGAAGAAGTGTGTTTTTCTGACAAGCAAAATTGAATTTTTGGGTCATACTATCACCCCATCAGGAATAACTCCCAATGAGGAAAAGCTTAACGCTATCAAGAATTTCCCAAGACCCCAAAACAAGGAACAACTGTTGAGTTTTCTTGGACTTTGTAATTATTATCGTAAATTTATCAGAGGTCAAATACTGAACAGCCCACATTTTGGGAAACTCAAGAAAAAGAATGCACATTGGGACTGGACTGAGCATTGTGAAGAAGATTTTCAAGAAGTAAAAAGTAGTTTATTAAAGAAAGTACATCTAAGTGCCCCAGATTGGAATCTTCCTATCTGTATTACCACGGATAGCTCGGAATATGGCCTGGGTGTGGAGATCTTCCAAGAGATAGCAGAGGGAGATGAAATAATAAAGAAACCCTCGCTTTTGCTAGCCGGATTCTAAACCAGTCTGAACGCAACTACTGTGTTACCAGAAGGAAGCGCTGGCTATTGTTTGGACCTTCCAAAAGTTTCGTTACCTCCTTTTAGGCAGGAAGGTGATAGTACATACTGACCACAAGGCACTGTCGTTTTTGAAGAAGTGTAAATTAGTCCATGGAAGGTTGGCAAGATGGAACTTACTACTCCAGGAATATGACTTTGATATTAAATATATTCCAGGAAAGGAAAATTTTGTAGCAGATGCCTTGTCAAGGTTACCAGTAGGTTTAGAAGAAAGCGAGTCAGCAATGTCAGTAGGGAAAGAAGCTCGGATATTTTACATTAAGGGAGTGGATGGAGAAAAGGAGGTTAAACATTGCCTGAAGTTCATGAAAGAGGAGCAAGAAAAGGACCCCAATATAAGGGAGTTATTAGACAAGTTAATTGAGAGTGACCCACAGTCAAAGTTACGCAAATACTACATGCAGGTGAGTGGAATTTTATTCAGAAGAAACCATGAAGCTAGTTCAGAGTGGAAAGTATGGGTGCCAGAAAACTATGTGGACCATTTTATTAAGCAACATCATCTTAGTTACGGCCATTATGGTATAAACAAGTGTCATATGATCATGAAGGAAACCTTGTACTTCCCTAATATGTCTCGGCGGATACAGCAGGTAGTTTCTCGTTGTGAGTTATGTCAGAAAACTAAAGCAGATAACGTCAGGAGGGCCGGGGAGATGCAGAGTGTGATCCCTGATAAACCACATGAACTAGTTGCTTTAGATATCTTTGGCCCACTGCCTAGGTCCCGTGGGGGAGTAACTCAAATTTGTGTGGTCATGGACATCTTCTCAAAATATATAAAGTTGTACCCACTGAAGAGGGCCACAGCCAAAGTAATCTGTTCAAAGTTAGTTCATGATTATATACCACATGTAGGAAAACCTGACAAAGTATTGACAGACAATGGACCCCAGTTCACAAGTAAAGCCTGGGCTGAATGCTTTAAAGAGTTAAGTATTGAAACAGTTAAGACGTCTTTCTACCATCCACAAGGGAATGCAATAGAACGAGTAATGAGAGAGCTTGGTAGGTGGTTCAGGACATACTGTGAGGACAACCATAAGAAGTGGGCATACGAATTAAGTGAAATTGAAGGAGTTATCAATACTATTCCCCATGCTTCCACTTCACTAACACCATATGAAATCATGTTTAAGAGGGAACCTCCCCGAATTGTTTATGAGCTCCTCCACTTTCCGATGAGGGATAGTGATTATCCGACAAGATTAAGATAGCTTTGGAAGAGTTGAAGAAGTGTGCCTTAAGAAGAAAGGAGGCCCATGATAGGAACCTCAAACCCACAGCATATGGGATAGGTGACCTAGTTCTGTTAAAGACACATTTTAAATCATCATCTATAGACAATGAAATTAAAAAGTTTAAACTGTTGTACGAGGGACCTTATGAAGTCGTTTCCCGAACCAAGGGAAACTGCTATACTTTGGCTCACCCTAAACATGGTAAAGTTAAAGGAAATTATAATGTGGTGGCACTAAAGCCTTTCAAGACAGTTAATGTGACATACGGTGGTGTTCCAATATAAAGTTTCCTCCAAAATGAGTTAATGAAAGTGGAGTAATAAACCGTGTATGTTGCTGCGTTCCTGACTTGAAGCAGTGCTGAGGGAGTAAAAGGTGGTATGTTAACATGAGAGTCAACAATCCACATAGAATACACCTGGAGCATCGTCCAAGACAAAGAAGACATCAATCATGAGTAATAAGTGTTCTGGATGTGCATCAGGAAGTGGTTTTTATCATTATTATTATTATTTTATTTGCTCCATTGTTGCTGATGAAGGACTCCATGAATATTAATTGTAACATGAAATTCCGTGACGGCTCTGGAGTACAATTCGTGTTAAGTTTATTTGGATGAATATAAATGATTTTGTATTGTGTATTTTGTGATTTAGCATAAGCAGACTACCGTTGTATCTTTGTTCTTTCTCTCTAAATATGTTAATATTCAGTTTACAGAATTTTCTTAGAGGGAAGTGATACTTTAGTAAAAGTGACAATAGACATTTGGCATGGACAGTTAAAACTATGGTCTAGAACAATCATCGCACCCCAAAAGATGCAATTCAGATAATAATATATTGTGTGGTTCTTTGATATAATCTTGATGTGTTTCCCTGTCTCCTTGTGAAGCTATTTTGATGTTTACTGTTACTTATAAATTATTTTCTGTGTACATTTTAATAAGGACGTGTTTGGAAATATGTATTGAAGCCCCACACCAGTAAAGGGATATTATGTATGGTATTTAGGATAGGAACCCGAGGTTGCAATTTGTATGTGAGTGAATGTGGAGTGAAGTTTGTAAGTAATCTTGGGGAGCATTAGTCCATTGAAGAAGTTCATCATGGCCATTTTGTCTGAATATCCAAAATCTTATGTTAAACTTGAGGGGGCTGTAGCATAGCCATATGATAGAGGCTGCTTCCAAAGTCGGTGGCCCGGGAGATCGAAAACCGGCTGTGCTATTTGGAATACAGCCGAGTTGATGTTAAATTTCCCGCCGGTCCGTGGGAGTACCGTGGAAGACCCCGGAGTGCATGCCGGCTACCGGAAGACAATTAAAAACGCCCGCGAACCCAACTTGTGGTACCGGCTAGTCTTCCTGGGGCAGCCGAGCTCATCGGGCACGCCACCCATGTGCGAGTTTTTCCCGAACTCCTTTTTTAATGTTGAACTCGGTTGTGAAAATGCGAGTGTATTTATAAAGTATTGCTAATGTGAACCGTTTTTAACTGAGGATTCTGCAACCTTCGGGTACATACATATATATATAGAAGTCCGATGTAATATATGATCACGACTGGTGTGGGTTAAGATTTGAACTCTATTAAACTTACGAAAGTTAATTTTGTTATTCTTTTTTTGGGTGATTCTTCTTGACACAGTAAAGTGTGTTAATAAGCTGAATAACTGGCGACCGCATCAGCAGAATTTGCTCGTTCAAACATTTTCGTAAATGTACTAAATCCCACCATCCGCGAGCATTAGTGTGCTTTTCTAAGAGAAGAACTGCAACAAACAGAACCCTCAATCTGAAAGGGAACGGCAGCATGGGGGGCAGGCAAACTAAAGACCACCCCTGTGATGGGCCCCTCAGTGGTGGACAAGAATGTGGGTCCAGGTACCAACTGCTATAGAGTTAATACCATTTTTATGAATAATCCCCGAGAAGATTTATTGGAAGAGGTGGAGGATAAGAATGAAGTTTTAGATAAAGTTCCCATAGTGCAAATTAATGAATTTAACAAGCAAATAGATGCTCTTATTGACACTGGGTCACAGGTTTCTTGCCTTGCTGACGGATTATTTAATGAAATTGAAACACCAATCAAATTGAAGTGTTACCTGTTAATAGTATGACAGTTGTTACTGCTACTGGTTCTTGAAGTAAGAGAATTAAGCAGGAAATGTTGATGGAAGGGTATGTGGGGACTGTAAATGTAGAAATACCCATGTATGTATCCCTAACTTGAATGTTAATTGCATTTTAGGCATGGATTGGCTTACAAAAGTAAAGGCTTTGGTAGACTGTGGAGAAGGTAACTTACAGATTAAATTAAACAGTGGGGAATACTGGGTTGATTTTGAGAAGACTGTTTGGAAAGGCATACAAGAAGTAGATCATGTGAGGGTTAAATATAGAATGCTGGTGTAGCTAGAGTTTATGACGAACTATTACCACAGATTTGTGTAAATGTGCTAA
>JARYHS010013630.1:261364844-261421002 GCA_031002005.1 Vandiemenella viatica | reverse complement strand
AGTTACATATATATATATATTGATGGTACAATCACTCGGTCAGTCTTGAAATATTTAACATATAATGACGGTATAACATCTACTCATAAAGTTTTGTAGCTCTGTGAAGTGTCAAATGAAGTAAATGTGGTTTGCCTCTATGAGAAAATGCAATAATGGAATGGTGATGTTTGTATTTCATTACGACAAACAAAAGTCATCATTTTATGGGAGTTCAAATAAGCTTTGAGAAAGAAACCAAAGTAGAAGACATGTGAGACGCAAAACAAAAGTGTTGGCTTAGCGTTAGGGGGAGGGGAATGAATGAGAACACACATTAGTAACATTTTGTGTGACTCATTATTCATGTTGCAGAATAAGAAAGAGATAATGTGAGTCTTATGCATATGTCCATTGGTGATAGGCTTAAGTCTGATTTCTCACTTAATCAGTTATCAGTAATATTCATTTATCCAATCAGTATACTTTCCATATGTCTTATGAAGTTTTAAGTGATTAAGAGGTTATCTGATATTTCCAGGCATACCTAAGATAAGGACAAATTCATCCCAGTAAGATCTAGGATCTTGGGCAAAGTTAAAATTGTTTTTCGGATGGTCAACCAAATGTTTTAATGCCTACATTCACCACTGGCACTTATAAACAAATTTCGTCTAGGTCATGTTTATTTTCCTTCGCATTATTTATGTAGCTATAAACCATAGTACAGGTAAACATCTGGAAGTATCTGTTGATCATATGTTCACCTTCAAGCAACAAGTAAACAAAGGTGTAAAAATACATATTTTTGGAGCCTGGCTAATACAAACTGGAGACCAAAAACATTATTATTATTTTTACTCTGCATTTCACTAAAAATGGGTGGCAGCTGGTACATTATACCTATCCAAATGTGTAATTGGATCAAAGGGATATATGGGATATGACAAGAGATGCCATGGGCTATTTTGAAGAACCATCGCCGCATTCATCTGGAGCGATCTGGGAAAACCATTGAAACCCCATGGTTTATCAAGAACTACTCCTGTCAGATACTAAGTTTTCTCACTCAGTAAATCCTCTCTATTGCATTCCCTCATCGCTCATGGAAAAGATAAGTATAGATATAAATTGGTTCTGGCCCTGATTTCTCTTATTTTCTCGGTCATTCCTAGATATGAATATTACTGGTAGTAGTATTTGTTTGCTGTTATTCCAAAATAAATCAGTTGTGAATTTTTCAGTTAGCTTCTGTCAAGAGCAATTCCTTCAGTGTTCCAGGTCTTCCTAACATAACTCCTTCAACATCGCACTTACGCTTTCCCTCCAGCTGTATATACCTGTCATGAATGGGGCGGCTCTACTTTGGACGTTCTCCAATGCTTCCATTAACCACTTTTGATTAAGACCCCATACAGAACAACAATATTCTAAATGAGGAAGCACTAGGGATTTGTATGCAATCAATTTAACTTCCATTGTACCCTGTTTTAAAAATCAAACTAAAAATCA
This sequence comes from Vandiemenella viatica, assembly GCA_031002005.1. NCBI lineage: Eukaryota > Metazoa > Arthropoda > Insecta > Orthoptera > Morabidae > Vandiemenella > Vandiemenella viatica. Next base: position 261,419,511 of record JARYHS010013630.1, on the reverse strand, counting down.
GAGCATTCCTTATTACTTTATCGATTTGTTCATTCTGCGACAAATTATTATGAATTGTTACCCCAATGTAATTTGTGTTGTAACTGACCGTTTTATGGGGTTTGGTCGATTGAAAGCCAGGATGGATGAATTGTGGGTGACCCTCTGTGCTATGGTACTTACTTGGCTTACTAGTTCTGTTTCAGCTCCCATCCGGCCAGTCCTCCATCCATCTTTGACAGTTAGCTGTAACTGTAGGAGTGCATGGACCAACCAGGTTACAGAATAAGGCAAAGTCTTCAATTACCATTTCCTATTTATTATGCCTGTGCCATAGAGAGGTTAGACAGCTAGAAGATTCCCGCTAGCAAGTTTCCAGGGCGCTTAGATTCCAGCAGACTGGAGAAGTAAACTTACAGTTTAACATTAGCAAAGTAAGAGCTGACCCAGAGAGGAGGTACCAGCTCACTTTCCCGACGTCTTGGCGTCGCTGTTTAACTCAACATAGTGACATTGTAGGTGTGCTTCCAAACTGAGAGGTCAAGGCACTCTGCTGCCTTGCTTTTATAGCGTACCTCACACGCCAGTACACTTGATCTCTGTCTTTGCATCGAATGTACTAGAAAGTTGGCGTGTGACTTCAGTCATTGGCCTCCCAACTGTTCTAGAAAGACGCCATGTGACTTTAGACCTCCTTAAATTTGGTCACGTTTAGCTCCGTTCAATAACCTTTGTCTCACGTGTGACTGGTGTGCGCTTTTCGCTGATACAACACCATCAGCGATCTACTTTCCGTCGCTCGGCTTCGCTGTGCTACTACAGCCGACGTTTCATACCGTACTTTAAAAAATATTTATTTACTCCTTTTTTAGTTAAAATCCCCATTACAGCGTAACCTACAGTTCTAAGGACAGTGCCATCTATATTATTATATATCTGTAAGCAAGCTGCATTTTTCTCTTTACTGTAACGGGTATCGCGCAATAAGTACCATAGCAATTTTGATGTGGTTTTCACGTTTTTAGAGCTAATGGTGCCAGTCAAAATCTGGGAAAATATCAAATGACTTATATGTACCATGGGAAGTAGCAAACAATTAAAAACCTTTATATTTGGAAAATTGTGGGCTGCCGATCATAGTGCACTTCAGACGCGCACTTCTTTTGCAATAATCTCGCACAACTTTGGATTCAGTTTTATTTTTTTACTTTTGTTACCGAGTTTTCTGGACCACAGTGCTTAAAATAAACGGAATACGCGAATTAAACGTAATAAGCATTGACTTGCATCGCAACAGGTAAGTTAATATGCGAAATACGTTAGATTGCTATGTAATAGTAAACATATATTATCTCTGGTAGACAGTTAACAGTTGTCTCTGGAACAATATGGTCACTAAACGTTTTACATTAATAAGCCAATATTTCTTCTTTACATATCAATATGGTTAAGAAAATCATATTTTTTTTTTCTCGAAGAAAGATGTATGAAAAACGGCTACCATAAATATCAACAGGTAACAAAACATTTTCCCCACAATGTCTTGTGCAGAACTTTCCGTATTTCTATGTACGTTACTAGATTAATATATATTTTTTGGCTATAAAGTGCAAATATTCGTCACTAATATCGCCCGAGGAACGTGTATACAAATTTTGGCTACTGTTCAAACCACGGCCAGTAAAATAATCTGTTATTTCTGTAAAATAAGTCTCATAACCCATATTCTGCAATCTTTATCACCATACATGCTTTGGGTTAATGACAACAGCAACATGCAACGAGTGAAACTAAAAATCAATTAAGCATCTTAAAACATTATGCCACACTACATAAATAACAATAAAATTAAATCCATCATCCCTTATGGTCCAACAAAGCGAGTCAATTGTTGTTCTGGTCCAGGCTGCTTTTTAACCTAACCACAAATCTGGCTATTGATTCATTTCGTAGATCATAGCTTCTGTCACATCCACATTAATACATTCACTGTTACTGATTCTTGAAACTTTGGAATTACTTACATGGGGGTGAAATAACGACATTTATTTGGTGTCATTGAAAACTAAGGAAATTAAATATAATTCGTAACGTGTAAGATTAGTTTTAGTACGTGCTATTTTAAAACAGAAATAATTGATCCAATCAACATATCGTCAATATACAATCACAAAAAAGATGCTGTTATTATTATTAATAAAGCAAACTGCTCTGAATAAATTTATGGCACCACAGTTATCGTGAAATTCTCCGTATCCGAATTTGAAAATAAGATATTTTTTTAGCTAAGTTAAATATTACAGAAATAATATGTTGGTTATGTCCATAGCTACATTCTCATCAAAGCTTATACTTAGCTATGTAATCCCAGCCAAAGTTTACACATAAAATCCCAGCAAAAGTTTAGACTTAGTGCTTATAATTTCAGCCGTGTTAACTATTACATATCGATATAAATTTGCAGCATCACGGTTATCGTGCAGTCCTCCATTTTTTAGCCAAGTTAAATTAATATAAAAAAGTTAATATTTTTCATTACCACCAGAGATACATCATTACCAAAGTTTATACTACATTTCAATCTAACTACTCAGTTCTGAAATACCATGAAAGAAAATGGCTCGAAATGTGGGTAGCTGTATAAAAGCCATTAAAAAAAATACATGTTATTACTCATGGATTAGGAGTGTATTTATATGGTATTAAAAAAAGGGATTCTGTGATTATCATGGCAACGCAATTTGATGTTGGATTCTTATGTAACTCGACGAGACAAATTGAAAGTAAAGAATAAAATTTTTTGGTATCTCACTTATTGCTCGAGATAATGTATCTCAAAAGTGAGGAGGTAAGAGTGATATCCGGCATGGACCATAAAAAAATTCACCGAAACCACTATATAGACACGGTGGAAATGCTCCATAGGTGTTTTATTTTCTTCCTAGTGGTTGTTGTTGGGTTGAAATATAGCCTGGACCAGAAGAAACACCACCAAAAGCACAAGGAACTATAAGTACAACTGAGTTTTGACATGCTATATCTTGAAAATAAAGTGAGATATCAAAACAAATAAACAAAAAATCTTTATTTTTGATTTGTTTTTCCGAGTTCTATAAGAATCCATCATTAGATTGTAGTGCCATGGTAATGATAAAACTGCCTCAAAAATTCTTGCGAGTGATCTTAGTACATTCGTTGCTGCAATATTATCGTTGGCGGCGTAGATAGTTTAGAATTAACTATCGCAAACAGCAACTTTCGTTTAGCGTTATATCTAAGGTGCATTTCTTTTTGCTATAACACGCACTTTATATAGAAAGGTATGTCCTCAGTAAATTTCTGACCTGAAGGATTATTGATTCTCGGTACGCCCTTACTAGAATGTTAGTGATAATGTTTCAAGTAGCTTTAATTTCTTATGTTTCATATATTATACTGTGTTAAAATATAAGTCCTACAAAAAAAAGCCTTTTGAACATCACTATGAAAACCGCATCTAAGGTAATAACTAAAAGAAAAGGAATAATTTTTAAAAAAATGAAATCTGTATATTTTGCTTCTCTGCATTAATATTTGACACTAAAATAAAAAGGATAAAACATTTTTTGGGGGGGGGGGACAGGGGGAGGCTGCCTACTACTGGTACTAAGTATTTGAAATTTAGATTAACTGCTTCATTATAATATGCTCTTCATGGTTTGCACTCTCCTTTTTCGGGAAAGTTACCACAAATAAAATTAAAAATGCCAAAATATGTGAGAGATGCCCAGCTATTAGATAGCACTGCAAAATTAATGAAAATCTATTGAAATGTTGTTAAATCCTTTATTGTATTTCTTTTTTTTTTTTTGCTGTCTATGCTTCTCTCTGTTGTAAAAAGTCACACGAAATTAACAAATAAATATTTGTCAGAGATGTAGTAGGCCCTACAAAAACCCCCGCAGGGGCCTGGTACGCAAGTGCCAGGTACGGGTTTGGCGAACCCGCGGTGCCCGAGCTGGAAACTTGTGAGCGCCGCAAGTTTCCCACACCGTAAACTCCTACCATGCTTCAACGACCACCGTAGGGCGTGGCGGTGGAACGTTGTGTGCCTAGGAGAACGGGGATCTTGGCTTCATCGCCTGGATTGCGAAGACGGAACAAACCTCTATAAAAAAAAACCTCAACCTCACGGTCGGACACGTGCCAAGGAGGTGGATGAGTGGTGAGGCGAACCACCCGCTAACGTGCAACCTCAGGGGCACCTGCGCACCCCTGTTGTAAAATCACTTCCTTTTTAAAATGGTTTTTTCTCGTGGGATCAAAAATGCCTTCCACCAAAAAAACCTAAAAACCCCTGCGGCCCGGGTGTGTCGCAGGTTAATAAAAACACACCCAGTTCCAATAAGCGGGCGAAGGTTGACAGCCCTCCTCCGGAACAAGTGAACCGTAACCGAGAGGGTTGTCTCATAGACAACGCCTTTGTAATCATGGCAAGAACGGAGGGGTCTTTTGAAAAGGTCTCTCCGTTCTATATACAGAAAGGTATAGAGGGAATATCTGGTACCCTAAAAAGCGTAAAGAAGCTGAGGAACGGGACACTGCTGTTAGAGACATCTAACTATAAGCAGGCTGCCTTCTCCTTAAGTGTGAGAAGCTCGGGAGTTCGCAGTGAAATGTGAACTCTATAAGACTCTAAATAGCAGCAAAGGCGTGATCACCTGCCGAGATTTGATCGATATAGAGTCAGAGGAACTCCTTAAGGAGTGGAGATCAGAAAATGTGGTCGAGGTCAGGCAAATCAAACGAAGGGTTAACGGCAATCTTGAGAAGACTGCCACCTTCGTCCTGACGTTCGACACTCCGACGTTGCCAAAATCCATTAAAGCTGGATATTTAAATCTGAATGTTCGCCCGTATGTCCCGGACCCGATGCGCTGCTTTAAGTGCCAGCGGTTCGGGCATACGACGGCGAACTGTAAAGGCAACGCCACTTGTGGGAGATGTGGAAAGTCGGCGCACGAACCGGGTGCAAATTGCACCCTCCCACAGGTATGCATTAACTGCTCCGGGTCACATCCAGCCTGTAGCAGGGAGTGTCGAGTGTACCTTGAAGAAAAGAAGGTACAGGAGTTGAAGACTAAGGAAAGAATATCCTTTGGCGAGGCGAAGAAAACGGTTTAAGGCGCTGGCGCCACCGGTCTTCGCCACTAGCTTCGCCAAAACGTTGTCAACTCCCGTCAGGAAGGAGAGCGTTACTACGCAGATGACCGTTGTTGACACGGGCACGAGCATGACATGCTCCTGCCAGTGCAAGTTTGGTGCGCAGCCCACTAAGGTCCTAACACCAAGGACCGCGGTCGTCGGTAGTAGTGCTTCTGCTAACCCGACCACTACAGCAGCAGGGTCTACAAGTTCACCAGCCAAAGCACGGCCATCCGCTCCAGTAGCTGCAGCCGTGGGTGCCTCTTGAACAGCAGAAGCAGCACCCATGGCAAAAGCTGCATCTGCGGCGGTAGTAGTAACAGCAGCTACGCCATCTGCCGGAAGCGGATGGCAGTTAGTGCAGAAAGTTCGGGGTCCGAAGTTTAAACACATGGACCCCACCATGTTCTTGAAGTCACCCTCCACTTCTCCTCCTAGTTCCCCAACTAGCGCAGGGGGGAGGGGGACAAGGCCTCGGCGGAAGAAAGATCCGCAAGACGCCGAGGCCTTAGAACAAAAGTCGTCTTCGGACCCCGAAGATGACGTTATGCTGGTGGATGTAGACCCTGGTCCCGTTCCTCAGCAGACACCAGACCCTGACCCACCCGACCCGGAACGTAAACGGATTTCAGGCTCACAAAGAGGAAGTCCAACTCTTAGCACGGTCTAATCCATTGTGTCTCTGTCTCCAGGAGACACACTTTAGACCACAACATCAGCCAGTGCTAAGAGGTTATGACATATTCCGAAAAGACGATACCGAGGGTGATCGAGCGAAGGGTGGAGTGGCCGTGTTTGTTCGGAACATAGTCCACTCCGAACCCTTTGCTCTCACCTCTCATCTACAAGCAGTAGCGGTGAAAATACATGGTCCAATACAACTGACCGTATGCTCTATCTATCTGCCACCCAGTTTGTCCGTCGACTACGACGACCTGGTTGGCATTACACGACAACTCACTCGGCCCTTTCTCCTATTGGGAGATTTCAACGCCCACAGTGCATTGTGGGGTTCCACCACCGATTGCCCTCGGGGCCGAGTGGTTGGTAGATTGATAGAGCAGGAGGAAATTTGTATCCTGAATACAGGGCAAATGACTCATTTCACCACTGCTACCGGTACGTCTTCTGCTATTGACCTTTCGTTATGCTCCCCCTCCATCGCGGACTCCGTGCATTGGGAGGTGGATCGCGACCTACATGGAAGTGACCACTTCCCTGTTTGGATGCACGTTTATTGGGAGCGGGGAGGAGGTAATAACCGGCGTAAATGGAACGTCAGTGGTGCAGATTGGCAGCTCTTCTGCCGTTCTGTACTGCTGCAACCCTGTGGCAGTATACAGGAGAAGGTGAATCACTTCACAGAAGTGATTCACCGTGCAGCTGACGTCTCCATGCCGAAAAGCTCCGGAACGCTGCGAAGGACGCCCGTCCCCTGGTGGAACGACGATTGTCGTTCCGCCATACAGGGTCGTAGACGGGCGCTACGTCGTTTTAGGTTGTGCCCAACAAATGACAACCTAGCAGCGTTTCGTATTGCTAGAGCTAAGGCGCGTCGAGTTATTAAAGACAGCAAGAAAAGGTCATGGCAGAACTTTGTGAGCACTATCAATCGTTCCACTCCTTCGTCAAAAGTATGGGAGTCCATCCGCCGTATATCCGGAAGGTACTCCCGCCCACCAGTATCTGGATTGCTGGATCATGGACGTATTATTACCGACGAACGGAGCATAGCGCAGCTGATGGCGGAGAACTTCGCCGCCGTCACTTCATCGGCCAACTTTGAACCTCGGTTCCAGCGACAAAGAGTTGCTGCCGAGAGGCGCGCGCTGTGCTTTGATTCGTCGAATACAGAGGCATACAACCGCCTATTTACATTTTGGGAACTGGAGTCAGTGTTGAATAGCGCTAACGACACTGCTCCAGGGCCTGATCTGATCCAGTACCAGATGCTGAGGCATCTTAGTAAAGATGCTAAAGAGTACCTTCTGGATACTTTTAATGACATATGGACCGGAGGACACATCCCCGACTCGTGGAAAGAACCAACACTAATTACAATTTTAAAACCTGGCAAAGACAAATTGTTGCCAGGTAGCTATCGTAGTATCGCCCTTACAAGCTGCGTGGGTAAGACACTGGAGAGGATGGTTAATCGCCGCCTCGTCTGGTGTCTAGAATCCCAAAACCTTCTGAGCCGCTTCCAGTGTGGATTCAGGAAGTTCCGTTCCACCTTGGACAACCTGATCCTGCTGGAGGCGGCGATACAGGATGCGTTCATCCGCAGCCAACATCTGGTGGGGATATTTTTCGATATTGAGAAGGCATACGATACTATCTGGCGGCATGTTATTTTAAAACAATTACATGACTGGGGTTTTAGGGGAAACCTTCGCCGTTTTTTAAAATCATTTTTATCTGGACGTTGCTTCCGGTACCAAGTCGGTAGTGAAGTGTCTGATCTTTTTATTCAGGAAAACGGTGTTCCTCAGCGATCTGTTTTAAGTGTAACCCTTTTTGCAATTGCTATAAATAGCATAGCATCCATTATAAGGAGTCCAATTGGGTACTCCTTATATGTGGATGATTTTTTAATTTGTATTGCATCATCCAGCCTGGGAAGCGCTGAGAGGCAGTTGCAACTCACGCTGAACCGGCTGGATGAATGGTCAGTGCACACCGGTTTTCGTTTCTCTGCCGAGAAAACCCGGTGTGTACTTTTTAGTCATAGTAGGACTCTTTTACCAGAGCCTCACCTTACCTTGAGGAACACCGTTTTACGTTTTACTGACACTGTTCGGTTTCTGGGCCTCATTTTAGACACTAGGCTAACCTGGCTGCCACATCTTAAAGATGTGAAAGCCAGAGCCTCTAAAGCTCTAAATGTTTTAAAATGTCTGTGTGGCAGGTCATGGGGCGCTGACCGCTCCTGCCTGCTACAATTTTACAGAGCCTTTGTACGGTCGCGGCTGGAATACGGTTGTATCGTGTATGGTTCGGCACGGGACAGTTATCTCCGTATACTAGATAGTGTCCACCATGCTGGAATTCGGCTCGCCACGGGTGCATATCGCACCAGCCCTATTGTCAGCATTTGTGCTGACTCGGGCGAGCCGCCGCACACTATCCGCCGGCAACTCCTCATGGTGCAACACACTACCTTCATGTTGCCATAACACCTGGCAGTCCCGTGTACGACATAGTTCTACACCCCAACCACGAACGGCTCTATGCCAACCGGCATAGAGCTACTAAACCGTTCAGCTACCGTACAAGGGCTATTTTAGAACAATATGGATTAGAGCTTCCATCTTTTTATCACCAGGGTTGGAGTAAATCTCCTCCCTGGCTTTTAAAGAGGCCCAGAATAATTTTAGACCTGTCTCGGTACAACAAAGTGTGTACCGCTGACAGTGTTTTTAATAATGTTTTTAGAGACATTCTAAATGAGCATCACACATTTATCCCCGGTGTATACGGATGGGTCTAAGCAGGCTAACGGAGTTAGCTGTTCCATAGTGTTCCCCCGAGCGACTTACACATACAAACTGGATGGCAGGTGCAGTGTTTTTACTGCCGAGTGCTACGCCGTGCTAAAGTCGCTCGAGCATATGAAAGCAAATCGTGATAAGTGTTTCATCATATGCTGCGATTCCCTCAGCTGTATTCGGGCCATAGGAAATATGTATCCAGCAGATTGTCTAGTCCAGGACATCCAGGACGCCCTCCTTTCCCTCCAATCTCGTGGAAAGGAGGTATTATTCTGCTGGGTACCGGGCCATGTGGGAATCAGGGGGAACGAGGCAGCTGATGTAGCTGCCAAGTTAGCCTGCGACAAGGTCAGAACCGACTTTGAACCGGTCACAAAGTCAGACCTTGCCTCGGCGGCGAAGAGATTTGTTTTTGATGTTTGGCAGAGGCAGTGGCTGGAAGCTGAGCATAACAAGCTCCGGCTTGTCAAACCGACCGTTCAGCCGTGGAGCAGCTCCTTCCAGCGGGCGAGGAGGGATGAGGTTCTCCTTACTCGCCTCTGTATAGGGCACTGTCCTCTAACTCATAGTTTCCTTCTCCGCCGAGAGGACCCTCCGGAATGTGATGCTTGTGGCGTACCTTTGACGGTACGCCACATTTTAACTGATTGTGTTTTATTTTTTGACTTAAGGGCAGACGTTGGCTTAGCCAACGATCTGTCCCTTATTTTAAACGATGAAGGTGACAACGTGGCTAAGGTTTTAAAGTTTTGTTGCTTGGCCGGTCTTGTCCCAAAAATTTTGGGCAGATCGGCCTAGGTTTTAGATTGGATTGGTGGCGATTTACAACCACCAATCCAAGTACTGTTTTTACTTGTGACACTGCTTATATGGCTGGCCCTTTTACAGCCAGCCAGCTAACTTGTTTTTTAAACTGGTTGGCCCTTTTACAGCCAACCAGTTAATGTATGAATTTTTAAATTTTCCTTGTCTCAGTTTTATTTCTTATGTTGCGATCTGTGTGGCCGATCTCTTTACAGTCGGGCACGCAGATGGTATTTTATTTAGTATGTTAGTATTTTATTGTGCTGTCTCTGTGGCCGGCCCCTTTACAGTCGGCCACACAGGCGGCAATTTTGCCACGTTGTCACGCCTGGTTGTTGTTAGGGCGCTAATGACCCCGTCGTCGACGCACCCTAAAACCCAAATAACAACAACAACAACAACCTACAAAAACGACTGCCATCTTAGAATCGATACAAGCGATCGGAGACAATGCATTGCTTCCATTGTAAACAAGTACCCAATGTTTTAGATTGATGCCACAGAACGATTTTCCCAAACATTATTTTTCTTGGTCTAGGCAGAATTTCAACCTAACCACGACCTCTATTACAAAACGAGACTGTTTAGGTTGATATGATCCCTGTGCCCATAATTTTTGGGTCATTTTTACAGTGCTGGCAACATTACGCAGTTGAGCAGAGTATCATATTTCGGCATTTTTAATGTAACATGTGGCAATTTTTCCGAAGAAGGAGAGGACATTTTGTGGAGGCAGATACTTCAGATTTCAAAAGGTTAGTACCAGTTTTGGATTGGTGGAGAAAGAGGAAGACTACCCGCATTTCTATATACTTCATGATGTGCTCGTGCAAAGCAGCGGGTAAATGCTAGGTAAGTATATATTCAGAGCTAAATGGTAGCACCTTTATACTTATTTGCATGACTTGGCATTTTTTAGTGTTTAACTTCTAGTGCCAGTCTTTACATCATGGGATTATTTTTATAATATTGTCTTGTAACAAAATGCAGTTGTTCAGGGTTTTTATTTCACAATAAATAATAGCATCATCGGCAACTGGAAGCTGAAAGACGTGGAATGCATACAGCAGTTTCAAGAGGAAATTAGATCCAAAATACCAACAACAGATATAAAAAATGGGCCACGAAGAATGGAATTATTTTAAGGCAAGTCTTGTTGCGAGTGCAGAAATAATATGTGGAAGAACAAGCAGGAGAGTTAAAGAGAAAAGGACATCATGGTGGAATGACAGGGTAAAAGAGGCAATAGCCAAAAAAGCTCTAGATATGCCAAGTCCTATAGAAGAAACAATAGTGACCAAGTATATAACAGCAGATTGGAAGAGATTGCAAAAGAATATAGAAGCAGCAAATTGGAGGTTAAGAGGATTGTACAGGGAAAAAAGGAGAAAAGCTGGGAAGATTTTACATCTAAACTAGAAGAAGATAGTAAAGGGAATATGGAATTGTAAAACGCAAAAGATCGGACTATTACAGAAATAGAGACAGCGGATGGTAATATAGTTCGCAATATAAGAAGTATCAGGGAAGCCATGAAACAATATTTTGACAAGCTACTAAATGGACCTAATGTGATAGATGAGGAAGAAACAAGTCAAGAGGATGATAGATGAAGACACTCCAATAACCTGGTCAGAAGTAGAGCGAGCTCTCCATAAAATGAAATGTGGCAAGTCAGCAGAAACCAATGAAGTTACAGCTGACATGATTAAAGCTGCCTGTATAGAGTTATCAGAGCAATATGGAATGATAATCAAATACCAGAAGACTGGACAAAAGGGGAGATAATTCCTATCTTCAAGAAAGGGAACAGATGGAAAAGTGAAAACCACATAGGTATTACCCTACCCTCCTATCCCATGGCCTCAAAATTAGATAGTTGAAGCCAGAGTATGAACAATATTAGAGCCAAGCCCTACTTAGAAGAGGCACAACATGGGTTTGGAGGTAGAAGAAGCACAACAGATCTAATATTTGCCTTGAGAATGCTGGTAGAAAAATATTAAAAACCTAATCATTGTGTTTGTGGATCTAGAAAAGGCATATGATGATGTTCCTAGATTAACTATTTGGAAAAGTCTAAGAAAACTTAAAATACCAGAGTACCTCATTAGAAAGATCCAGATATTCTACAATAACTGCAAGAGCTGTGTCAATTTGGGGATGGTCACTCTGAATGGTTTAGTACAACCAAAGGAGTACAACAAGCAAGTGCCCTTTCACCTCTTCTGTTCATAGTGGTGATGGATAGCATCTTAAATGAACTAAGGAGAGCAATCAATAGACACTGGTGATTGTGAATGATGTGGCAGTATGGGATGAAACTGAAGAAGGAATACAAAACAAACTGAAAATGTGGAATAATAAGTTTGAAGAATGTGCAATGAAAATGAATCACAAAAATGTAGCATTAAAAATAAGCCGAAAGAATACAGACTGTCATATAAAATTACAAGGCCACCAAGTTGAAGTTGTTGACCAATCCAGCTACCTGGGGAGCATAATTGCTAGTAACGTTTGAAGTGAGTTAGAAGTAATGAATAGAGTAACCTTAGGAGCCAACTTCTACAGTACCATGTGGGGCTTACTATGGGACATGAAGGTTCCCAGAAGAATAAAAATTGTCTTGTACAAATCATATCTCATTCCTATTCTCACATATGCTTAGGAAACATGCACACTAACATCAGAGGACTGTAGCAAGATCCAAGCCTGTGAAATGAAGTTTCTTAGAATGGCCCTCCAGAAAACTAGACCATATAAAAAATGATGATTAAATCAAACCTAGAGTTAAGAGAATCCATGGAAGAGAGACTTAGGTCATCAAGACTTAAGTGGTTTGGGCATTTCAGGAGAATGAACAGTATAAGACTACCAAAAACTTATTTGGAGAAAAGGATAGTGAGCAAAAGATCAGTGGGAAGACCAAGAGGAAGATGGACAGATCAACTGAAGGAGGACATAGAGAGAAGAGGCTGGAACTGGGAATATATTACGGAGAGAGAAACTTTTCTGGATAGGAGGACGATTTTCCATAACAACCAAGACAGAAACACGAGAAGGCTCGTAAATCTCACCCGGGAAACTGGAGATGGCCCCAACGATAATGATCATCACAAATAGTATTTTTCCCCCTTATTATGTTGCACATATCAGTAATGTATATGAGAAAAAACAAGGACCTTATCGCACTCCCCTGTGGAGCCCTCACTTCAGTCAGCGATGAATACTCACCATTGAGAACTACACTCTGTATCCTTCTGAAAGTCTGCAACCCAATCACATATTTGTCTAGATATGCCATTAATACGAAGTTTCCTAACCTTGTGTGAGGCGTAGTGTCGAAAGCTGTTATAAAATCTAATAGATCTAAGTCAACCTGGGATTGCTAATCTATAATATGGCACAAGTTGTGAATTATAAATGCAAGTGTGCCTCGTAGCACAGGCCTTTTCTGAATCCATGTTGATTTCGGTTTAAGAGTTCCCCTTCATCGAAAAACTGCAGGACATTTGAATAGATGATATGTTGTAAAATCCTGCAAAATATTGATGTTAATGAGATCATCCTGTCTTTTTGAGGATCATTAACATTCCCATTTTAAATTACTGGACTTAAGATGGAGTTCTTCCATTCAGCTGGTATGTTTCCTTGTTCCAAGGGGGTGGTATATAATTTGATTAAATACAGTGCAATTTCTTTTGCGTACCTATTGTAGAATCAAGTAGGAACACTGTCTGTTCCGGAAGCCTTATTGATTTTTACATTGCTAAGCAGTTTTGTTATTCCTTCGACATCAATTATGAAATCTTTCATTATTTTGTTGGTAAGATTGTTAAAAATCGGGATCTCCTCTATGTTTTCTGTTGTGAAAGCTTTGTTAAATATATTATTCAAACTTTCTGCTTTCTCTATGCTAGTTTCCGATAATTTTCCTAAATGAGTAATGGCATAACCTTAGGGAACCTCTTTTTACTTCAATACATGAGCAGATTTTTTTTGCATTAGTAATCAGGTCTTCGGATAAATTCCTGACTTAAAATTCTTTATGCACTTCCGCTCGCAACTGGACTAATTTAACAAAATAAGACAAGTCCTTCGCTACGTGGAGGAATGGGGATGACGGTTCCGAGCCAGGCCATGTAGCTTTCCATTCATATTATTTTTCACAGTTAAAATAAGGTTCAGAACACACACAACAGCATGTGAATATTTATTTCCTTCATTTAATTATCTCCATATGTAATTTACAATATTCTGACAAGAGAAAACAGTACAAAATTTCTTCAGGAATCAAAAGGGAAAAAAGCTACATAGGGGGGTTGAGCCAAAAGTCATGTCGGGCTACATGAGGTGAGGGGGTGGTTCACAGGAGGCCAAAATGGAGCTTCTTGTTTTATGGACATTCCCTGAGGACTATACGAGGTATGTACAAAAAGAAACCGAACTAATTAAATAGCACGCCAATGGCTGCAGATAAAATTCTCTGACTTCCGTGCATACTAGTGACATCTCTCGGCAAGAGATTGCCTCTTGTCACACTACGGTCGCTGCATTAGTTTACAAGTGACAGCCGGTTGAGTGAGGTCGTGCGCAGAGTGCTCGTCGGATTTGTGTGAAAGCGAGAATGAAGGAATTGGAGGAGCAACGCGTCTGTGTGAAATTTTGTATTACACTTGGTAAAATTTTACCGAGACACTTCAAATGCTTAAACAAGCATACGGGGAAGACTGCATGAGCCAAACACAGTGCTATGAATGGTTTAAATGCTTTAAGGAGGGCAGGAGTTCGGTTACGGGCGATCCAAAATCTGGTCGACCCTCCACATCAAAAGATGACCACCGTGTTGAAAGGGTTCGCACTGTGATTCGTGAAAATCACCGTTTGACTGTCCGTGAGGTTTCTGAAGAAGTTGGCATAAGTGTAGGCTCTTGCAATCACATCCTAAGAGAAAAACTTGGAATGCATCGTGTCAGTGCAAAACTGGTGCCGCGCTTGTTGATGGATGAGCAGAAGGAGAATCGAGCTAGGATCTTTAAGGAGTTGCTTGAAAAAGCAAATGAGAACGAAAACTTCCTCAAGAACATCATTACAGGCGATGAAACATGGGTTTATGGGTATGATGTGGAAACGAAGAGGCAGTCTTCAGAATGGGTGGGGAAAGGATCTCCTCGACCAAAGAAAGCGCGGATGAGTCAGTCGAACATCATGGTGATGATGGTCATGTTTTTTGATTGCAATGGATTTGTGCACCATGAATTTGTACCTCGTGGTCAAGCGGTAAACGAGGAAGTCTACCAGAAAATTCTGACACGATTTAGAGATGTTGTGCGTAGGAAAAGGCCTGAACTGTGGGATAATCAGTCGTGGATGTTGCACCATGACAACGCACCCGTTCACGCATCGTTGTTTGTCATGAATTATCTGGCAAAACATCGCACTCCCGTTGTGCCTCAGCCACCCTATTCTCCAGACTTGGCTCCGGCAGACTTTTTTCTCTTCCCAAAACTGAAAAACACTTTGAAAGGACTTCGTTTCCAGACCATAGAAGAAATTCAAGACAATGCAACGAGAGAACCGCGCGCTATCGGAGAAATTGCATTCCAGGAGGCGTTCCAAAACTTGATAAAACGATGGCAACGGTTTATTGATAGTGAAGGACAGTACTTTGAAGGGGACAGTGTGTAAAGGTTAGTATGGTGAGCAATAAAGCAATTACAGCAGAAGTTCGGTTTCTTTTTGTACACACCTCGTAACTAGCAGGCATGAATCGAGTGGCTCTCCTCTGTACTTTCTCTAATGTGTCAATCAATCCCTATCAATACGGATCCCAAACTCCACAACAGTAATCCAAATGTGGACGCACTAGTGTTTTGAATGCTATGTCCTTTGTATGAGTATTACAATTTCTCAAAATATGACCTGTGAATATTAATCTAGAATTAGCTTTGCCTAAAAGTCCCATTCATTTCATGTTTGCTTTGTACTATTATGCCCAATACTTCAGGGAATCAATCCTGGCAACAACTGAATTGTTAACATTGTACTAATGAACAAACAGATTCTTTTTGTTACTTATTTCTATTGCCATGCACTTTTTGCAGTTGAGTGTTACTGTCATTTATGGCACCATTCCGAAATAAAATCCAGATCATGCTGAATTTCAAAGAATCGTCAGAGCACCTTACTACCCTATAGATAAGTGCATCATCATCAAACAATCGCAACCTGCAATTAACATTGTCACCGAGATCGCTTATAAAAATTAGGAAAAAAAGTGGCCCTATTACACTTCCACGAGGATCTCCCGTCTAGCTTAGAAGAGGCTTCCCAATCAACAATGAATGACATACTGTGACTGAGCAGTTAGAAAATCATGTATCCATTCACAAATCTGATCCGATATACCGTATGCTCGAATCTTCGCTAAATGTTAGTTGTGTGGTACAGAGTCAAAAGCTTTCTGAAAATCCAAGAAAATTGCATCAACTTGTTCCTCAACATTAGCATTTAGCGCGTATGTTTCAAAAATTTTCGCCAAGTGATCAATCATATCCGCGTTGTTTGTGTTATCGAAGCAATATATGAGTTTGTGTCTAGCATGTTTCAAGTCAGGCTAGATTTTAAAGTTTCAACAACTAACTTGTGATCACATACACTGCCTTCTACACATACTGTATCTACAATATCCGGATTTCTTATAAGAAAAAGATCCAATATGGATGAGGAATGTTTGTCGTATCGCGTTGGCTCTTTGACCATTTGTTCAAGAGATCTTACCACGAATGAGTCTAGGAACATTTTGGTTATTAGCCTATCTCTTTTGCCTGAACTGAACGTACATATGTACCACTTATGGTAGGTTAAAATTGCCACCCATGATCAACATATGTTCCTAAAAAAATTTAGAAATATTATTAAGTGACACTCTAAAATGTACTGCTACACATGGCTTATTTTACTCAGTTGTTGAATACTGTTCTCCCATCTAGCTGAATAGTGCATGTTTCTGCAAACTAATTGTATGGAAATGTGCTTTTCATCTCATCTGTAATGAGATTTAAACGTACATGGCTACCACTTCTCACCAATATTGTCTCGCTTAGTTTGAGGTATGAAACTGCTACTGCCCGTGAATTTATGATTCTTGCTGTCATTTGAAGAGCTGCCTTAGACGAGATTCAAGGAAACCTACATTGACATTATGCCCTCCTTTAGGGAGAGCAAAGTAAATAGTGGAAAATTTGTATTGCATATCTATTTGTGAGTGGACATTTGATTTAGTACTGAATGATGTGGCAGTCTGCTTCAGTCTGAAGTCCTGGGAATGGGCAGTGCTTAAATACTTTACAACCAGCTAAGGAGAAATTAGATCTGTAACTTGCCTCCTTGTGACTATAGAGACCACTTAATACATCTTTCTGTGTCCTCTTATCAATTTTATAATAATTGTTGCACCTCAACAAACACACCACAAGCAGTGCAATATCTCCAGATTTGGCTTGTCTATGGTATAGTCTGCATTTTCTTGTGTGTGGTTAGTAATAATAATAACATTTATTTTTTTAGCTAATGGCCATTGCACAAAAATAATACAATCTAACATTAAATTACAATTAAAATTCAATATTAACATGGTGTAGTCAATCTAAAGCTTCTTTTGATATGTTAATAAAATCTATCCGTGATCCCCCGAATGCTCGAAGTGGGCAGTCAAATGTCACGTGGTAGATGGTTTGTATTTCCTTACCACAGTCGCATCTCGGTGAATCTCTCATTCCCCATGTATACAAAGGTGAAGCAGATCTTCCATGACCAGTCCTAACTCTGTAAAGAGCTGCCCAGGTCTTGCGAGGAAGGTCAAGTCCCTTTAGTGCCTGTTGACTGTCGAACAGGGAGTACCATTCTGGTGGGCCTGAGGCTATCCACTCCAATGTCCAAGCTTCTCTCCCATTAAAATTATCAGATATAATCTGTTTTACAGTTTTTACACTTGGATTTCTTGATTTAAGTCTCACAAACATATTATCCATGTCGTCATGGATGGGCAGATCGAAGTTATGACAGATCTTATTATACTGGGCAGTAAGGAGATTGTGTCGTCTTATTGTAGGCGGTTCAATGTTACACAAAACGGGTAGCCAGTACAGTGGAGTGGTCTTAATACATCCGCTAATTATCCACATTGTCTGGTTTAAAACTGTGTCGATCTTTTTGACGTGGGCGCTATTTATCCAGACTGATGAGCAGTACTCAGCTGCAGAATACACTAGGCTCAGTGCTGATGTGCGGAGTGTAGAGGCGGATGCTCCCCAGGTGGTGCCAGTTAACTTCTGCAGAATATTATTCCCGGTTCTTAGTTTTGCTGCAAGGTTGTTTAGATGTTTATTGTATGACAAGGTGTGATCCATTACGACTCCCAAATACTTGGGGAAGGGGTTGTGTCGGATGGGAGTGCCATCAAGAAGAACGTCAAGTGAGAGATTCGCCGCCCGATTGTTAAGATGGAAGACACTAGTTTCCGTCTTGCTGGAACTGGGTACGAAAAGCCAATTCCGAAAATAGTTGCTCAGGGTTTTGAGGTCTGCTGTTAAACTATTTTCAATTTACTGAACATTATCAGATTTTTGTACTACTGCCAGATCGTCAGCATAAGAGAACTGTCTGGATTCTGTTTGAGGAATGTCAGAAATATAAACATTAAAAAGAAGTGGCTCAAGAACTGAGCCTTGAGGCAGACCATTATTCACTCTTCTTACTTCACTTATCTTATTGTCTGAGACGACCTGGAATGTTCGGTTAACTAGCATGGTATTGATCAGACAAGTAATTTTTTTGCATATCAAAATGTTCAGCAGCTTATATACCAGGCCTTCTCGCCACACTGTATCGTAGGCTGCGGTAAGGTCAACAAATACAGTATTCAATCGTCTCTCGAATCCTGCTTCTACGTGAGTTGCCAGTGCCAGGACCTGATCCTCGTAATTTCTTGCAGGTCTAAAACCTGCCTGTTCAACTGGGAGGTTTGCGAAAATAATTGCACTGATTCTATTGTAGATGCTCCTTTCAAATAACTGGTAAGTAGTACTTAGCAGTGAAATAGGTCTAAAATTCTCTGGAACTTCAGGGCGTTTTCTAGGCTTCAGAATGGCTATGATCTTTGCCCGTTGTAAACTCTGCAGGAATGACACTTGTCTGTAGTATGTTAGTAAAGAAGCGGGCCAACCATTTTTTGGTATGTTTTCCACAGTGTGTAAGTAACTCTGGGTGAACTTTGTCAAAACCTGGAGCCTTCCCAATCTTCATTAGTTTGACGGCCCTTGCCACCTCTATATCAGTGACAGGGGATGAGAGGTTTGTAGGGGCAGAGTACAATCTTTTTAGATGGAACAATAGTTTTTTCACTTTCCGAGTATGATCTTTATCGGCGCTCTAGCCTTTACACTTTTATTTCCAATGTTAGATTTCGCCTTGGTAACTAATACATTTTTTCTCTCCGTAACTGAGTTCTATTATTCTATTATTATTTTAATTATTGTATTATTTGTGTACATACTTAATGATAATGGTATTTTTAATAGTTGACGAGAATCTTGTTCCCAGGAACAAATCTGGAATATGGGGCTGGCGATCAGATAAAAGTGAACCAATCAATGGGCATGAATGTAAAGTATTTGGAGCAAGCAACGTTGAGCTTGTTACGAAGACACGCACTGAGCATCTGACTGAAATTGATAAGGTGAAGGCTAAATCACCAAAGACCCCCTTACAGTCATTCTTGGGCATAGCTGAAGTTGAGGAGAAGCAGGTTTTATCTGAAACAAATAATGTAAGTTTGCATTTACTTTACTATTAAAGCATTTAAAACTATATAATAGGTTGCATTCTAAACTTTCATTTAAACTTTTATTATTATAATAAATATGTAATGTTGTGGAAATGTAAATGCTAACAATTAAAAACACACTCAAATATTTCCATTAAATTTTGTGTAAAAAATCGTCAATTAGGCAGTATTTTAGTGTTTGTATATTAATTTTTTTTGGGGGGGGGGGGTTATAGTATACAAAATTACTGACTGTAAGTTGCAATTTTTAACAAAAGATATTGTGTTGTTTACTTCTTGTTAATAGTGAAGCACAAACACTTCAAAATAAACCTGGTTTCAATTAAATTGAATGTTTCAAATGTTCCTAATGTCGTTTGAGGGATTTATCTTAGTTCTACTGACAAAAATTCACCAACGAGAAGATAATTCTCTCAGTCCACACTTTTTTCCCCCTTTTTCTATACCATACAATCTATAATATAAAAATGAATCGCAAAATGTGTTGGTAAGCGCATAACTCAACAACGCCTGGACCAATTTGGCCAATTTTTTTTTTTTTAAATGTTCGTTCGAGTTCAAGGATGGTTTTTACGGCGAGAAAAATTCGAATAATTGCCGGAAAAACCCTTAAAACAGCACTTTTCTTTTTCCAACCCTTATATATAAAAATCAATGTTTGTGGGTTTGTTCGTCTTCTATGCATTCCTATACCATTTATCAGATTGCAATGAAACTTTAGAGAGTTGTCGAGTGTGTGTCTGTGAAGGTTCCTGTGAAAAAAAATCCAAAAAGTCACCCCCTATTCCCCATAACACCCCATAATTTAGGCAAAACCACATTTTTTATCCAATTTAGATAGGAATTTGTACACTTATACTTTAAAACAAACATAAAAATACTGCCTACATACGGTTTCCGAATATTAATCCTCTCGCCCCCTTTCCACCACCATAATTTTTTCACCCCATTATTTAGGCAATACCACATTTTTTATCCGATTTAGATAGGAATTTGTACACTTATACTTTAAAACAAACATAAAAATACTGCCTACATACGGTTTCCGAATATTAATCCCCTCGCCCCCTTTCCACCCCCATTACGATTTTACCCCATAATTTAGGCAAGGACACATTTTTTATCCGATTTAGATAAGAATTTGTACACTTATACTTTAAAACAAACAGAAAAATACTGCCTATGAATGGTTTCCGAATATTTATCCCCTATCCCCCTTTCCAACCCCATTACGTTTTCACCCCATAATTTAGGCAAAGCACATTTTTTATCCGATTTAGATAAGAATTTGTACGCTTATACTTTAAAACAAACAGAAAAATACTGAATATGAATGGTTTCCCAATATTCATCCCCTCTCCCCCTTTCCAACCCCATTACGTTTTACCCCACAAGTTAGGCAAACCACATTTTGTATCAGATTTAGATAAGAATTTGTACACATATACATTAAAACAAACAGAAAAATACTGCCTACGTATGGTTTCCGAATATTCATCCCCTATGCCCTTTCCAACCCCATCACGTTTTTACCCCATAAGTTACGCAAACCACATTTTTTATCCGATTTAGATAAGAATTTGTACACTTATACTTTAAAACAAACAGAAAAATACTGCCTACGTATGGTTTCCGAATATTCATCCCCTCTCCCCCTTTCCAACCCCATTACGTTTTTACCCCATAAGTTAGGCAAACCATATTTTTTATCCGATTTAGATAAGAATTTGTACACTTATACTTTAAAACAAACAGAAAAATACTGCCTACGTATGGTTTCCGAATATTCATCCCCTCTCCCCCTTTCCAACCCATTACGTTTTTTACCCCATAAGTTAGGCAAACCATATTTTTTATCCGATTTAGATAAGAATTTGTACACTTATACTTTAAAACAAACAGAAAAATACTGCCTACGTATGGTTTCCGAATATTCATCCCCTCTCATCCTTTCCAACCCCATTACATTTTTGCCCTATAATTTAGGCAAACCACATTTTTTATCCGATTTAGATAAGAATTTGTACGCTTATACTTTAAAACAAACAGAAAAATACTGCCTACGTATGGTTTTCCGAATATTCATCCCCTCTCCCCCTTTCCAACTCCATTACGTTTTTTACCCCATAATTTAGGCAAATCACATTTTTTTATCAGATTTAGATAAGAATTTGTACACTTATACTTTAAAACAAACAGAAAAATACTGCCTATGAATGGTTTCCGAATATTCATCCCCTCTCCCCATTTCCAACCCAATTACGTATTTACCCCATAATTTAGGCAAACCACATTTTTTATCCGATTTAGATAAGAATTTGTACACTTATACTTTAAAACAAACAGAAAAATACTGCCTATGAATGGTTTCCGAATATTCATCCCCTCTCCCCCTTTCCAACCCCATTACGTTTTTCACCCTTAATTTAGGCAAAAGCACATTTTTTATCCGATTTAGATAAGAATTTGTACGCTTATACTTTAAAACAAACAGAAAAATACTGCCTACGTATGGTTTCCGAATATTCATCCCCTCTCCCCCTTTCCAACCCCATTACATTTTTGCCCTATAATTTAGGCAAACCACATTTTTTATCCGATTTAGATAAGAATATGTACACTTATACTTTAAAACAAACAGAAAAATTCTGCCTATGAATGGTTTCCGAATATTCATCCCCTCTCCCCCTTTCCAACTCCATTACGTTTTCACCCCATAATTTAGGCAAAGCACATTTTTTATCCGATTAGATAAGAATTTGTACGCTTATACTTTAAAACAACAGAAAAATACTGAATATGAATGGTTTCCCAATATTCATCCCCTCTCCCCCTTTCCAACCCCATTACGTTTTTACCCCACAAGTTAGGCAAACCACATTTTGTATCAGATTTAGATAAGAATTTGTACACATATACATTAAAACAAACAGAAAATTACTGCCTACGTATGGTTTCCGAATATTCATCCCCTATGCCCTTTCCAACCCCATCACGTTTTTACCCCATAAGTTACGCAAACCACATTTTTTATCCGATTTAGATAAGAATTTGTACACTTATACTTTAAAACAAACAGAAAAATACTGCCTACGTATGGTTTCCGAATATTCATCCCCTCTCCCCCTTTCCAACCCCATTACGTTTTTACCCCATAAGTTAGGCAAACCATATTTTTTATCCGATTTAGATAAGAATTTGTACACTTATACTTTAAAACAAACAGAAAAATACTGCCTACGTATGGTTTCCGAATATTCATCCCCTCTCCCCCTTTCCAACCCCATTACGTTTTTACCCCATAAGTTAGGCAAACCATATTTTTTATCCGATTTAGATAAGAATTTGTACACTTATACTTTAAAACAAACAGAAAAATACTGCCTACGTATGGTTTCCGAATATTCATCCCCTCTCATCCTTTCCAACCCCATTACATTTTTGCCCTATAATTTAGGCAAACCACATTTTTTATCCGATTTAGATAAGAATTTGTACGCTTATACTTTAAAACAAACAGAAAAATACTGCCTACGTATGGTTTCCGAATATTCATCCCCTCTCCCCCCTTTCCAACTCCATTACGTTTTTACCCCATAATTTAGGCAAATCACATTTTTTTTTTTTTTATCAGATTAGATAAGAATTTGTTACCGAGCGTGGTGGTGTAACGGATAACGTTCTGGCCTCGCATTCGGGAGGACGGCGGTTCGAATCCCCGACCGGGCATCCAGATTTGGGTTTTCCATGGTTTCCCCAAATCACTCCAGGTGAATGCCGGGATGCTTCCTTCAAAAGGCCATGGCCGAATTCCTTCCCATTCCTTGCCCCATCCTTTCCCGTCTCTAAAGACCACGTTGTTAAAAAGGGACGTTAAACTGTAAAAAAAAAAAAAAAAAAAAAAAAAAAAAAAAAAAAAAAAAAGAATTTGTACACTTATACTTTAAAACAAACAGAAAAATACTGCCTATGAATGGTTTCCGAATATTCATCCCCTCTCCCCATTTCCAACCCAATTACGTATTTACCCCATAATTTAGGCAAACCACATTTTTTATCCGATTTAGATAAGAATTTGTACACTTATACTTTAAAACAAACAGAAAAATACTGCCTATGAATGGTTTCCGAATATTCATCCCCTCTCCCCCTTTCCAACCCCATTACGTTTTCACCCCTTAATTTAGGCAAAGCACATTTTTTATCCGATTTAGATAAGAATTTGTACGCTTATACTTAAAACAAACAGAAAAATACTGCCTACGTATGGTTTCCGAATATTCATCCCCTCTCCCCCTTTCCAACCCCATTACATTTTTTGCCCTATAATTTAGGCAAACCACATTTTTTATCCGATTTAGATAAGAATATGTACACTTATACTTTAAAACAAACAGAAAAATTCTGCCTATGAATGGTTTCCGAATATTCATCCCCTCTCCCCCTTTCCAACTCCATTACGTTTTCACCCCATAATTTAGGCAAAGCACATTTTTTTATCCGATTTAGATAAGAATTTGTACGCTTATACTTTAAAACAAACAGAAAAATACTGAATATGAATGGTTTCCCAATATTCATCCCCTCTCCCCCTTTCCAACCCCATTACGTTTTTACCCCACAAGTTAGGCAAACCACATTTTGTATCAGATTTAGATAAGAATTTGTACACATATACATTAAAACAAACAGAAAATTACTGCCTACGTATGGTTTCCGAATATTCATCCCCTATGCCCTTTCCAACCCCATCACGTTTTTACCCCATAAGTTACGCAAACCACATTTTTTATCCGATTTAGATAAGAATTTGTACACTTATACTTTAAAACAAACAGAAAAATACTGCCTACGTATGGTTTCCGAATATTCATCCCCTCTCCCCCTTTCCAACCCCATTACGTTTTTACCCCATAAGTTAGGCAAACCATATTTTTTATCCGATTTAGATAAGAATTTGTACACTTATACTTTAAAACAAACAGAAAAATACTGCCTACGTATGGTTTCCGAATATTCATCCCCTCTCCCCCTTTCCAACCCCATTACGTTTTTTACCCCATAAGTTAGGCAAACCATATTTTTTATCCGATTTAGATAAGAATTTGTACACTTATACTTTAAAAACAAACAGAAAAATACTGCCTACGTATGGTTTCCGAATATTCATCCCCTCTCATCCTTTCCAACCCCATTACATTTTTGCCCTATAATTTAGGCAAACCACATTTTTTATCCGATTTAGATAAGAATTTGTACGCTTATACTTTAAAACAAACAGAAAAATACTGCCTACGTATGGTTTCCGAATATTCATCCCCTCTCCCCCCTTTCCAACTCCATTACGTTTTTACCCCATAATTTAGGCAAATCACATTTTTTTTTTTTTATCAGATTTAGATAAGAATTTGTTACCGAGCGTGGTGGTGTAACGGATAACGTTCTGGCCTCGCATTCGGGAGGACGGCGGTTCGAATCCCCGACCGGGCATCCAGATTTGGGTTTTTCCATGGTTTCCCCAAATCACTCCAGGTGAATGCCGGGATGCTTCCTTCAAAAGGCCATGGCCGAATTCCTTCCCATTCCTTGCCCCCATCCTTTCCCGTCTCTAAAGACCACGTTGTTAAAAAGGGACGTTAAACTGTAAAAAAAAAAAAAAAAAAAAAAAAAAAAAAAAAAAAAAAAAAAAAAAAAAGAATTTGTACACTTATACTTTAAAACAAACAGAAAAATACTGCCTATGAATGGTTTCCGAATATTCATCCCCTCTCCCCATTTCCAACCCAATTACGTATTTACCCCATAATTTAGGCAAACCACATTTTTTATCCGATTTAGATAAGAATTTGTACACTTATACTTTAAAACAAACAGAAAAATACTGCCTACGTATGGTTTCCGAATATTCATCCCCTCTCCCCCTTTCCAACCCCATTACATTTTTACCCTATAATTTAGGCAAACCACATTTTTTATCCGATTTAGATAAGAATTTGTACACTTATACTTTAAAACAAACAGAAAAATACTTCCTATGAATGGTTTCCGAATAGTCATCCCCTCTCCCCCTTTCCAACCCCATTACGTTTTCACCCTTTAATTTAGGCAAAGCACATTTTTTATCCGATTTAGATAAGAATTTGTACGCTTATACTTTAAAACAAACAGAAAAATACTGCCTACGTATGGTTTCCGAATATGCATCCCCTCTCCCCCTTTCCAACTCCATTATGTTTTTACCCCATAATTTAGGCAAACCACATTTTTTTATCAGATTTAGATAAGAATTTGTACACTTATACTTTAAAACAAACAGAAAAATACTGCCTACGTATGGTTTCCGAATATTCATCCCCTCTCCCCATTTCCAACCCCATTACGTATTTACCCCATAATTTAGGCAAACCACATTTTTTATCCGATTTAGATAAGAATTTGTACACTTATACTTTGAAACAAACAGAAAAATACTGCCTCCATATGTTTTCCAAAGAGCATCCCCTCTCAACCTTTCTAACTGAAAATGAATGAAACAGCAGTTTAAAATTTATATGTAAATATCGTTTCATTTAATCTATGTGCCTACTCAAGTCCAGCAATAGTGAAGCATTGCCGGGTCAGCTAGTACAAAATAAAACAGATTTTATATAACAACCTGTACATACTATAATTCTTTCATCATATATGGAGTTTTTGACCTCAATATAATTTTGAATTGCCATCTGGCTTACTACGAAGATTTTCCTTTTAATTCTTATGTTTTCATTTTCAGGAAGAGTATAGTCATGTAGGTAACCCATGTAACATAAGCCCAGAGGAATATTTTGACAAAAATGATCTGAGAGGTAGAGATATAGGCCGTCCAAAGGAGATAAACACTAAAATACAAAAATTTAAAGTAAGTATGAGAATATTTTGTTTTACCAAAAAACCTCAGCTCTATTTATAGTGATAGATCAAACACTTTCATCTCTGATCTAGAAATTATCTGTTTACTATACAACTAACTATATAATTAAAGGTATATCCTCACAATCTCAAGAAGACAAATTTAATCTGGATTTGTAATATGTAAATCATGAAGAAAGTAAGCACTTTATTTACCAAAGTTGTAACAACACAAAATAAGATTAACATACAAACTTTTTGTTTTGATAGCATCACATTGTTTTTTTTTATTTTTTAGGCTGGGCTATATATATAAGAGAGAGAGAAATACCAAATGAGGACAGGGAAATTAAAAAAAAAAAAAGGCTTTATGAAGTTAAACATCCCCTCAGGTTACTGGTGGTTCAATTTAGGTAGTGGGAATGGAGGCAGAGAGGGGATTTAAATTATAAATTATATAATTACATGGTATTATCTACAGTTGAGACCAGGTTGTTGCCTGTGTCCAGTTTGTACTGGTAGGCAGGTGTCCACCTTCTGAGTTAAGAGGAGCTGCTGCTATTAGGGAGGACTCCGAAAACATAGACCATGAAAAAAAGAGTGGAAATTATTCATGACATGGATGACGGCATAGTCATCTATTGGGTGCTTTGGGTTCTGTGTGAATACCGTCTTGTTGATGGCCATTCATTCTTATGGAAAGTGAACTTGTGGTCTAATCTATATATGAAGCCAGGCAGTGGTTGTATGTTAACTGATAAATTACTTAGGAGGTTTCACAGGTACCATCACATACAGCTTAGATGCATAGATAATATCTTTATTTGGACGCATGGTGAAAACGATCTGCTAAATTTCCTGAACTATCTTAATACCTTTAACATGCTGAAATTCACTTGGACCAGACACATTCTTGAATGTCAATTTGTCCCTCTTCAATGGCTACCTCAACTCATCAGTTCACACCAAACCCCAACCCACCTACCTACCTTCAACAGTATCTCCATTTTGACAGCTACCAAGCCCCCTCCCCCCCCTTTTTTTTACAGTCTTGACATTCATTGTAGTTTTATATAATACAACCAACAGTCCCTCATGCATTTCTCAACAATATTTCATGAGCACTGATATCTCGCAACTACCCTCTGGGTTTGGTTAACAAACAACTTTCATGGGTAACATTACAACCTGTAAAAACCAACCACAACCCAGTCCCGCTCACACAATACTACCCAGGCCTCAAATACATGAACAGAATCCTTCAGCATGGTTATGATTTCCTGGAAACATGCCCAGAAGTAAGATCCATTATTCCCATAATCCACCTTGCCCCTTCCAGAACTTGTTTCAGCAGGCCTGCTAACCTCAGTAAACTCCTAGTCCAAAAATATAGTCTTCCTCATCGCAACAGTCAGCCTCTTTCCCATGCAGTAGACTCCGCTGCAAGATATGCAACACACGCCATCCCACCACTATTTTCACCAACCCTGACACTGTGAAAAGCTTTCAAATCATAGGACACGCCACCTGCGAAACCTCTTACATAGTTTATCATTTACCATGCAACCACTGCCTGGCTTTCTTATGTAGGTTTGACCACAAATCCGCTTTCCATAGGAATGATTGGTCACCGACAGACGGTATTCACATGGATCCCAAAACACCCAGTAGCTGCCGAAGCCATCACCCTGATATGAATAATTTCAACTCTTATGCTATCAGAGTCCTCCCTAGTAGCGGCAGTGGGCACCTGGTTTCAACTTAAGATAATATTCGTTCATTATTATTATTTTTTTAATCTTCTGTTTGCTTCCATCCCCACTACCTAGATTGAACCACCACTAACCTAAGGTGATGTTTAACTTTGTAAAAGAAAATAATAATAATAATTTATATGTAGATATTCGATAGTAACAATAAGCAGGAAAATGCTTAAGGTAAAAAAACTAAGGAAATATGAAAATAAGACCCAACACTCACCACAGATGGCAGCGGCTGGGAATGATGAACACTAAAAGACAAACACAAGATGCAATATTTCGGCGGCTAGCCTTATTCTTGCCAGTAGTGAGACTCCAGGTGGTGCCAGATATGCATACGCCAATGGCCATCTGGTGAATGGAAGTTTGGAGGGAGGAAGTACAAATACGAGGGTGGCCCAGAAACTAATGCACTGTCCCCCCCCCCCCTTTCCCACCCAAACAGTTATTTATTGAACACAATGAAACTTATACACAAGAAAGAATGATAACAGTATGCCCTGTATGAGCTGCAGTGTCACAATACAACAAACCTGTTTCCCAGAGACCAGTCAATCTGTCACATTCAAAGTCACTCTCATGTATATTATGTCCTATGACATCGATGAGGCGTACCGACACTTCTTGCTCATTTCTGCTTTGTTTGAAGGCTTTGCATAGACTGAGTGCAGCATAATACTGACCTGCCTGGTCACACAGAAGACTGCATTCCTGGCCCTACGTACATACCATCTGTATGCAATCTTAACCACCTATTATGGTCCCACTGTTCTACACATCCTCAGAGTTTTAAGTGATTCAAACATTCCTTCTGGGTGTTATAATTTTCACGAATAGCAGGTTATAATGCTAAAATTGACATGTGAACAGTTTCATGAACTTCAAACAATTAAATGTGCTTTCCCCTAAACAATACCACTAATACTGTCATCTAACCTTTCTGTTAGACTTAATTCTAAGTGATTTAGCAATTCTCCTTACAACATAGCATAACACAAGAAAACTTTCATAATAACTGCATTTATTAAACACAGAAATATAATTCTTATAACCCATAAATGCAATGCTTTTCCTTAGTTTTTTAAATTGATTTTGTCACTGTTACTACATTTTTAATCTTACTACCCCCAAATTCACCAAACTAAGAGGAGCAGATCATCATTGTGGAAATTTGAATCGGAGAACGATCAGGTATCTCATCCTAATACCATTCCCTCTAGTTGGCCTTTGTTTATGAGAAATGATGAGTGAAACTATGAAATTTTAAACAATGCAGTGGGGTCCGAAAAATGTACGCATTGGTAGTCTATATATTCTGACAAATTTGGATTAAAGGTACAATTTTAAGCATTAAAAGAGTGTTATGATAAATGTTCGAAATAACCTTCAGCAACTTCCAAACAACAGACATTTTCTCATGTAGCTCTTTGATTATAGCTTGTTTTTGTCAATACACGTCATCCTTGATGGTCCTTCACAGTTAGAAATCCAGAGGTGGAAATCAGGAGACTTAGGTTTGGTACTCAATACACCTCTTTGACCTACCCACCGTCAGGGTAGAGTGTCATCCAAGTACAACCCAATATCTCAGTGGTAGTGAGGTGCAGTTGAATCTTGTTGCAGATTCATTTCATCACCATACAGGGTTTCGATAGCAGGCTGAATCCTTGTGCTGAGTTTATTAAGGTACATCTCAGTAGTTAAGGTATTCTCAAAGAAGAAGGAACCAAACAAACCATGTGATTATAGACCACACCATACATTAACGCCTGGTAGATTTACTACCTTGTCCACATGTACATGCGGATTTTGAGGAGCCAAGTAGACACAATTGTGGTGGTTCACTGTACCATTCATCATGAATTGCGCCTTATCAGACCACACAAATTTCCCTGCAAATTCCTCATCCTCATGAATCGTGCAAAAACCAAGTACAGTATTCAATCCTTTGATCCGGATCCTCCTCGTTCATCGCATGTATTAGAATGGATACGCTCCACACCTTTGAGAATGAGTTTTACACTTTACCGGTCCCCCATTTTTGTGCACTTCCCACTGGTTTTTGCAGTGATCAGGTGAAATGTTACAAAATCACACCAGCTACAAGTCCCACATCCAGTGGTGTGATTTTGCAACATTACACATGATCACTGCAAAAAATCACACCACTGGATGTGGGACTTGTAGTTGTTCATAGTCAGCTGGGTCTTCCCTGGTGCACATCATTAACAGTTCTGTGAGCTTTGAACTTATCATGAACATGAGCAATTGTTCGACGTGTTGGTAGCTGTGTTTCAAACTCTTTACCACTGCCTTTGTACCTCTTGAATGTTCTCGTACTCTTAGTATCACTTCAATATAGTCTTGCATTCTTAAAATGAGGATCTTACCTCTGCCATTGCTGCCACTCGACTGTCTTCCATGCACGTTTGTACTGGATCATGCCACCTACCCACAGCAAGGTAGTAGTTACACAACACTTCTGCATGAGATTAGTAAGCAAAAGTCTTTTTGTTTTGAAATTATTGAGTTACAAACAGTGAGTACATTTTTGTGGCCCCTCTGTAAATCTAGAGAAAGCAGTACATATTAATACAGTTTACTTGACAAGTCAGTATACGAAAGGACAGGGTTTCAAGCCTTGCTTGCAGAAAATATTTGTATTTTCTGCATGCATTTCTTTACAGTGCTGTTTGTTAATTTTACCTTTATAGATACATGTTTATGAAAATTCGCTTAAATATTAGTTTGTTTTCTGACAAGATTTTTTATGATGGGTGCAATAAACATATAAAGCCATAAAATTTCATGTGCACCATGCAACAATTGCTATTAAAACAATAGGAATTTTACTTGTCACAAAAAAACCTTGTTAATCTTTTGAAGAAAAAACAAACTATTATTTCAGTGAATTTTCATAAAAATCCATCTATATTTCTACAAGGAACAAACTTGATGAACAGAAATGAAAAGAAATATTTTCCCCCAGCAGGGAGTAGTCTTTAATTAATACTTCTTAGTTTATTGCTGAATTTTATGATTGGTATCTCATTTCATTAAAATCATTTTGTTATTAATTGTACAATGGGGATAAGTCATGGGATCACTTAACAGGTTATTGATCCCATGGAGACAGTTTTTTTCTGGCATTAGGTTTTAAATGTTGTAAAGTATCTGTGAAGGCATAATTTACCCATTGTGGATCACTTTTCCCCTTTGTACAGATTAAAATAATTACATCTTTCTCTTTAAACATGATTTGTATCTCTTGCAATGCATCCAGTGGAAACAAACAAGGAAAAAAAATAGTGAACAAATCTCTATTTACACTTGCAGGCAACATTGTGGCTGTGTGAAGATTATCCACTCAGCCTTCAGGAGCAGATAATGCCAATAGTTGACTTGATGGCTATATCCAGTTCCCATTTCGCCAAACTAAAGGATTTTATTCAAATGCAGCTTCCGGCTGGCTTTCCTGTGAAGATAGGTGCATTTCTGTTACTAAGGATATGGTGATTTTTAATTGTAACAACAGTTGAATTATTTCATTCGCAATAATTCATTTTATTTATTTTTACAAATTATTATTCCAGAAATTCCTCTTTTTCATGTTTTAAATGCAAGGATTACATTTGGTAACATATTTGGAATGGATGAAGAAGTGCCTGGAATTACAAGGCTTGAGGAGGATGACAGGATAAGCTGCATAGTTGATGACAGTTGCTTTATACCACCTACTTCCTACACAAAGATGGGTGCGTAATATTGGTTGTAATCAGAAATTTTCTGGTTTTTACAAAGTTTCTATTTTGTTGTTTGAAATTTTTAGGAGCTGATGTACGAAGACAGTTCAGCATAGAAGAAGAAGATGAACTATTGCAGTTCGCAATTCAGCAAAGTATAATTGAAGCTGGAAGTGAGAAAGATGAGGTAATTTTTTTCTTAATTTACATTTAATGATTGCATTGTGTTCTAAAAATTAGTTTGTGGTAGACAGTTAAGAAGGAAAGAGGCGGGATGACTGTAGTAAAAGCATATAAATAATCAAAAGATCTAAATGACGTTAGGCATCTGCTTGTTGTAATGTACTATTCTGGTTTTGATTTATTTATTTATTGCTAAATTATCAAATTTATATGAATTTTACAGATAGCTAAAGAAGTATGCAGTTCATTATTAACTTTGAAATGTTTATTTGTTAGTAGCTATTTGATGCCATAAAAATTATTTCATGGATAGAGAATGTGCTACTTCAAACAAAACATATATATATATATAACCATCCAGTTGCAAAACATGCCAGTTCCCACAAAATCAATAATTTGAACATCTGTTTTTCAATTAGGGCAATCAGAGTTTTCCCTAACAACACGACCCCCTCTGAACTTCGTAGATGGGAACTAGCCTATCAGAATATCCTTGACACCAGACATCCTCCTGGCCTCAATCTCCAATAAACTCTGCCCACCAGACCCAGCACTTATTATCTATACCATTTACGTTTTTTATTTCTGTATTTACTATTATCCATGCTATTTACATTTATTTTACTTTTTACTTATAGTTATATATATATATCCCCACCCAGTTATTATTCACCTCTTTCAATAATAACATATCGTCATCAGTATCGATTATCGACCCAATATTTGAGCTTACTCCCCCCCCCCTTTTCCACCTAAACTACCATCCGCGCCTGAGACGCCATTCACCAGTCGGCCGTCTATGTGTACACATGTGACGGCGCCTGGTGCTTCACCTTCTGCACGTTTAAGGCTGCTGTAAGCCGAAATATTGCGCTTCTCTTGTGTTTGTTTTTTGTTCGTCGTCCCAGCCGCCTTCATCTGTTGTAAGTGTTGGGTCATATTTCCCTATCCTTCCTTAATTATATATATATATAATGTGCTTTCCAAGAAGTGTCATAAAACTACCAATTCAAGCCATTCTTTTAATTTACTCTACATAATAGCATAGCATAATAGCATAGAAGGGAAAATAGGGAACTGGGACACAAAACCTTGGTAAAATCTCTAAGTATGGTGAGGTAGTAAGGGTTTCAAATGTAGGACTTGAAGGGGCAGCTAGATCTGTTTGAGGACATGTTCAGTAAATGAGTAACAGCCTCATCAAATTTTAAATGGTGAGCTCAGCATTGGTCCCTCTAATGTTACAAAGACCAGCTTAGAAAGATCATGAAGATCACAAATATAGACCTGAATGCCTAGGACCAGCTAGCAAAAACCGCACTCTCTGGTGCAAAACCACCTCCACAGCTATTGCATTGTTTGAAGAGGAGCATTGAAATGGGCAGTAGAAGTTCATAATAGACAAAAAAAAAAAAAAAAAACATGCGACAAATCCTACCACAGCCACTACCCACAATTAGGCGAAATGTGTGCAGGCAATTACAGGGTTACTACAAAAGAATCTTTCACTTTCAAAACCCAATTTATTCCAAAATATTATACTTAAAAATATGATTGATATATGAAAATAACCACAAAATATCCAAGTTTTATACTCACTCTACAAATGTTCTATGTGTGCCCCCTTGGTCAAAGTTCAATCCACACATTTTGTAGCATGACCATGTCAATTTGCATCAATGCATCAGTGATCCGTTTCATGAGCTCTTCTATCTTTTTGATAGTGGGGGTACATGAACAATATCTTTAACACTTTGGCGAACAAGACCAAACACAGGTCCGGCAACAAGAAAGTTTTGAAAAGACCGCGCCCGAGCATAGGTCGGGTGACTGTTTCTCAGAATTCACATGCCTGTTTCCTACCCGGAAGCGGGCCAGCTACTGTACTAGCGCTGCGGGTAACATCTGTCTATATTCTGCTTAACTGGTGCTGCACTCTCTGATGTGCTTATGGAATTACTTCAAAAGAAGCAGTAAGTGGTGCCTGACAGCTTCAGCTGCACAATTGTGAATTTGCATCGTCAAGAGTTTTGCAAGTTCTCGTTAGTTTCTCTCAAATATGTCACACTTTTTGCGGATGCTATTCTTGATTATAACATTTTCAAAACGGGTTGAACAAATTATTTCTTATTATACATTTAGGAGGAAACAGATGAAGTGGTGGAAAAAACTTTTCTTCCATATGCTTATTATGGCTGCAACAAATGCATTTGTTTTATATCGTATAGTCAGGAATCCTACTCAAAGAAAGAACTGCCAATTTTTCACATTTCTGTGCCAAATTGGTGAAAGACTTATTGAGAAAGGTACACCACTGACACATAAAAGTGTTCCTGGATGAAATCACAGCAACAGACTTCTGGGATGACACTTCCCAGAAAAAAATCCAGCCACCCTAGAAGAAGTGTCCAACAAGAGTTTGTAAAGTTTGTTCTGAGAAAACAAAAAATCTATTGGTAAAGCAGGTAGAAAGGAAACGAGTTGGTGGTGTCCTGACTGCAATATACCTCTCTGCATGCCAGAATGCTTCAAAATCCTCCGCACTGAAGCCAATTACCTGTGAAATAATACAAAAACTGAAAACGCAATTTTTTCGTGAAACAAAAATTATACCTTTTGTGTTTGTCATTAACATTGTTGCTACCAACTAAGAGAATTGAAATAAATACGTGAAATAAACCATGCAGATTGTTCTTTTATTATATGAGTTTCTATTTAAAAAATGTGAAATACAAACATGTTAGTGACATTTTAAAGAATGTCATAAATGGCTGGTTTTCCGGGCCAAGAATGTACCTAAGCTGCTGGTCCTTAAAGTGTTAGTGTGTCCCACAGCATTAAATCTGGTGACTTGGGAGGCCAGGGTAACAAAGCAAGGTCATTATCACCAACACGGCCAATCCAGTGATGTTTGAGTTCATGGTTCAGGTAAGCATGAACATCAAGGTTCCAATGAGGATGTGCCCCATCTTGTTGGTAGACAAAATCCGTGGAATCTTCGGCTAGTTGCAGAAACAACCATAACTGCAACTTGTCTAGGTAAATTAAAGGATTCACAGTCTTCTAAATGAATAAAAATTGACCATACTACTTTGTTTTTGAAATTGCACAAAAACGTTGACCTGTGGTGAATCTCACAAGTGCACCTGGATTTTCAGTACCCCAGAATCGCACGTTGTGACGATTCACTTTTCCGGTTAAATGGAATGTTGCTTCATGGCTGAAGATCAACCTGTTGGCGAAAGTGTCATCCTCTAATGCATCCAGCATTTTGATTCAAAAGTCAAATTGACGGATATTATCTTCCGGCAGTAAGTGTTGCAAGAGCTGCACACAGTACGGTTTGAATTGTAATACCAATTTCGCAGCTTGCTTTGTCCGTTGATTTCTTTGGAGAACGCATGTAACTTTCCCTCACTCTCTCCACTGTTTCTTCTGACACTTGTGGTCGCCCGGTGCTTTTAGCTCTACATAAACAGCCACTGTCCTTGAATTGGCGATACCACCGCAAAATGCTTTGTTAACAAGGTGGTTCTTTTCCGGACTGCCTTCTGAAAGAACGTTGCACTGCTATGATAGACGAACATTTCGCATATTCTAAGATGCAGAAACTCTTTTCTCGCTTTGCCTCCATTTTGGGAGATACTGAACTGAACTCGTTATGGATATTGAACTAGTGCTGCCACGCCTCCTGGTGTACAAACTTTGATATTTTTGTATATCAATCATATTTGTAAGTATAATACCTTTGAATAAATAGTGAACGATTCTTTTGTAGTATCCGTGTATTTTATGCCAGTATTGGTCTGATCAGCCATCAATGATACCAACGTAAATAAGTATCTGCAAGTGAGAAACATAAACTCAGAAACAAGTGTCAGCTGACGGAGGCAGACAGGGCAGATAAAGACAGTGCTGGTCAGAAAATATGCCTAACGACTTGAAACTCCAACATTCATTGGCATATATTTCTGCAAATAGACCTGCTTAAACTTCAGCTTTAATTTTAAATTGGAATTCACAATTTATACTGCCTCAAAGAATACCAGTGGGTAACATCTGTAGGTTCAGCTCTTGTTTCAAGTGGTAGAATGGTGTTACTCATTAAATAAGACTGGATACAGTGACTTAAAGATCCCAAGGTATATGTTGCATATTACAATATTATAAAAGTGAGTAAGGGAATTGGGAAACAAATGAACATTTAGAAGAATGAAAATTGCATGTGGATTAGATAATAAATACAAAGATCATCTCCAGATGGAAAGCAGAGCAAGCCAAGTAAGTGTATTGTTGCCTGTTTTGTGTAATGTACGTCATTGCTACAGTTCAGGGATACAGAAACAAGGCCAAGTTAAAGATAATTGAGCAGGCAGATGACGTAATTACACGGGAGTAATCAACAGGATCCGGAAATGTAGGAAACTGCTGTAAAAAAATATAACTTGTAATTTAAACTAAAATTACGAAGGTACCAGGCAACACTTGACCATCTAAGGAAATCTCTCTCGGCAGTAAGAAAGTGGAATGTGTGATGTGGTTCTATAACTTGGGAAGCAAAGTAACCATATTGTAAAATAGGGAAATAGGACTGAGAATAGGAAACTATCCTAATTAAAGGAACGAATTCAAAATCTTGCTCTGTACAGGCTATGAATATCCAATATTGACCTGTGGCTCTAAAACCTGGACATGGAAGAAGAGAGTTTTGAGGATACTGCAGGTGGTAAAGATGGGGTCCTTGCAGAGCAATATAAAACTTAACAAGAAAGTGTAGAATCAGACACAAAAAGGCCAGTTATATTTTAAAGGTTGACACATTAGAAGAAAAGATTACAATAGTTGTAGAATGCCATTAAAATGGAGTACAGTAGAATGTGAAAGTTAGTGCTCCTAAACGAAGGGAAGGGAAAGACACGAATCAAAAAACCATGGACAAGATGTATGGACCAGGTACAGAAATACAGAGAGACAAAGGGAGTTGATCAGAGTCAAGTAGTGGAGGAGGAATTGTGGAATGATTGAGAATATTCTGGATAACCCACCAAACTGAAACATCAAATGATGATGATCAAATCTTAAGGATGGATAGAGAAATATGACCCAACACTTTCAAAAGATGAAGGCGGCTGGGATGACAAACACAAAAGAACAAAAATAAAAAAGTGCAATATTTTGGCAGTAGCCTTATTTATGCGGAAGTAAGAAGTGTAATGGCGGGTTTGCCACTACAGGTTTGTCAGGAAAGGCTGAGTACGTCATACCGCCTTGTCGGCTTGATGGAACTTACTTGTCGGTCGGTTTACTCGGCGTCACAGCTCCGTCGTACCTCCCGACTAGGCCGTTGGCAGATGCTACTGAACAGCTTGAAGAGCGAATGGGAATGGAGTGAACTTCTATTGAAAGAGCCCTTTGGTATACCTCCTCCAGTTTATTGAGTCTCAGCTATGATTAGTACGGCTTAAGTGGCTCCCCGTCAACAGAACTCCATAGCTGCTAATAGGCAATCTCGGCTGTTACGCTCACTAACATTGTCCGTTGGCAACAGGCTGCTCGGCGGGCGGGGTGCGCGGCGTTAAGTCCCAGTTCGATACTCAAACTGACATAGCGACTGTTGTTGTACGTTCTTGCGATGACTGACCTCTACGGCCTCGGGGCGTGCCCTTATATCGTGCCCCCCGTGACGACAGCGTGACCGCTTTCCTAACCTTACAGCCAGGCAACGCCCTTCCATCGTGTTCTAGAAGCTTCACAATGGCTGATCATGTTTTGCTGTCGTTACTGGGTCAGATGATTCCATTGCTTTCTCGAAGCTTCGCTCGCGACCGCCTGTGTGAGCGCAGCCAACTGTTTGCTCAATCGCTGACGCTAGTATAACCTACTCCAGCCGATGTCCGCCACATACCGTCCGCCTCACAGCTTATTGCCGTAACTTAACTATATTCCACTTTGACTACTATAATTATAATTTTGCCCATTACATCACTCCCCTCCTTGCTTGAAAGTGGCTTTGTCCCTAAAGCCTTTTATTCTGATGTATTACCCTTACTGAACTATGGAATTCTCTTGCGGGGTTACAAAGTTTAGGCAACAATGTAAAATCATTTCAAAATGAATCTTCTGGTCAATGTCCAACCCTGTACAACAAAAGGTTGACATTAGTTATGATACACTGTGCACTAGCATCTTGTGTCGTTGGTTTGTGCATTGTTACTATCATTTCTGCTAGTAGCTGGTACTGGCATAAAAATTTGTGATGCTGTGGGTAATTGTGTGTTTACTTTAAATTTTGATAGTTTTGTGGCGTATCTTTTGTATGCACATAATATAAGAATAATTATAATGGATATGGATACAATTGATGTTAACTAATGGATGTTACTAGAGTCTTATGCCTACTTTGGAATTGCACTTGCGTTTCTATATTAGCCAATAAATGATTGTATTTTATTGCATCTCTAGCTTGTTGTAGATGTTTGTTTATTTCTGAAGTGAGGATTGCTGGGTTCGTCTGATTTAGTTGCAGTAATTTTGGGCTGTGGTATATCTGTTTATCGAAAGTGGGTAATATGTAATTGGGAAAAGAAATATTGATAGGACTTAGGACACTATGTACGACTGGTATAGTAAAATTTTCACCCGGGAACTGACAATGTCCTGCCTGTTCGATCATTCCTGAAGCTACTAACTTAATTCAGTTAACTGTTTGGTTTAGATGTTCATTCCAACAAGTGACCGTTATCTCTTGCGGATTTACCATTTTGAAGACTGGAAAAATTATTTGCAAAAAACATTGAGGTTTCGCAGCTCGGAAAATTCATGTCATGTAACGTTAATAATGGACAAATCGTTATTGCGGAATTATGGCATTTCTCTAAATCTTGGTTAATCACTACCGCAAATGAATTTTAGTTTTGAGTCAACAACAATACCTCATGAGTTTCCCATTGTATGAAATGGTTCGTTTGTTCCGATGCTACTGGAAAAGTGTGTATCGAATATCTTGTTAAAACAGAATCAGTTGTGCCGATTGGGATGTCTATAATGATCCGTAACTGTTCATCCATCAATACTACATTAACTGTAACAATTTGGTAATACCGATATATGTGCTTTAGGTTGCAGGGGAATAACATATAACTTTGGGCTCCTAAATGTTTTTGAATTATCTGCAAGTGCTGTGGGTATACCTTAGGTGGAAGCAAAACATCGCTCAAATTTACAAATTTTGCGTCACCTTTTCTAATCCAACTAACCAGTTATTTAATTTTTTCACGTCTTGCTCTGTTGCAGTACCTAGTACCTGTTTTAAAAAAGAACCTCCTAGATTTATCCAACCTCTCTTTGACCTTCTATTTCCCTTGGGCAATAATTCTACTAAATTTTGGTACTCTTCGTTTAAAGAAGCATATAGGGTTCTTAAACTTACTATTAATGTGTGTATTATATCTTCGTCGTAGGATGGCAGGTTTTGGAAGGAATCATCCAGTGATTGAAAAATATTGCTCAACTGTAAGCTATGGTTACGAAGTTCCTTAAAATCAATTTGTGCAATTACTGAACATGTGTATGGAGAATGAATTACATCCTGTTCTTTGACGAAAATTATTCCATTGGATAGAGGTGCGACCTTATAGCCTAGAGAAAACCCTATTTCTTGTGACATTATTAGTGCGATTGCTAAGATTATCTGAAACTTCATTTTTACCTATTAGAAGAAATAGTATTTACACTTCCTGAGTTGATTGCTGTCTTTAGTTTCACGCGCTTACTACCACAGACTAATCCTAATTACTTTTACAATTACACAAAACTCATATTTAACAACTATTGTTAATAAATCGTCAGATACTTAGTCTGGTCCGTGTTTACACACTGCACTGCTTACAGTGCGCTCAGCAAAGTTGACACTGCGAAGTGCTGAATCACCGCTAATCAGGTCACTCGCCGATCGTAGTCAGCAATCCTGCAGAACACAAGTCTTGGGACAGAATGCTGGACTGTTAGCTTCATGTTAAACACATGTGCCCTCTTTCACTTGATTGTTTTGTTTGCGATTATGTGATAGTGGGTGCGTGTGTACTGAATTAGTTTTGTTACTGAGGTAGAGCAGTATTCAACCCATTTATCATTTATTCTTTTCTCATTACAATTTCTGTTTAATGCAACCCAATGCAAAATATTTATAAATACTTCATGCAAACTATATTTTACCAACTTACCAGCGCCTTTTCTATTTTTCAAGTAAGACATTCGCTTGGCTGTTGTGACTGGGCTACTTTTTACACTTTACTATGGCTTTCTGATTGCGCATTCTCTCTGGACATGACCTTGCTTACCACAGAAAAAACATTTGACTATTTTTTGGGTATAGAACACTTGGTTAGACTGTCTAGGCTTACCATCTGCCGATCTACTTTTCACTTGTTCAAAAAGTATGCCGAACTATAAAGCTTGTTCGAACGTACTGGGTCTCTTAAGTGCTATTTGTTCGTACAATTCTGAATTTATTACTGACAACCATGCCTCCAAAAGGCATAGGTCGGCCTCATAGGACGTGATTAAATCCTGTTTCTCATCACCTGGTACGTGTTGTCATTTATTGCCTTAAGCCTGTCCGCGAATTCTTGAAGGGATTTCGTGCTCCTTCTCTTAGTATTGCGTAGCTTCTCTCGGTAAAACATAGTGTCACGCTTTGGTTCGAATCTTTCGATCAGTTCAAGTTTAAGACCTTTGTATGTTTCCGTTATTTTACAATTTTAGTCAACAGATATGTGCCTGAATGCAGCCCCAGCCAAACGAGACTTTAAAATATACAATTTTGTTTGAGAAGACAGGGAAAACATATTTACTATGTTTTCGTATCGTGAAAAGAACTCCTTCACACTCTCTCCAGGTTCGCCACTAAATGTGAAACTTGGAAACGGAAAAGTGCTTAGTAGTTGAAACTCCCCCATTTCGACTTTGACTAAAGCTGTCTGAACTTCCAGATTCTCAACGCTCTGGCTAATTTCACTTACCGCTTGTTGCATGGTTTGTACTTCGGCCTGAGTGCCTGTACTTGTCATAATTTTGGCCCCGTGTAGAAGATTGACGCCACGCCTACTTCGTCCACGTGGGAAGTCGTCCCACGCTGCCGGCCGAACAGCTCCCCCTCTGCGCGAAGGACAACTCCAACTTATGGCATCCCGGAACTGCGCCCGACCGCTGCGTCGTCTGCTGTTGCCTCCAGCCGCCAGGGGCCTCTGCGACCGCTGACGCCCGCGTCGTTCGAATCGTTGCCTCCTGCTGTGGTGCCGTGTGCCTGCCGAAATATCCTGCGTGCCACAGCCCCCTTGTTTCCTGTGCCAAATTTAGCCAAGGTCTGTTATCTCCGCTATCTTCTTCTTCTTTTCCTTCTCCTTCTTCTTCTTCTTCTTTTTCTTCTTCTTCTTCTGCTGTGTTCAGCTCCGACCCCGGATCCGTTGAACAACTTGTTCTCTGGCCGATTGCTGGTTCAGATCACCAATTTGTAATGGCGGGTTTGCCACTACAGGTTTGTCAGGAAATGCTGAGTACGTCGTACCGCCATGTAGGCCCGATGGAACTTACTTGTCGGTCGGTTTACTTGGCGTCACAGCTCCGTCGTACCTCCCGACTAGGCCGTTGGCAGATGCTACTGAACATTGATGAGCGAATGGGAATGGAGTGAACTTCTATTGAAAGATCCCGTTGGTACACCTCCTCCAGTTTATTGAGTCTCAGCTATGATTAGTACGGCTTAAGTGGCTCCCCGTCAACAGAACTCCATAGCTGCTAATAGGCAATCTCGGCTGTTACGCTCACTAACATTGTCCGTTGGCAACAGGCTGCTCGGCGGGCGGGGTGCGCGGCGTTAAGTCCCAGTTCGATACTCAAACTGACATAGCGACTGTTGTTGTACGTTCTTGCGATGACTGACCTCTACGGCCTCGGGGCGTGTCCTTATATCGTGCCCCCCGTGATGACAGCGTGACCGCTTTCCTAACCTTAGGGTCAGGCAACGCCCTTCCAACGTGTTCTAGAAGCTTCACGATGGCTGGTCACATTTTGCTGTCCTTAGTGGGTCAAATGATTCCATTGCTTTCTCGAAGCTTCGCTCGTGACGGCCTGTGTGAGCGCAGCCAACTGTTTGCTCAATCGCTGACGCTAGTATAACCTACTTCTCTCCGGCCATGTCCGCCGCATACCGTCCGCCTCACAATTAATTGCCGTAACTTTAACTATATTCCACTTTGACTACTATAATTATAATTTTGCTCATTACTGAAGTGATACACGAAGTGGAGTCAGATGTGTACACAGCTATCGCCGTCCAGTGAATGGCATTACCGACGCAGATCATAGTATAGTAGGGCAGTGGGGGGGAAGCTCAAATATTGGATCGATAATCGATATTGTTGACACTAAAATATCATTGGAAGTTGTATACCAACATAACAACTCGGGGCACATATATACACCAAATTTTGAAAGACTATACGTGAAAAATAAAATATCGGAATATAAGATTATAAATATTAAAAATAATAAGTGCTAGGTCTGGTAGGAGGAATTTATTGGAGATTGAGGCCTGGAGGATGTCCGTTTTCAAGGATATTCTCATAGGCTAGAGGAGGTTGTGTTGTCAGGGAAAACTCTGACCGCCCTAACTGAGATGCACGTGTAAAAATTATTCAGTTTGTGGGAAATGGCATGTTTTGTAACTGGAGGGGCCTCATTGTTTGTATATACTGTCTGTCTGTGGCCATTTATTCTGATAGCAAGTGGATTAATTGTGAGGCCTATACATGAGCTGGAGCTATGGTGGCATGTAAGTTGATATATGAGGGGTGTAGTCATGCAAGTAGCATGACCAATAACAGGAAATGTTTCACCTGTGGTGGGATTGGAGTAAGTGGTAGGGGCTGGATGAATGCTGCATATTTTACAGCAGGGTCTGTTGCATGGGAATGATCCCTGTGGTAGATTGGGGGACTTACTGGGTGAGTACTTATGAACCAAGATATTTTTTAGATTTGGTGGTCTGCTGGGTGCAAGGGTTTGTGGTTAGGAGCTTATGGAAAATGGTGCGCATCCTGGAGAAGGAACGTAGGAAGTCATACCCATGGCGAAGGATTAGGTTGATAGACGCGAGACCAGGAAGAACTGGGTAATGGTAGTGGGGCTGTGGTTAGTTTCAAGGGGTACAACATTAGAGTGGTTGTGTACAGGAAGGGCTATGGCATGAGCGATTTGTTTATGTACTAAGTCAGGGGGTAGCTGCGGGAGATGAGAGCTCCAGACAGGTTTTCTGTGTAATGGGAAAGAGATTCTTCATCAGAGCAGATGCGCTTTCTTCGGACGGCCAGACGGTTAAGGAAGGGAACATTTGATGTGCGAGGGTGACAGCTTTTAAAATGAAGATACTGTTGTATATTAGTAGGTTTCATATGAACAGAGGTATGCAAGCACTCGTTATGCTAGGAAACATCAACATCAAGAAAGGTGACATGGCTGTGGGAGTCCAGGTAAAGTTGATGGGGTGGTTGTTTAGGAAGTTGAGGAAGTCTATTAGGTGATTCTCTTTGTGGGTCCATATCATAATAATGTCATCTATGTATCTGAACGACACAAGAGGTTTAATGGAAAGATTGTTGTGGAATCCTTGTTCCAAACGGCCCAGGAAAAGGTTTGCATAGGATGGTGCTATGCGGGTGCCCATGGCAGTACCGCATATCTTGTGAGATGTTGTTTGAATATTCCATAAGTGATTTCTGATTGGAGCATATACGACTGCCTCGAATGCCAAGACTGTAGGGGAGGGAACGTTTGGTATGAAACAGATGGCAGCTGTGAAAATGGAGGTACTGCTGTGAGTTGGTGGGTTTGGTGTCGACTGAGGTGGCCATTGGAAAGGGACAGGTCCACATCCAAGAATGTGGCCTGGGTATGGGAGTAGGTCCATGTGAAGTTCAGCGAGTTGTTAAAGGTATTTAGAAAATTTAGAAGGGTGTTTTCTCCATGTGTCCAGTTCATAAAAATGTCATCTATGAACCTCAGCCACAGGATGGGTTTGAGAGGAATGTTCTCCAAAAACATCTG
This sequence comes from Vandiemenella viatica, assembly GCA_031002005.1. Classification (NCBI taxonomy): domain Eukaryota; kingdom Metazoa; phylum Arthropoda; class Insecta; order Orthoptera; family Morabidae; genus Vandiemenella; species Vandiemenella viatica. The sequence continues at coordinate 261,375,530 of JARYHS010013630.1, read as the reverse complement.
TTCCAGGCTGCCCATGAAGAGATTAGCATGAGATGGGGCCATGCGAGTACCCATGGCAGTGCCACGGGTTTGGTGGTAGATATTACCTTCAAAGGAGAAGTAGCTGTTGTTCAGTATATATATATATATATATAAAACTAAGGAAGGATAGCGAAATATGACCCAACACTTACCACAGATGAAGGCGGCTGGGACGACGAACAAAAAACAAACACAACAGAAGCGCAATATTTCGGCCTACAGCAGCCTTAAACGTGCAGAAGGTGAAGCACCAGGCGGCGTCACATGTGTACACATAGACGGGCGACTGGTGAATGGCGTCTCAGGGGCAGATGGTAGTTTAGGTGGAAAGGGGGGGGGGAGGGGAGAGTAAGCTCAAATATTGGATCGATAATCGATGACGATATGTTATTATTGAAAGAGGTGAACAATAACTGGGTGGGGATATATATATATATATATATATATATATATAAGTGAAAAGTAAAATAAATGTAAATAGCATGGATAATAGTAAATACAGAAATACAAAAAATGTAAATGGTATAGATAATAAGTGCTGGGTCTGGTGCGCAGAGTTTATTGGAGATTGAGGCCAGGAGGATGTCGGGTGTCAAGGATATTCTGGTAGGCTAGTTCCCATCTACGAAGCTCATAGGGGGTCGTGTTGGAAGGGAAAACTCTGATTGCCCTAACTGAAAAACAGATGTTCAAATCATTGATTTTGTGGGAACTGGCATGTTTTGTAACTGGATGGGCCTCATTGTTATTATAAACTGTCTGCCTGTTGCCATTCATTCTGATAGCTAGGGGATTGGTTGTGAGGCCTATATATGAACTGGAGCAATGGAGGCATGTCAGTTGGTATATGAGGTGTGTTTCATGCAAGTAGCATGACCAATGATAGGGAATGTTTCACCTGTGGTAGGATTGGAGTAAGTGGTAGTGGCTGGGTGCATGCTGCATGTTTTACAACGGGGTCTATTGCACGGGAATGAACCCTGTGGCAGTCTGGGGGAATTACTGGGTGAGTACTTGTGAACCAAGATACTTCTTAAATTTGGTGGTCTGCTAAAACATTTGCGAGGGGCAGTGGGTAGAATTTTATGGAGAATGGTGCGCATCCTGGGGAAGGAACGTAGGAAATCATGTCCACTGAGAAGGATTAGGTTAGGCTGTGGTTAGTTTCAAGGGGTACTGACTTGGAGTGGCTGTGTAAAGGAATGGCTATGGCACACGAGATTTGTTTGTGTACTAAGTCAGGAGGGTAGCTACGGGAGATGAGAGCTCCAGACAGGTTTTCTGTGTATTGGGAAAGAGATTCTTCATCAGAGCAGATTCGTCTGCCACGGAGGGTCAGACTGTAAGGAAGGGAACGTTTGATGTGCAAGGGATGACAACTGTTGAAATGAAGATATTGCTGCAGATTAGTAGGTTTGATATGAACTAAGGTATGTAGGTGCCCGTCAACATCAAGAAAGAAAGGTAACATGAGTATAGGAGTACGTCCAAGTAAAGTTGGAGTGGTTTTTTAGGGAGTTGAGGAAGTCTATTAGATGATGCTCATTGTGGGTCCAGATCATAAAGATGTCATCTATGTATCTGAACCACACAAGAGGTTTAATGGTAAGATTGTTGAGGAATCGTTGTTCCAGACGGCCCAAGAAAAGGTTTTCATAGGATGGTGCCATGCTGGTGCCCATTGCAGTACCACATATCTGATGGTAAATTTGTGAGTTAAAGGAAAAGTAGTTGTTAGACAGGATGAGATTAGCCAAGGAAATGAGGAAGGATGTCTTGGGGAGGCTGTCAGGAGGTCGCATTTCCCAGGAAGTGTTCCATGGCGCTGAGGCCCTGTCCGTGAGGGATGTTGGTGTAAAGGGAAGAGACATCTATGGAGACAAGGAAGGAGTCAGGTGGTAGAGGAGTGGGGACTGTGGAAAGTCGTTCAAGGAAGTGTGGGTTGTCTTTAATGAATGAAGGGAGGTCCTGTACAAAAGGCTGGAGGTGCTGATCCCCAAAATCTGAAATCCGTTCTGTAGGAGACCCATAAGCCGCAACTATAGGTCTCCCCAGATTTCCAGTTTTGTGGATCTTGGGAAGAAGGTAAAAGGTGGGGGTACGGGGGTTCTGCGGGGTAAGGAGGGACACATGTGAAACATTCCCTATCATTGGTCATGCTACTTGCATGACAACACACTGCATATACCAACTGACATGCCTCCATTGCTCTAGTTCATATATAGGCCTCACAACCTATCCCCTAGCTATCAGAATGAATGGCCACAGGCAGACAGTTTATACTAACAATGAGGCCCATCCAGTTGCAAAACATGCCAGTTCCCACAAAATCAATAATTTGAACATCTGTTTTTCAGTTAGGGCAATCAGAGTTTTACCTTCCAACATGACCCCCTCTGAACTTCATAGATGGGAAACTAGCCTATCAGAATATCCTTGACACCAGACATCCTCCTGGCCTCAATCTCCAATAAACTCTGTGCACCAGACCCAGCACTTATTATCTATACCATTTACATTTTTTGTATTTCTGTATTTACTATTATCCATGCTATTTACATTTATTTTACTTTTCACTTATATATATATATATATCCCCACCCAGTTATTCACCTCTTTCAATAATAACATATCGTCATCAGTATCGATTATCGATCCAATATTTGAGCTTACTCTTCCCCCCCCCCTTTTCCACCTAAACTACCATCCGCGCCTGAGACCCCATTCACCAGTCGGCCGTCTATGTGTACAAATGTGACACCGCCTGGTGCTTCACCTTCTGCACGTTTAAGGCTGCTGTAGGCCGAAATATTGCGCTTCTCTTGTGTTTGTTTTTTGTTCGCCGTCCCTGCCGCCTTCATCTGCGATAAGTGTTGGGTCATATTTCCCTATCCTTCCTTAGTTTTATTGCCTTAAAGCTTTTTCCTGCTCATTGTTGTTATATATATATATATATGTGTGTGTGTGTGTGTGTGTGTGTTTCCATATATTTCACATTTCAGCCGCCACTGCCTAGCACAGATCATGGTGTTTGTGTGTGGTAGTAGACTGTAATTTCCTATCTTGCACAACGTTGGCCGAATGCGGATAGCTGTGGGGGTGTGGGAGATATGATGGTTAAAAGTGGTCGATGCAGGGAATTTTCATATTTCGACCAAAGACTTTTGTGCCCCTATACTTTTCTTTCCTGCCACAAGTACATGGCACAGACCATTGGTGTTTGTGTGTGGTAGTAGCACTGAGTCTCCCATCATGCACTATGGTGGTTAGATGTCGGTAGCTAAGAGGGTGTGGTAGATATGGTGGATGATAGTGTTCGACCTCAGGCACTTTCATATTTCGACCAAAGACATATGGGTCCCTGTGTATCACTTTTCAGCCAAAACTATCTAGTGCAGATCACTGGTGCTGGTGTGCGTAGTAGCATTGAGTCACCAATCATGCACAACATTGGCCAAATTTCGGTAGCTGTAGGGGTGTGGGAGATACGGTGGTTGAAAGTGGCCGATCGATGATATTTTCGTATTTCAACCAAAGATATGTGTGTCCATAGATTTCACTTTATTGCCACAACTATATAGTGCAGATTACTGCTCTGTATGTGTAGTAGTAGCATTGAGTTTCCCATCGTGCACTATGGCAGTTAGATTTTGGTAGTTACGGGGATGTGGGAGATATAGTGGTTGAAATTGGTCGACATAGGGCATTTTGCTGTTTCTACCAAAGACGTGTGTGTACCTATATTTCACATTGCATCCGGAACTACTAAGCATAGACCATGGGCGTTTGTGTGTGATAGTAGCCTGGAGTCTTCCATCGTGTACTATGGTGATTGCACGTCGGTAGCCGTGGAGGTGTGGTAAATAGGGTGGTTGAAAGTGGTGGAACTGATTAAAATGTGTGCCCGCATATTTCTGTCCAGAAACAAACTACCCAGCGCAGTCCACTGATGATTGTGTGTGGTATTAATCTCAACTCTCCAACTGTGCACCATGGTGGTGTCATGTCGGTAGCTAGAGGAGTATATGGTGGCTTAAATTGGTCAATGGATGGCTATGTGTTTCTCTATATTTCACTTTGCAGTCATAAATACCCCACGCAGATCACTGATGTTTGTGTGTGATATTAGCCTCGAGTCTCCCATCGTGCACTATGGTGGTTACATGGTGGTAACTGTAAATCAAAATTCTTTATAATCACCAGCAAAGTCGTGGTCATCAGCTAGCATACCATAACATCATAGGCAACTTCACCACAGAGGATGACAAGGATATGAAATATAATTCAGTAATAAAAGGTTTTCATCATACAAATGCACCAAAAAGAACACACAAATGCTTCTTGAAAACTCAGCCTAAAAATAATGTCATCTTATTTCAGAAAGTTGCCTATGAAATAGAAGACTTGGTTTCTAATAACAGAAAATTGGACCCTTTTCAACTTGATCATATTGCAGTAACAAAACAGAACCATAAAATAATTACAAATGTAAAAGTCGATAGACTATTAACCATAAACTCAGGCCATCTTTAATTTAAACATAGTTTCTGCCCAACAAACCAAAACCTAAACACAAAAAAGGTCCTATGATAAATAAGAAATTTTTATCAGATGAGAAAGCATTTGCAATTAAATTAAATTCACCAAAAATCTTATTAAAAAAGAGGGATTGGTATGAGGTCATAGAAGAAATGATAGAAACAGCAAAAGAACTGAGGCTGCCACAAAGAAAACCTACTGGTTCATTAGGAAGAACAAAAGTAACAGTTACCCTAAAAGTACAGTAATCCTTTTACCAAACATATCTATGGCTACTCTACATCTTTCACTTCCTCAAAATACTGTACTTTTGCAATGATATCAGAGATTTCATTTGGTGACTATGCACAGCTAATGAGTTTAGGCACAATGTGATTGCCTGTGATAACTTGTATTCTTATTCATGTATTGTTTGGTTGTCACTGATTTCACCTATTGGTTCCCACTCACATCAATACAGTAATGAAGTGACAGTTTTCCATACCATCTATAAAGGGTCAGAGACTAAGTTATACATTAAATACTTCAAAACAAAATTAAATATTCAAAAGCTTCATGAAACCAAGCACATTAAACATTTAGCCATATCCTTTCTTCTGATATTTAAATCAGCTATATATATTCAAAATAGTAATAGAGAAAATTCTACAAAAGTCATTTGAATCTCTATATCCCTGTAATAACCAATGTGTGAATTTATTGGAAATTTCTCAGCAGGAACCACACACTGACAACCTTTTAAACTGTCTTTCTCCAACCATTAAAAATGATTCCAGAAACACAAAGCAATCATCAAACCAAGTAACTTGAAGTTCTTAATTACCAATGGGGACAGATGTGAGTTATTGGCCAAATGCCTTCAGGATCATCTAAACTATGTAGGACTGTCATATCTTCACTGAACACTCCAGAAAAACCAATTCTTGCACAGATAGAACAATACATCAGCCAACTGAAAAACAATAAATTGTTAGGTGGAGTTGGTATAATACAGGATCTATTCCGAAAGTAAGTCAAATGACCTATAGCCGCCGCTAGCAAGGCATGCCAAGTGACTGGAAAGGTGGTGAGGCTTTAGGGAACCAAACGATATCCGCATCAGTTGCCTGCAGGCTGTCCCACAGAGCACATCGCTGCTAGCTCGAACACTTGTTTTAGTGAAGCATCGAAATTAATAGATGTTGCTTTTCAAGCACCGGTGTTCACAATAAAATTTTATATTGTGATCAAGAAAATGGGTGCTGAGACCATTGCCATGCTGAGGGAAGGTTATGGCTATAATATCACATCCCAAAGTATGGTTTACCGCTGGTACAAGATGCTCCGGGAGAACAGGGAGGCCGCCAAGGACGAAGACCGCACTGGATGTCCTTCAATGTCACATTCTGACCAAAATGTGAAGAAAGTGAGGGACACATTGAACTTTGATCGATGCCTGGTGAGAGTTAGAATGCTGGCAGATAAGTGTAATATCCCTAAGAGTACTGTGCATCACATTGTTACCGCAGACTTGGGCATGCGAAAGATCTGTGCAAAGAAAGTCCCCAAGGTGCTTTCTGATGAATAGAAGGCTGTTTGTGCAACAATCTCGTGTGATCTCTTGGAGCATTTTGAAAGTCATACGAATTTTTGGGATAACGTGATTGCAGATGACAAAATGTGTTTTTGAGTCTGACCTGGAGTCCAAAAAACAAAGTGGTACAAGGTAGCTTCTCTGCACCATAAAAAGATGAGAATTAGCAAGTCCCGTGTCAAGCTCGTAGGTGGTTTTTTTTTTTTCTGATGAGAGAGGCATTGTCCACAGCATTGTCTACTCAAAGTTTGTGCCACAAGGACAAACAGTGAACAGTTGTTTTCACTTGGAAGTCCTGAAAATGCTGCAAAGCAGAGTGAAACACATCAGGAAGGATATTGCCAAATCTTGGCATCTTCACCATGACAAAGTGCCTCCGCATAGTGCCTTCATTGTCACAGAGTACTTAGCGAAATGCAGTGTGACATCACTCCTCGGCCACCGTACAGCTCCGACTTGGCACCACTGGGCTTCTTGTTCCCGAGGATCAAGAAGGAACTCAAGGGCCTTAATTTTGGGACTTCGGAAGCCGTCTAAGAAGTGCTTGAAGGAGATCCTCTTTGACGTCTTCCAGGGTGCATTCGGCAACTAGGAAAAATGCTGGCATTGGTGTTCTGAAGCAGAATTTTAGTTGCTTGTACCTTTATCTGTAATGAATCTTTTTTCAACTTACTTTTGAGACCCTGTAGCTGACATGAAGAAAACTGTCAGCTTAATCCATGCTCAAAGTTATGAAAATGCTGGGAAATGTGAAAAATGCTGAATGATTAGAAATGGGCTATAATCCAGCCACTACACTTGACAGGACAGAAGTAGGGATAGATTAAAACAATGAGAAAGTTATTGAACACTCAGACATGATCACTAATGTTAAATTCTTTGATGAAATTTCTGAACCAAGTGGTATACTTAACATTATTTCTTCAGTTTGAAATTAATCAAGACCATAAGAGAGTGAAAGAAAACACTAAGAAAGATTCACATTAAAGGGATCCATCAGAGACAAGGAAGAGAAAAATTTGTGGTAAAAGGTATCACTTTTGCTAACAATGAAGAACTCATAAACAAATCAGATGGTAAAATATTGACATCAGCTCTCCAAAAATATGCAACCAAAACCAGATGGTAAAAATAGCACATAGGTACAATAGAGAAAAATACATAGAAACATAACAGGGAAAGACTGATTTGATACATTCAAATATTTGGCGGTATCTTTCTAGGCAAAAGTTGGACACTATAAAATATTACACCTGGGGAAATATACAGATTTCAATGCCTGATACTGAATAAATAAAATAATGGAACAAAAAGAACTGAAGTAGAAAGAAAGCAAAATACAAACAAAAAAAAGGCTAAGAAACATTCAGATATAAAGTAAAATTTTTCACACAGCTTAGTGATAGAAAAATAAGTTACTGCTTTAGTATTTTCATTTATGTAGTTTCCTTCAAGAGGAATACATTTTTCACATCGCATAGGATGATTCCCTCAGAAAAAAGATGACGTCTGCCCTATTAGCCAATTACACACATACTGTTCGATTACTGAGTTGTCTTCAAATCTTCCCCCTCCTGATGTCTCTTTCAGTGGGTCAAAGATATGGTACTCACATGGGGCCAAGTCTGAACTGTAAGGTGAGTAGTCAAAGAGGTGCATGGCAGTAAGTTTATCACTAGTTAGAACCATGGAGGAAGGAAATATATGGAGACGACGCAAGAGACCTTCACCACGCATTGAAGTGAAGCAGGGCAGAGGAGGAGTGGGGGGGGCATGGCCGGAGTGGAGGGGGCATGGCCGCTTCCATACAGACACGGGGAATATGTACAAAAACCTCAAGGGGACTCTAGGATAAAGGTGACGCCGATATCTGGTGATGGATTATTATGTAACTCGATATGACAAATAAAAAATGAAGAATAAAATTTTTTTATATCCTGCTTAGTTTTCGAGATATTCTGTCCCAAATGTGAAATGGTTTTGGTTGAAATTCAGAAGAAAAAATTAGTTAAAGTCAAATTTGATGATGGATTCTTATTTAAAAAGACGAGACAAATGAAAAATAAAGAATAAAAATTTTCAATATCTCACCTAGTTCTAGAGATATACTGTATCAAAAGTGAGGTTTCTTGAGCTGAAATGGAGAAGAAAAATTTCGCAAAAGTCAAATTTAATGATCGATTCTTATGTAACACGACGAGACAAATCGAAAATAAAGAATAAAATTTTTCGATATCTTGCTTAGTTTTTGGGATATACTGGGAACATCGCAATGTTTGGAAGCGCAATACCGCTGCTGCTGCCATGCGGGAGGGTTTAGAGCCTGCTTCACCGATTTAACGTCACTTCTCCTCCATATATTTCCTTCCTCCATGGTTAGAACTGCTATAGCTAGCTGTGAATTTTTGTGCAAGAGGAGGACAACATGAATCAGTTGCCAGTGTTCTTTGTTGTGATAAGTAGTCCTGGCATCATCCAGCAGCTGGCAGTTGTAAGCCACATTCACCATCCTTCCAGTATGTGAGTCTCAAAACACAGTTGTCATAAACTTCCCAGTAGAGAGTCATGATCTTGATCGGTTCCTCCCCCCCCTCCCACCCTCCCAACTTTCCTTGATTCCATGGTCATCATCTTGTTTTCTGGGATGCACTGATGGACATGTTTCATCACAGCTCACGGTATGGTCCAAAAAAAACTTATCCTTCTTCAGAGCAATTGAGAAGTTGCTGGCATTTCTTTCTGCACATTCTTTTTTGCCTCATTGAGGATACATGGAACTCAAATTGCTGATATTTTTCCGTATCCAAGTATGTCTGACATAATGGTAAGGACACACCCATCTCATGTGCAATATTGGTAACGGTACTGCAACAGTCATTTTCAAAAACTTACGCTCGGCCTGAATATTGGTTTTATTGACGCTGGTGAGGTGGTAGTTAGGTTGGCAAGCATGTGGGTGCATGGTTACAATTGTCTCAGTCTTGTTTATTACAATAAATACCAAATACAATACAACCTTACACAACAATATCAACAACTTCAAACATAAGATTTCCACACTATATCATGTAATAAGCTTAATTACCAATCGGTTACTTAAAATTCCCCCAAGATATACTTATATTAAATAACAACAACACTAGTTGGCCTTAATGATCCATGATGGCCCCAGAGTCCAAGGATTTACACACTTAAATTTACTTATGTCTAAACAACCATTTAATAATGGTAGAATATCCGGTGCTATAAGTTCCTAAACAGGATTTCCAAAGATCGAGCTTCTCAAGGCACTTATATCAGTTGAGCTCAACCAACACTGGTCTGTTTTAATGTTTCAGCACCCCTCAAGGGTACAGACAAACATACATATACTGTTTCCCTCATGTGAAAGAACAGGCATTAGTGACATATATTGTCCCACGCAAGCACGAACACCAAACAGAAAATCTCCAATTGCACCGAGGAAGCAGAAAATACAACGAAGTTGAATTGTCTGAATATCACGAACTCTCTAACAGTCTATCCACTCGTGGAACATGAAGGCACAGGTTGCTCCAGAAGGTGCCAAAGCGCACACTTTACGAGGACACCCCAAACTGCCATATAGTCTGGGCATGTGAGGCGACGACACAGTTTACGGCCACTTAGAACTGCTTGTCAGACCAGGCACCGTCAATAAACCCTCGTCGACGGCCAAGTATCACGTTGCTCCGCCTAACTGCTGACCGTGCATGGAGCACGTCGCCTTCTTCAACTGCCGCTTCCGACACCGCCACTTCCTCCTCAGACTGTTCACTTCCTAGCGGAGACTGACCGCAGAGACTGACCACAGAGACTGACCGCTTTCCTGAGCCTCTCTACAGACCGATAGAGGGCACTCACATTCACAGCGCTCTCTATCGGCCGGCGAAAGATGACAATCGCCACCAGATGGCCGGAACCTGGCCGCCGCGCGCCCTAGCAGAGAAGTTAGCGATATGAAACAGCCGCCTAGCGACAGAGAGCCGCGCACGGCTCAACCTCCCCCGCCAAAGCTAGACCCCGGGAGATCAAGAGATTACGGCCTAACCTTACACTTAACCTGCGACAGGTGTACCCTCATCAGTCTTCTGGATTTGAAATCTTGAACTAGCAGGTTAACGGGCGATAATATTCTTCGTATAACGCAAGGGCCTATGAATCTGTAGGCCAGTTTACCAGATTGCCCGCCTTCAACGCCGCCTTGAGGATTTAGGTTACGAACGAAAATCTCGTCCCCGACCTTGTAGTTAAAGGGAACCCGACCGGTGTTATACCTTTTACGCAGACGCTCGTGGGCCAACTTAATATTCTTACGAGCTCTATCCCAATTATCTTTGACAGTCTGTGAATTAATCCTATCAGGCAAGAGTTCCCTAATGTCCCACAATTGGACAGCGGGGAATTCAACGGGAAAGAAAGCATCAGACTAGCGGGCGAGGCCTTCAAGACCTCATGACGAGCAGAATTAAAGGCTAAGTTAATCCCACGAGATGGACTCCTCCCATTTGGAACGCAAATTAGCGTGATAAGCA